>JAAALK010000288.1:37825150-38319846 GCA_019279435.1 Zizania palustris
GTTTCCATTTAGGAAAGACGTCTTGACATCGATTTGCCATATCTCATAATCATAAAATGCGGAAATAGCTAGGATGATCTGAATAGACTTAAGCATATCGACGAGCGAAAACGTTTCATCATAATCAACACCTTGAATCTGTTTGAAACATTTCACCATCAATCGTGCCTTATAGATGTGAACATTTCCATCAACGTCTATCTTTTTCTTGAAGATCCATTTACACTCAATGGTTTTTACACCATCACATAGAATCCAACTCGGATTCAATGGCTCCAAGCCATTTCTCAGAGTCTGGTCGCATCACGGCTTTGACATAGGTCCTTGGTTCGTCGTTGTCCAACAACAACACGTTGTGATGCCAAGTGGTCAAGAATATGTACCTCTCTAGCGCATGGACTACTCTCCCAAACCTTCATGGCACTGGTGCATCCATAACAGTGTCTACAACATCTTGCACCTCCTGCTCTGGTTCAGTGGGATCTGGAACACTTTCTAGTGGCTCTCGAACCTTTTCGAGATGCACAGTCCTCCAACTAACTCATTTTGAGAGAAACTCTTTCTCAAGGAACTCACCATTTCGAACGACAAACAATTTGCCGTCCTCTCTATTATAGAAATAGTATCCTTTGGTTTCCCTAGGATATCTCACAGAGAAGCACTTGTCGGACTTAGGACTGAGCTTGTTATACATCATACGTTTGACATATGCCACACATCCCCAAATCTTTAGAAAAGACAAACTAGGACACCTCCAGACCACATCTCATGTGGCATCTTCTCTACTGACTTAGATGAAACTCTATTAATCGTGAAAGTTGTGGTTTCTAGAGTGTCTCCCCAAAAGGATAATTGAAGATCAGTGTGACTCATCATGGACCGCACCATGTCCAACAAAGTGTAGTTTCTCTGCTCGGACACCCCATTACATTGAGGTGTGCTGAGTGGAGCCAGTTGTGGAACAATTCCACACTGCTCCAGATGATCACTAAACTGATGGCTCAAATATTCACCCCATGATTCGATCGTAGAAATTTAATTGTCTTGCACATATGATTTTTTACCTCATTCTAGAACTCCTTGAACTTTTCGAAGGATTCCCACTTATGCCTCATCAAGTAGACATAGCCATATGTACTAAAGTCGTTGTTAAAAGTAATGAAGTACTGAAATCCTTTACTAGACGTGTGACTCATTGGACCACACACCCACACACATAAGTATGTACTATGGCCAATAGCTCACTCGCCCTCTCACTCTATCCAGTGAGAGGCATCTTTGTCATTTTGCCAAGTAAATAAGACTCGCATGTGTCATATGATTCAAAATCAAATGACTCCAAAAGTCCATCACTATTGAGCTTATGCACATGCTTCTCATTTATATGACCCAAACGACAATGCTAGACATAGGTGGGTTTCAAATCATTGAGTCGTTGTTTCTTAGTACTAATGTTATAAATGTGTGCATCATAAAAACTCAGAATATACAATCCATTCAGTAATGGACAAACACCATAGAGCATGCCATTCGAAAATAATGAAAAACTCTTGTTCTTTATTACGAATTCAAAACCATCTTCCTCTAAACATGAAGAAGAGATAATGTTTCTACCTAAGGCGGTAATGAAATAACAATTATTTAACTCCAAAACTAATCCTGATGGTAGCGATAGTGAATAAACGCCGACGGCCAACGCTGCAAACTTTGCACCATTCCCGACGCGGATATCTAGCTCGCCACTTGCACACTTTCTTACTCTACTAAGCCCCTACAATGATTTGTAAGTATGAATCATCGATTTTGTATCAAAAACCCATGAATCATTTGGACGAGTAGCAAGATTAATTTCAATAACATTAATACCTAAATCAGAAGTCCCACTTTCCTTCTTGTTCTTCTGCTCTTCCAGGTACACCTTGCCATTGCGCTTCCAATGCCCAGGCTTGTGGCAATGGTGGCACACATTAGAGTTGGCAGGACTAGACCTGGACTTTCCAGTTGGTTTAGACTTTGCACTAGAGATCGCATCTGCTTATTGTTGTACCCAAGACGTCCTCCTCCTCTCCTTATATAGGGCTAAGGGCCCCTGGTCGTGCTTATCCCGAAACCCTAAAAACTATAATAGATTCAATCTGTTTGCCCACATCAGAACTTCCGATCCTATATTGGAACTTCCGATAGGGTATTTTAGGTCTCCTGATACAGTACGACACGCAACAGATCCAATCTACTATCGCCCACCTTGGAAGTTCTGATAACATATAGAAACTTTCAATCAGTACAAAATTCCTCGATTCTGAATCATAACTCCTCGCTTGTTGGAACTTCCGATACCATATCGGAACGTCCGAAGCAACAATTGCTCTCTGTATCGAGACTAGAAAATAACCGGAACTTCCGATACTTACGATCGGAACTTTCGATCCATGGAATTTTCTTGGGCATATCCTTCACTTTTGCCCTCATTCTGAACAACCATCACATGGTTCAGAGTGTTCCTGATACTCTCCTCACTAGATTTCAGCATCTCATGCTATTCAACTAGTGTCTTCTCCAGTCCAACCATGTTATAATTCTTGATGAACGGCTCAAAGCTCGGTGGGAGTGACTGGAGAATAACATCGATAGCGAGGTATGGATACAGTGGAGTGTCCAGTCTCTCTAGAGTCTCTACAAAACCAATCATCTTGATCACGTGAGGGCTCACTGGGCTCCCTTCAGCCAGCATGCTACCAAACAAGCATTTAAACACATTGTATCTTTCTGCCCTTGCTTGGTCCTGAAACATGCCCTTAAGACCTACGATCACATCATAAGCATCATGTTCCTCATACTGTTTCTGAAACTGGGAGGACATGGAGGCAAGCATCAGGCAGCTGACATCACGAATTCACTAGCATGCTTCTCATAAGCACACTTATCTGCTGCAGAACTATCCTCTCCAAGTTCATCTAGGTGAGGTTCCTCCAGAACATAATCCTCTTTCTCTTACTTGAGAACAATTGTAAAGTTTTGATACCAATACATAACGTTTGTTCCAGACAATTTATCTCGTTCAAGAATAGATAGCAAATAAAAACTGCAGTGCTCTTAACAGTAGACGTACTAGGTGCCATGATCTACAAAAGATTAAATGTGAGGTTTAGCACTGTGAAATGTTTATCTTCTATCTAATAAAAGATGTTCCACTATCTAAACCAGTCACTTTCCCTATAATGACTAATTGTGGTGCAAGATTCATGGTTACGTTATATCCTAGTGAGCTTTGGCTTCACTGCTAGAAGCTAGTTGATATAGGTAAACAACGCCTTGCTAATCACATCGTATGTGACTCTTATTGTTTGAGAAGCATACAATGCTCGACCCCAACTCCTATGCTCCAAGGCCCAAAACCGTTTTGATAGCCTTGTCAAGTGAACCAACACTATGCATGCAGAAGTCCGACTTCCACCCAACTAGTAGAGATAAAAGATATCACCCTGCTTTGGCAGACCCACAATCGATGAGCACAAACCTTGGTGGCTGCAGCTATTGGGAAGAGCATCAATACTTAATTTTCTTAGGGAAAACTACTCTCGTATCGTAATGTCCCTAGTGCACACGAAACATCCAAGAATAGAATAATAAGAACATAAGTAAGTATCACAGACAATTATATTAACCATGACATAGCATGTACTTCTTCACATGGCGATCTCCATCTCCATGGCTCCCATCATCGAGTGCGTGCTCCCGGCCTCCATGAAGAGTACTAGTCCATCTCGCATTGTCTATAGTAATTATAAGGGCCGAAGCACCGCGGAAACGACATGGAAGCCGTAATAAATTTTACATCAGCCTTGGGTTGTAAATAACCATGACACGTGTTGGGGGAAAATATTTCATCCTCTAGAGGTCAAGGAAGCCTTCACATTAATACAAGCAAAAGAAACGGAGTCTAGAGTGTTGGTCTTCGAAGATCCTGAAAGCATCAAGGCTTTGTTGTATTCGGAGCTCTTCACAGTGAAGGCCTCTGTCAAATCTTTGGCGTGGCGAAGCCTTTTGGAGGCTCTTTACCTAAAGGGGTACCACCAGCAAGGACAAAAGGATTATCTTCTCATTGATTAGACTAGTCTTTTACTCTTTTAAACCTACGACTCGTCATTTGAAGCCTCTTCATGTGCCACCTTGACATAAAGAGGCTTCAAATGACGAGTCGTATCCTTAGACTTCTCGAATACAACATCTCGTGGCCGAGGCTCAGCTGAGCGACCTCGGCCTCATCTCACGGAAGTGCAAACTCGGCGGGGAGCATGATGATGTTGATATCCATTGGCTGAGGGGTGGGCCCCTCGGAGACGGGTGTGTAGTCGTCGTCGAGCATGTCGGCCTCATCATCGCTCAGAGTAGGAGCCGGGTTGTTCGCCTCAACTGGCTTGGGCTTCCATAGTTGTTTCACGACTGGCTGAGGGAGGATTTCCTCAAAGATGGCGTCTCGCTCATCCTTGGCCATCTTCTCGCGCATCTCCTGTGATCGCACACATTGCAGGTGTCTCTTTTGTGATTTGGACATGCCTAGAGGTGCCCAAGATGGTTGTGGTTTGGTGCCGGGCGCCACAAACTTACTTCTAGATTTTTTGGCCTAATGGGAATTTCCCGAGTCGACCTCATCATTTTTGCGCTTGGCAGAATTATTTTCATGTCCTCTGTCAGTCGGACCGGCCTTGTTGGGCCCGTCTAACCGGGTTGTGTCGGTTGGACCAGCCATGGTGGGCTGGTCGGACTGAGCGGTGTCGAGCTCCTAGGACGGGCCGGTCGGACCGGCCAGAGTAGGTCGGTCAGACCGGGTAGGTGCCTGCAGCCTGACCGGCCCTGGGGCGGCGGTCAAACCGAAGGTAGCTTTGGCCACTCCTTGTGGTTTCACTCCGGCTTGCTCTGAAGGGGCCCTATTTGGGATTGGGACGTCCTAGGACCCCACTTTTACCGTGATGATCTCGGGAACCTCATCGAAATTCCCTCGTGGTACCACCGATAGTTGGTCAAAGATGTTGCCTCTCCACGCGTCCATAGGTTCCTACGGGCCATAAATTCCGGGATGCATGAAAGGAGTAATGTAATAAGGATCGGGGTACCTGGGAGGTGGAAAGTAGCATGAGGGCCATTCTACCATCGGCAAGTGATACGGTGGTGGAGGAAATGGTGGCTCTAACGGTCTGGCCCACAGTGGGCCGAACCCGTCTCTATGCGATGAGCATGGCCTCCTTGGCGGTCTCGACCGAGTGTTTGCCCTCTCGGCCCACTTCTTGTGTTTATCCAGCAGCTTCTGGTACATCACCTTTCGCTACCTAGGAGCCCTAGCTGAAGAAGATATATTGGTGTTCTCTTTACACACTCCTACCTCAGGGTTATTCAGCACGAGTATGCGTGTGCGGGGCTCCCCAATTATGTCCACTTTCCCTTGAAATGGTAGGCCTGCTCGGGCTGAATCAACACCTTCTTCCTATTGAGGTCGACGTTGTTGGCAGGAAAGGGGTCTTTGTCCAGCTTCATCTTTGGACTAGCATCTATTTTCAACCATCCTTCTTCTATGGCTGATTGAACCTGCCGACAGAAGACATTGCAATCATTAGTATAGTGGGAATGCGAATCGTGACACTTACAGTAAGCACTTTTCTTGAATTCATCGGTGGTCGTAATGACCTGGCCCTTGGGCAACCTGAGAAGCTGGTTCTTCAAGAGAAAATCAAATATTTTATCGTATTTAGTCACATCAAAAGAGTATTTAAATTCATTGGGCCGACTCTTAGTGGGAGAGGGTTGTAGTTCAGAGCAAGTGACTGGCTTAGACTTAGTGTTCCATGTCCATTCTGTCGTATACATGTCGGCTGAATCGTCCTCTTCTTCTGACTCTTCCTCGTCGGAGTGCTCCATGATGTGAACTTCAGCTTTAGGCTTGATAAATGTTTTAACGAATTTTTTATCTTTGGCTCGTCCTTCCTGGACCAGAGCCTGTTGTATGACTTGGCTGACTTCTAAAATATTTTTGTTATCTAGCCTTTCTTTAATTTATAAAAGCCAGGTTCACCAAATCTCTCTCTGAAATGTACTTAGAGACACTCTCACTAGATTTTGTTTAACCGATGTTAGGTGTGACAGTCTAAGTTCCGTTCCGCCATTATAAAAATAGTCATGAAACTTCTGCTCTAACTAGGACCACGTCTAGATGGAGTTCGGCGGCAGCACCGAAAACCAAGTGAAATCGGTGCCGGATAGGGATAGAGATAATAGTATAAGTTATAATGTGTCCAACCTACTAGCCTCGCCACACTGTGCTAGGAATTGGCTAATGTGCTATAGTGTGGTTTTGTTACCCTCGCCATCGAACTAAGTAAACTCGAGGACTCTATAGCCGTGAGGGTAGGGTATGGTGTCAAAATGATCAGGGTATGGTTTTCGATAAACCCTAGCCTGATCCCGAGGCACGAAGCCAGTACACGGATCCAATCATCAATGTCTTTAAGGCCTCTTGCCTATGCGCATCTC
The DNA here is from genome assembly GCA_019279435.1 of Zizania palustris. Classification (NCBI taxonomy): domain Eukaryota; kingdom Viridiplantae; phylum Streptophyta; class Magnoliopsida; order Poales; family Poaceae; genus Zizania; species Zizania palustris. The sequence goes on from JAAALK010000288.1 coordinate 37,831,676, forward strand.
TCATGCGGGGTCACGACACGTGGTGGTAGATCGGTGTGTCGGCCATAGGGATCCTCCTCTCGTGTTGCCTTGTGGTATATAGCGTGCCCAGGTCTACGCGGGTGTGCATGAGCGTGCGGAGCGGGCAACGCAGTAAAAGGTAGCGCCGGTGCAGGTGGAGGTGTCGCATAACAGGTAGGGTTGGCCTAGTTGTAAGAGTAATGGTTGGTCTCAGCCACTGATGTTGAGGCTGGAGATGTGATGGACTTCCTAGTACTCCTATTAGTTTTGCTATAAATGCGATTTACCAGGGGTATGCTAGCAATCGGGGTTGGATGAGCAGCCTCGGTAAAGCCAAACCTCCTAAATGTCGCCTCTACCTAGGAGTTAACCACTGACTCTAGACGGTTGGCTAGCGAAGCGCTAACCGCTTGATCTACAGACACGACTATTTTTTCTTCAATCTCTAGAGAGGATAGAGGAGACGATGGTGAAGTTACCTGAGTCCGGGAGAGGTCGGGGATGTCAACGTCGCGTGTCTTGACGTAGCCCCCGAGCATGAGATCTTGGAGTTCCTTCATTTTTGCCTCGATCTCCGCCCGACCTTCTTTGCGGATATCTGCAAGAGTGGGGGCGATGATATTGCGGTTATCGATTTCTGTGCCCCCATTGTATTTATCGTCGTTGTAGACATAGTAGTTGTAGTAGATGTACTCGCAACCGATGTAGATGCGCTCGTCATATTGGCGTTGTCCCCAGTGGAGTCACCAAAAAGAGTGTTGACACAAAAATGCTCCCACACACTTGGGTCAGTTCGACGATCCAAAACCGCGCGACCGTTTTAAGAGAAAAAACCTAAAACGCCGCGAGACGGCGACGTCGTGTTCCGACGACCCTTAAACAGTGGTAAGGAAAAGAAAACCGAGTCGCTAGGCAATTCAATTATATTACAAGAATATAACCTAATTAACCGAAAATAAACAGTATTAGATCTAATCACCCAATTAAGGCCGATTGGAAGAGAAAAATTAAGAAGTCGGTTAGACCGACCAAGTCAAGCCGTTCGGACCGCACAACTTAGGCAATTATACCGAAAATAGCAAAGGAGTCCGAAGGGTCCCGAAATGTCCTTTGGCCTCTTGATCGGTCGGACCGCGGTACAAACCTCAGTCAGATTGATGGGTACGTGAAGGGGCTCTGGAAAGCACTGCGGAGGGTCCTAGTGCGAAGGGTGCGATCGGAGAGCTCCGGATGGTCGGATCAATGGGGGGTCAGTAAGACCGACGGTGAGGCCTAGGTCAGACCAAGGGCACTTTGCCGAAGGGGTCCGATGCGAGGGGTACTCCGGTGTGCAGCAGTCTGATGTCGTGGGGTCCAAGCGATCGGACTGACGAAGGGGCACCGGTCAGACCGGAGGGTGCCGGCAACATCCTGATGGCCTGACACGGCACGGGCGGTCGGACCGGTGGGAAGCCTTCGGTCAGACCGGCAGGTTCTGAAAAGCGACCTCCGTGCTCCGGCGACCTAGCAAATTGTAGCAAATTACCCCCAAAATTCTTGGCGAGGAATCTAAGGGTAAAATATTTGCAAAACAAATATAGATCAAATACAATTCGGCCTAGAGACCGAATTTCCAAGGATGGCAAAGAAAACCGATAAAAATGATAGAAATCTATTACGTGGATTAAACAAATGATTCACGGGTGAATCAACAAGGCTTACCACAATTACGGCGTGGCCGACGGAGGGCTTACAATGCAAACCCACGAAGATGGACATTACGTCTAATCCTAGTGCAAGGAAAGTAGATTGAAAATTAAAGCGATTCAAAACTAAGGTTTTCAGGTTGATCGTAGGAGATATCCCCTTGAATCGGCCTTCCCCCTATATTTATAGCGGTTGGTCTTGAGTTTTCTGGCGTCTAATTTGTGTAGGATTCGGCCAAAATTAGTTGAGATTTAATTGGAGATAAAATCCACCTGGAACCACTTTTATCTCTAGACTCCAGACTGGGCCGATCTGACTAGGCCTATTGGGCCGATCTGACTGAGCCTACATAGCCGGTTGGACCGGCCTGTGCCAGGAAAGACATATTTTTGGCTAAAATTACCAAAATTGACTTTTTGACAATTTCGACCATTAATGCCATTTCTTTCTATCAAAAGAGAGAAAGAAAAATTAGATTGTTGCTAACCAAGGAGCAAGAAACAACTACAATAGTTAGCATTACATCAATAAAAAGACCTAGGGATCATATGTTGAATGAGTCTGAAGATTTTATAGATGAATCAATTGATGAATACAAGGGTTGGATTGCAAAGCTACAAGAAACAGACACGAGTATGAAATACAAGTTGATGCACCGACCACAAATATAAAATAAAAAGTAATTTTGCATGCCACCTTGCATTGACATTGTTTTATATTACTACAAATATAAATAAAAAGTAATTTTGCATGCCACCTTGCACTGACATTGTTTTATTTGCAGAGTTAAATGATGACTTCAGGTTTGAATAAATTAAAGCCTACAAGGAATGGTTGAGGCAGAAATGCTATCTTCTAGAAATTTATAATTCAATTTGTTTCATAATCTACTAATTGTTTGATATACCCCCAACTTGTCTTCATAACTTTTTTATAATTCTTTGTAGTGTCATATAGAGATCAATAGTCCAGTGCTGCTAGTGAAAATGTTGATGACAAAATTATTGACATCCCAAACCAACTTGAAGATTGGCCATGTCATGCTTGGCAAAATAAGAGAATTAGAGTTGGTTTGTTCTGCATACTTCTTTTTTTCAACATACCTGCAAAATTTATACAGTCCCTACGTGACAATGATCATTTGTATTGCTTCAATTTATTTAAGGAATTGGTGCCCAACAGCTAAAGAGATGGGGACGTGGTCCACTCAAAGGATTAGAAGCAGCCAATAAGAGAATTAGAGCTCATTCCCCAAAACTATAGATCCAGTTTTCAAAAATGTTGGGAGGGCCCATTGCGGATGAAGTGGTAATATTCACAAGGAAGAGAGCTCCACTAATTGGAGTTAGAAGCTGGAAAGACTTGAAGAAAAATGTCAAAGATGAAATAGCAAATGGCATTCTGGTCTGTTCTGCATTTCTCCTCTAATAATGTCGAGTCTTAAATGCTTGGTGGTGTATCATGTTTTGGGCATCCTTGATTAACACCAAAATGAACATTGCAAACACAATGGGAGTTTTTAAATACAGAAGATCCAGTGGAAAATATTTTTAAGGTTGCCATGGAATGATACAAACGATGGCGATCAACATTCAGTGCAACTTACAAGGCCTACAACAACTATGAAGAGCGGATGAAGAATAAGACAAAATATATAGAGATGCTTGAGTGGCATTACTTGATGCTTTATTTTGGTACAGATGAATTCAAGGTTCGCTACAAATTTATTGTCCCCAAAAGCACAAATTGTACAATTTTTACTATTCATTGTTCTTCCTTTACCAGAAGGTTAGCTACCAAAACTCTAAAAATGGACAACAACAGAAGACAAAGCTTAAGCTATGAGAAGGTAATCATGCTTTAAATATATACAAAGTCTGAACCGTTTAAAAATGTTTAGCTATTGATACAAATGTACATTATAGCCATGTTAGAGAGACCTGAAAATTAGTGTAGAGCCAAGCGTTTTGCAGCTATGGATGGCTACTCACACGAAGGATGGACAATGGTCAAACACTGCATCACAGGATGTCTATGTGTGTTGGGGGAAAATACTTCATCCTCAGGGTCTCTACAGTAACAAGACAAAGGCAATCTACTAAACCGAAGTACCAGTATTAAGTCTGGTTCAGTATGTGATCAAGTTCGAAGCAACAGTGCAGACTCCCGTTCAGAGTATAACTTCGAACGTCGAATCTTCATAGAGCTTATCTACCGGCAAGGATGGAAGACTTATCTTCTTTCTCATTAGATTAGTCTTTTACCATTTTAACCCTATTAGAGGTACCGAATAGTTTACACTATGACGTTGTAATTGAGGGGTAAAAAGATCTTTTCCTTAATATTTTTACATATAAATACCCCTCATTCTACCCTGTAATGAGGATCGAATACTTAGTTATTCAATACACAAGTTCGAATTACTTCAAGCTATTATTCTATTCGGAGGCTTGAAATAGTTCACTTCGCAAATACTTCGTTTGTTAGTTTCTAATCTCTGAAAACCTGTTAGCGTAATCTTTTACGCCAACAATGTGAGTACTATCTCGTAAAAAATTATAAGCTGATTAAGTTATTATGATGAATCTCTCTAGCTACAGAATTTGTACAACCATCTCTGCTCTTTTTAATTAGTATGATGTAGTTGCTAAGATTTCTGAGAGAGAAGAAATGTCAGAAAGATCGGTCCTAACTATTGAAGAGGAAAGCATTATTTTCTACTCATCCTACAAGCAAAGCACCCAAAGCAAATCATCCAGGCTGCATGGCCATGGATATATGGCAAGATATCCAACACAAAGCCAACTATTGAATGACAAACTTGAAGATCAAACATGTGCTGTAGTTGTAGCACAGAACATAAACAATGAGTTGGAACAGAAGATAAAAAAATTGGAAGAACAATGTGAAAAATATGCGACAGAAAGGGAAGTGGAAAAGGAAGAACTAAGTCAACAACTGAGGGAACAACTGAGAGAGAAACCCATGAAAGAGTTTCTTTCCTTGATTGCATAGCAAATATAAGAAATACACAAGGTAAAATATTTGTATACATAATTTCATCATTCTTTCATTTTCATCTAGATGTGTGCTGATAATGAAACTACTTTCCAAATTGTAGGATAACCAAGGAACCATCCATACACCGTAGGTTGAACTAACATCAGGTAGGGAGAGCAATTAGGACAAAGATGAAGAACAAAATACAATAAATATGGTAATACTATAATTGCAGAAATGGATATAATAATCATTTTTATTCAATTCATATAACTAATATTTTTCAAAAATACTATACTTTTATAGTCTGAACAAACAAGGATTCTGACTAAACATAAAGATAATAGGCAGCCTCCCCGCCAAACTAGATCTTCTATTAGTTTGGCTAGAAATCTTTTCAAAAGCAACAATGAAATTGCGCCAGCGACTTTTATTTCGTCACAACAACTGGTGGTCGCAGCTAAGAACCATGCACGAGGAAGGAAGGGACATGTATGAAATAGAAATGACATGTTTAGTGCTGACCACAAAATATCAGATCATGAAATATTACCTTTTTGATGCACCCTTTATTTTCAGCAAGAACAAAAGATATATGTGATGAATTTGTTTAGGACAACAGATTGTTTCTGAAGTTATCTAACATTCATGATTTGCAATTTTGCATGGTGATTGATGAAGCTAAAATGGACCAAATTAGTTCATATGCGGATAATAAACTCAATTTAGGAAGCACAATGAGTGAAAGCACATACTTATATGGAGATGTAAAAATAAATTTAGCTTTACACAATCAATCATAGAAAAGGTCTTTGATAGTTTTACTTTTCAGTCATAGCATATACTTGTAATGTTTACTACTGCAAATATTGATTAATTTCCATTCTACATTGAGTTAATGTTTGTTGTTTGCAAATAATTCTTGCTGAAATTATAAATCTGTTGCAACAACTGTTCAACCGCAAAATATATTTGTTGAAAATTATTTGATCATTGTGATCCATCACATATTACAACGCTAATAATTTGTTGCAAACTTATTTACCACGCACCTTATTTCGTTGCCAAACGAAATCTTGTTGCAAAAACTCCTACCACAATGAACGATTTTACATTGCAAAAGGATAGCTTGCAACTACAAAACCACGTGGCAAAAAATATCATACTAATTACAACCATTAAAATGGCGTGGCAATTTTGTCTATTACCACCACAAATACTCGTTGTAGTACACTTTCTTGCCACAATATCATACGCAATATCTATTAACTATTGCAACGATGTTAGGAATCGCAGTAATTATCTATTATGATGACCCATCTCGTGGCAATAGCTTCTGTTACCATGATGTCTACCATCGCAATAATAATGTACCTCTATTGCGATGATGTATACCATCGCAGTAATAATCTATTGTGATGGCCTATCTTGTGGAAATAGCTCATATTGCGACGATGTCCACCATCGTAGTAATAATATATTACGACGGTCTATCACGTGTCAATAGACTCTGTTGCAATGATGTCTGCTGTTGCAGTAATAATCTATTGTGATGGCCTATCTTGTGGCAGTAGCCTCTGTTGCAACGATGTCGACCATCGCAGTAATAATCTATTGCAATGGCCTATCTCGTGGCAATAGCCTCTATTTTGATGATGTCTACCGTCGCAGTAATAATCTATTCCGATTGCCTATATCGTGGCAACAACCTCTATTGCAACGATGTCTACCGTCGTAGTAATAATCTATTTCTATGGCCCATGTCGTGGCAACAAACATATTACACAACTGTACTATAAAACAATTACGATAACTTTAGACCACGCCTATACTTGCCATGCCTGCTAACGAACGCAATTTGGTTGCAAACAAGATATATTGCAACCGTTCGGCCCATATTGCAATGTTTTGGCAACGTGGTATTAGGGTGAAAATCTAGTAGTTTAAGAGTGACGAACAAGATGATAGTGTTGATGAAGACTTCAGTAAATATGAAAACAGTGCTTCGAATATATATGAAGGCTTAAAGATGCTAGAAAGCAAAAGGTTTGCTATTAATAACAAATTCGATGGGACTTTTGAGATGACATGGTGTAGAAAAAACTTAAATGAGTGATAATGGGAACTCATCGCACCGGATGTAGAACACAATAGCTTTGATACCAAGTTGTCACCGACAGGGATTTCCACGGAATTGGTAGGAACTAATCTTCTTAATTGATAGGAAAAGTGGGTAGATGGTCAAGGGTCTAGACCTAGTCGTCGCGGCAGCGCCGTTGCGACGACGCGACGAGGATGCATCGAATACAGGGAGGCAATGCCTAAATCAAATACTCGATGAGACTTCTAGTGCATCATCTCTATTTATATAAACACATGGCTGATGTAATTTATAACTTAATCCTAACCGAAATATGCTCATATCTAATCATGACTCTTAACTAATTAATCTAAATATAATTTAACATAACTACTATAGTACCGGCGGTACTATTCCTAACTACCCCATCTTGTTGCTTCCTGTTCGTAACAAAAACGGTAATGATGAGCTAATGAGCGAGCAGAGCCCGGACAAGACGGGTGGAAAGAAGCATTGAAGGCAACAAGTACTAATCAGTCTAGTGAAAGAACTTCCGTAACCGTGAACTGTTCATCTATAACAAGTTAACTACATAGTCGGTGTCTCGAAAAAGAGTGATGTTATAGTCCTAGTCCTTTAGGAGGTAACAGAGGTAACATGAAGTATTATATTTTTAAGTGTTAATTTGTATAACTTAAGATACCGAGAGATACCAAAATTAATACTGAAAACATAATTAATCCAATAACTAGACTAAGTGGAGGACAATTGAATAGATGAAAAATTTTATTTTCTTGAATAGGTACTAACAGATATCATATTTTTGATGTTAATTTTGATATATCCTAATATCTAATACTAGAAAAAACAAAAACTAAGACTAAAAAATATTATACTCTTATTCGAAGCGAGGTGAGACGCTCACGTCAGCGTGGACTGGTGGGCGAGCTAGCACAGCACAGAGAGCACGTGCATTTCTTTTCAGGACACATTATAGCCAACACTGTCTTGGCATCACAAGATGTCCCAACATATGTTCATGAAACAGAACACATAAGATTCCAAATAACAGTGCTCATGGACATTGTATCAACTGATCATTGGTCAATCATCTCAAAGCAATTGGAAGTTTAGACGAATGCATCAGGAGAAATGCTGCTTCGTCTTGGCCAACAGCGGATCCCTCCAGCGAGCCTTATTCCAGCAATCCGTCGAACTCACCAGTGAAATTACGTCTTTTTCCTGACCACCAGAACCTTCAAGACAAGCAAAAGCGATGGAAATGCCATACAAGGTAAATTAATTTCCATGTAACTATAAAGTTTCAATTGCGATCATTCAGTCATTTATAGGTTGTTGTTTCCTTATAATGTTCATGTTGTTGGCAAGACATAATAGTTTATTTCCGGCTAAGACAATATAGATTAGATTAACTCCTCACAGCTAGATAATACAAATATGTCCTGAGTACCATGCCATACATGGAATAAGTTGTGACCTTACCCCTGCATTCGGGTTTAAACTTTAAACTGACTTGTACTCGATACTAACAAAATGCATAATCTACAGAAGCAGAATACTTTGTGCTTGGCCAGACTAAGCACAATTTCAAGCTAAAAAACTGTAAGTTAATTGTAACATGATATGCTAATGACATTAATGATAGATACTGGTTAAGCTACTGATTGATAATGCAGAGTAATGCCGAGAGATGAACAGTAACCACAGGGCAAGATTGGATAGAATCTAGCGTTGAAGGCATCGAAGTACGTACAGTACTATATATCTCACAATGAACGCTAATAGTAAGAATTAATAACTCACAAGACTCGATCTGAACGTGTGACATATAGTAAGTGCAAGTGAAACTAAACGATCCAAAAATGAAAAAGAATAGATGAGTAATAGTCCAATCAACCTGTTCTGCATGAATAGTTGTACGGCTACATCACAGAGTGCATGCACGAGCAATGGCTTAACAGGAGACATCCTATCTAGGAAATTGCAATTAATAAAATAATCCTAAATGAAGAATAATCAGTACATTAGTAAATATGGAGTAATTTGTCAATTCAAAATTTGAGATAGAGAATAAGTTTTATTCCCTATATTTGAGGATGTGGAAAGAAGATTAGCAAATAAACGAGATAGTGTAGAGAATAGAATAGAGAATATGTTGGAGTGTAGTTTTTATAACAAATTCTTTAAAATTAACTATAAGGTATATAAGGTATAGGGAAGCAGGACATCTCTTTGAGATGCTCTACTTACATAATTTATTCGCTCAAGACATGCATATGTTCCATCAAAATTGGGGACTAAGACGACACCGAAGTACTAGCAGATCAAAATGGTGATTCACAGAAATATATCAGGCAAGATTATACTATAGAGTCTCATCACGTACCAGAATCTGGTCGAGCAGAATAATCGTCAATCTTCCAGATATGTACGAATCGGGACGAGTGTTCAGCCATCGGCGGGTGCACCATCGTGAAGAATTGCCACTCCAGAACCTTGCCGTAGTGCAGGTCTACGCCGAACAGCCGCGAATGCAGAAGGAAGTAGGCCACCTCGCCGGGGTGGTTGGGGTTGATGAACGCCACAGTGGGGACCAACCGGGGCAACTTGGTCGCCCTGTAGCCCTCGTCAGCCCAGATCGTCTCGAAGCGCACCTCGCAGTCGAGATGCCATGTCCCGGCTTGCAAAGGATTGAGCAGTGTCCACATGCTGGCCATCGGCTCGCCGTCGCACTCTTGGATCTGTACGTACCGCAACCTGCCGGCGCTCATCCCCACGCAACAGCGCTTGTCGAGGTCCGCCGTGCCAGGTGGTAGCTCGCAGCCCTTTGGGAGCGGTACAAAACGCAGCACGTGATGGACAGCGCTGAAATGGCAGGCGAGGAGGCCGTAGGAGAGATCCACCCACCAAATTTGCATAAGGTGCACAACCACGCCGTTGGCGCCCCACGGACGGTCGCACGGCAGGTAGTTGAGCTCCTCCTCTCTCCAGTTTTTAGAATATGAGTAGTACAAGAGCAGGGTGGCGTGGTCGGTGCCGACTTTGGGCTGGAGTTCTACGACCGTGAACCCGCTAGAGCTGCTGATAAGGCAGGCGTTGCTGGGGTGGAGGATGGGGTGGTCGAGGCGGGCCGACACGCGCCCTCCCATGTTGCAGATGAAGTACGCCTTGTGGTAACCGTGCTGCACGTCGAGCGGCCCAGGGTAGAAGGCATCGACGACGAGCGGCTCTAGGGCTGGACCCTGGGAGGCGTAGAGGAGGATGCGACCGTGGCAGTCGGCGGCCACAACGTAGGGTTGGTCATCGATGGTTTTGCGTAGCGGGGCCGTGCTCCGGTGCACGACGAGGCGGGTGGCGCGCGGGGGTAAGTTGAACTCAAGGAAGTTGTCATACCCCTGCCGGAAGTAATCGCCCTGGACAACGTGTGGTAAGCAAGCCAGGACCAGCCATAAACCCTTCATCGTCCCCCAGTGCCTCCTCGCCGCCGCGAGCACCTGTTCCTTTAATTGCTCAGCCATGGCGGAGAGAGAAAGAGAGATTTGGGTGTTTCAGTTTGGGAATTTTATCCACCGTGTTGTGGGTGTTAGAGTATATGTTATGTATGTATATGATAGGTTTAGTATATGGTAATAGCGATAATATTAGGTAGGATTTTAGATCATATTTAATCATTTCTTATACATAGATTACCTATTATATTTCTGCTCATACTCTTATATAAAATGATTTTTGGGATTCAATACATAAATCCATTCATAGTCTATTATTCTTCTCTCTCTAAGAGCCATGAAATACATCTTTCATGATTTGATTGGCCTATTAGTGAAGATATATATAGACGACATCGTTGTAAAGTCTAGCAACAATCAAGACCATGTGGCCGATCTACGCCGAGTTCTGGAAACGGATAGGAAATATGGATTGAAGATGAACCCAGAGAAGTGCACTTTAGGAGTATTGTGAAGCAATTGTGCCCGATAGAATTCTAGGCAGATTGGAAGTTCTGATTTGGAATCAGATGTTCCGATAATATTGCACACGCCAGAAGTTCCGACATGGCTTAACCTGAGACGACTTTATGTTTTCTGAATGAGTCAGAAGTTCCGATGGTGTTTCGGAAGTTCCAATATTCTGAGATCGTCGGAAGTACCGATGGATCGGAAGTTCCCATATTGTATTGGAAGTTCCGATAATTTCCAGAACTGAAATAGTGAGTCCAGATCGAAAGTTCCGATCCAGGATCGGAAGTTAGACGGACGGAACAGATTAGATATGTTGGTCCTTAATGTGGATTTAGGCCCTAAATCCTAGCTCTATATAAATGGAGGAGGAGGAGGTCATGACATCAAATTAATTGCATTTTACATTAAATCTAAACCCTAGCCTCAAAGAACCTCTCCTCTCCCTTCTTGATCTTAATAGTTGAGATTAAGATTTCTCCCCAAGATTTCACGAGCGGTGCTAGCATGCTGGCGTGAGATCAATTTCATCCCTTTTGTGTGAACTCCGAAGAGGCACTGCTCGAATAGCGGTGCTCGTGGGCTTCTTCACATGGACATCGCCGCTCTCCGCTGATTGGATCGTCGGGTAACGAGTGGAGCGAGATAAGGATAAGAGAGGACACCCTTTCCCAAAATCTTCTTCCATTGCACTAGCATGTCTCGCATTAGAAGGTAAATGATTCATGATGCCTCATACGCATGGTTCTAGGGTTTGGGGTAAAATTTTTGAAATTGTCGACTGGCGTAGCTTACCCATGTCCCAACAGTGGTATTAGAGCCTACGTTTGTAGTGTTCAATCTTAATCAATCACTTATGGCGATACATGGAAAAATGGATTAGATCTATTTTCTATTCGTCAGATTTTGTATGTTTTGATACTGATCGGATGTTTTCGTTGGATCGAAAGTTCCGATATTGATCGGAAATTCTGATGCCAAATATAATTCGATATAGAGAGCAATTTTTCTATCAGAAGTTCTGATGTTAGATCGGAAGTTCCGATGTCGGTTTTTAATCGATAAAGAGAGAAATTTGCTGCCAGATATCGGTGACTTGTAGATTCTTCATCTAACTTTGTTTTGCAGAAAATATTGTGACTAGTATGGACATGATGTGATGTATGAGATGCATTAAATGCAAATTAAATATGACCTGTGTGTCATGATTATTTACAGCCCAAGGCTAGTTTACATTTATACAACCTGCATGTCGATTTGTGGTGTTTCTGCTCATGTAACTAGTATATGTACTATTTTAATAAGCTAGTAATGGTTTATAGAGGCAGGAGGCACAAACTCAATGATGGGAACCATGGAGATGGAGATCACCAAGTGAAGGGGTCATACTAAGTCACAGTCAATGTGTTATTTATGGTGCTTACTTATGTTCCCGTCATACTATTCTTGCATGTTTCGTGCGAACTAGGGAACATCACCTTACTATAATAGTTTTTCCTTAGAAAATTAAGTATTGATGCTCTTTCCAATAGTTGCACCTATCAAAGATCTTAATCATCGATAGTGGGTCTGCTAAAGCGAGGTGATATCTTTTATCTTGACCATTTAGGGTTGAAGTGATGAGGACATCACCAGCTGGGATGTGACCATGCTTATGCATTATAATAAACAATCCAAGGTGCATGCATTCTATATTAGATTTATATTATTTATTTGAACAATGTATGCTACACCATGAAATGTGTTTCTATTCAATTACAGAAATACTTACACGGATCAAGCAACATATTGAGAGTACATCAAGGGAACGGAAAATAGTGGAAGTTGATTGGGGACAAAGTAAAGGCCATCCAAAGATAGTATATAAGATTGGGACTGTTAGGGGAATTAGTTTTCCCTTAAATAGGGGCCAACTGATGTCAGTCTCCAGAGGCAACAGGCCCAGAGCCTATCTCCGCCGAAGCCTGAAAACGAAGTCCGGCCTCCTTCGGCAAAGTCAATTCCAAGAACAGCTAGTGCTTACCCCTCCAAGAGCCCTCCGGAGCTCTCCAGCACCAAGCCTTCAGGACCCCTACGGTCCCCTTGGGAGCCAAGCCTTCAAGACCCCTTTCGGTCCCATTCAGAGCCAAGCCTCTGGGACCCCTTTGGTTGTAGGACCGAAAGTAGTGACCAGAGGGGGGGTGAATGGGCGCCTTAAAAATTCTTTCGAATATATGGCCTGTTCCCAATACCCAACGCACCTCAAAAGACTAAGCAGTAGAGTATGAACAGATTGCCTAAGTCTACAGGTATCTAGCCTAGAAACAACTGATGTTAAATAGAGAACTTCTAAAGCAGTGCTACTAGGCAGATAAACAAAATATACTAGACATGGCAGGTAAAACACTTCTCACTAAATGATCTAAGTGTATATAAAGTGAGATGAGAAATTACTGTTCAAATTTGTCTCCTGTTCAGAACTTGGCGAAGCCTGCTCCACTGTGTCGAAGCCTGCTTCGCTGTGTCGAAGCCTACTTCGGAGGTCAGTGTCGAAGCCTGCTTCGGAGGTCAGTTGCGAAGCCTGCCGAAGGCTGTTGTGAAAGTGCCGAAGGATGGTTGTCTATCCTAGTTCGAGTGTGGCACAGAGCGAAGTATGCTTCGAAGCTTACTTCGGACAACGTACTTCAAAACTTAACCTTCGAAAGAGTAGCGAAGTCCAACACAAGGCAGAAAGATCAAATCGAAGCCTATACTAAACCTTCGAAGCTAGCTTGGTCGAGGTATGACAACCGAAGTTGAGACCTCCGTTTAGAGAATTAACTTCGAAAGACAAGCTCCGAAAATACACATTTTGACCTTCGAAAATGATAGCAAGAAAGAACTCTCGTCGAGCGAAATCTATCAGAAAAACAAGCTTCGGAGCCAACTTCGAAACTTGTCAAAGTATGAACTTCGAAGAGCTCAAGTCGGAGTACCTTCGCACAGTCGTTCGAAGTATGTCATGCTGTCCGCACAAAAAATGTACTTCGAAGCATGAAACACCGTACACAAAAGTGAAGTCGAAGTTCAAGTGAAGTCTACTAGGATGTCAGAACGAAGCCTACCTCACGGAGCTGAGGGACTTCGAACAGAGAGAAGGGGCTTCGCCAGAAACAGTCAGAAAAGGGATTTTAGCCCCGTCAACTCGATCAAAAAGCTATGTAGTAAAAAGTAAGCCTGAGTACTAGTGTACTGTTGCTACAAACAAGTAGTACTACTTGCAAACAGCAAGAACTAGTACTCCTCGCGAGGAACAAATCGCAGCAACAGAGAAGCTTCTTCTCAGAGAATAAACTAGCCGCATGCACACAACAGCAAAGACATTAAATGATGTGCTGCGCACACAAATGCTTCGCACAAAAACAGCAGAAATAATTTCTTCCAGAACTAGTGAACAGAATGAATCTCAAGAGGAAACAGAAGCACTGCCTGGCGGCTGCACACACAGGAGCAGGAGAGAGAAAAAAGGGAACAAAATGACCCAATAGATTGAAAAGTGAATTCTGGAAGGGGTAGTCCAACCCTAGGGATTGGGGCCCTATTTATAGGCTGCCCAATGACCTAGAATATTCCACCAGCCCCTTAGGGTTTTTACAGACGCTGAAATAAAGGAAAAGACTCATCCGCCCTTAGGATTTTTTACAGACTCGACTGACTGTGGGCCTAGCGATACAGATGACTTATCCGGAAGCTAAGCTTTCGTAGAGACTACGGCTTCTCTTCTGGACAGTCTGATACAGAATCAATGGTTGTCAGTATTGCGCCGAAACTGACAAAGCCTCCACCGACTTTGCACCAGGTACCCGGATTGGGCCGGCCCGACTCCGCAGCTCTCTCAGCCCGGCAATCGCTCACCGCCCGTGTACCTGAGTCAATCCTGGTCAACAGCCCAGTGGGTCTTCTGCTGCTCCTGGCCTTATGTACCCGGATTGGGCCAGCCTGACTTCGCAGCCTCCTCTGCCTGACAATCGCTTGCTGCCCATGTACCTGAGTCACACGCGGCCCATGAAACAGCAGATCTCTTCTTCTTCTGTCCTCTTTGACTATCGTTGACAATGACTCATCACTTCTGGAGCCATGAGGCCCACGCTATTCAGCATGGCTCCTCAATCTCCCCCTTGATGAGTGCATTGTCAACACTCCTCTTCTTCAGCTCTTCAGCACCTGCGAACAAATGTGGAAACACGAAAACAAAGCACCAAAAAAACAAAGAAGAAGAAAATAAGGTAAAAGTTTAACCCTAATGACCAAAAGCAGAACAACAGCAAGAAGCGATCATTATGGTTAACCAAAGGTAAAAGCTCAGAATGAGTGCGATCTCAGAAACATCAACAAGGATATCAAAAAAGTAAGTGAGACAAAAACTCCCCCTCGAACTCTTATCCCAAAATTTCTCCCCCTTGTTGACAAGTGAACTCATCAAGCACTCAAAAGAGACACAGACTCCCCCTGAAACGCAACTCCCCCTCAAAATATGCAATGAATGCAACTGGGGTGCATGAGGAGTGAATAAAGCATGCTTCTCAGATATGATTGACTGCAATTACAACATCTAACAAGTAGAGCAAAAGACATACTGTCTAAGACACATGGCATGATCAGTGCAACAGATGATATCTAAAGAAAGTCATCAGCACACATGTTCCAGTTTTTGGAAACAAAAGCATCACCACATTTTCCAGTAAACAAGCAAGGTAAAGCATGAGATGCAAAAGCTATCTGATATCTACCAAGATAAGCATTATCCAAAACAAAGTGCTTCAGCAAACCTGTTATCATTTCAATTTTCAGGCTTTTTCTTTTCTCTTTTTCATTTATGCCAGGGGTTATTTGCATGTCAAACCTTATGCTGACCGACCAAGTCAAGCCTAGGCCAGATCTGGACCATTAGAAGCTTAAGACTTTGGTCTTGGCATACACTACATTGTCCTAGTTCATACCAAAGTGCTATGGTACGCAGTCCAGAACAATGCAATGCGACAAAGCAAACCCACCTGGTTCTTTTGCAAGTAATGCACAAAGAGGCATGGAATTTTCATTTTTCTTGATTTTTCATCATTTTATAGCACATTTCCATGTTTTAAAGCAGAAAGATGTCCAAGTTGCATGTTTGCATCTAAGTTGGGAACTAGCTACAAGGCATGTAACAGATAGCAAAAACATTCAGCTTGCACATGCTAGTTACCAGAAGCAATGGTGATCATTTTTCAAGTTTTAAAGCATAAAAGCCATGCATATGACAGATATCAGACATATCAAGTGAACTGAACTAAAGCATGATCATTGACAAGTATTCAAAAGCATGTACCGGCTAGAATAAGTAGAGCAGTTCAATCATATAACAGAAGAAGCTCTAAGGTGTGATATGTGAATATGCATGATATGAACACACACAAAAAGACTCAAGAAAAGAGTAAAGAAGAAAGAAAACTTACGCAAAATATCCTAGAAAGGATACACAACACCGAAATCCCCTCGTAAACGCTCAAAGGTAGACTGATCTAGGGGTTTGGTGAAAATGTCAGCCAACTGATGATGGGTATCAACATGAACAAGGTCAATGACACATTTCTCTTATTGATCCCGCAGAAAATGAAAGCGCACATCAATATGTTTGGTTTTTTGAATGGAGACAAGGGTTTTTCCCTACACTAATAGCACTGGTGCTGTCGCAAAACAATGGAACCCTGGTAGGAAAGAACAACCCAAAATCTCGTAGAGTGGAAATCATCCAAACCAACTGTGAGCAGCAGCTGGCAGCAGCTACATACTCAGCCTCAGTGGTCGAAAGAGCAACTCCAGATTGCTTTCGAGAAGACCAAGACACAAGGGAAGAACCAAGAAACTGGCAAGTACCGGAAGTCGACTTGCGATCCAGCCAGCACCCACCAAAGCCGGCATCCGAAAAGCCAGATAAATCAAGAAATGATGATGCAGAATAGTAAAGACCGAGATCAGGCGCATAAGTGAGATACCTGAAGATGCGCTTGATAGCCTGCCAATGAGACGCGCGTGGAGAAGACTGAAAAATGCGCGCAAAGTCCCACGGCGAACTGAATGTCTGGTCTTGTCGCCGTTAAGTACAATAGCGAACCAATCATCCCTCGAAACTCCCTCTCGTTGACCTTGACGCCACTCTCGTCCTTGTCCAGACCCCCAGATGTGCCCATCGGGGTCATCTGCCGCTTCAATTCTCCACGAAAGTCAAATTTCTTAAGCATGTCACGAGTGTACTTACGTTGGTGGATGAAGGTGCCGTCCTTGGTCTGCTTGATCTGGAGCCTCACCCATGAGGCTCATCTCAAACTCACTGTGTATCTGCTCAGAAAACTTGGACACAAGATCATTAGTAGTACCGCCAAAAATAATATCGTCCACATAAATCTGAGCGACTAAGAAATCTGAAGTATCTCTGAGCAAGAAAAGAGTTTTATCCACCGAACCCATCACAAAGCCCTTCCCCAACAAAAATTGCTTCAACCGGTCATACCAAGCCCTGGGGGCTTGCTTCAACCCGTATAAAGCTTTTTGTAACTTGAAAACATGTCGAGGAAACTTAGGGTTCTCAAAACCGGGGGACTGCCTAACATAAACTTCCTCCTCTATGAACCCATTCAGAAAAGCACTCTTAACGTCCATTTGAAAAAGCTTAAAACCCTTCGAAGCGGCAAAAGCTAAAAGAATGCGAATGGACTCAAGACGGGCAACAGGGGCGAAAGTTTCTTCAAAATCAATACCTTCTTTCTAGCAAAAACCCTGGGCCACTAGTCGAGCTTTGTTGCGCACCACAACCCCATCTTCACCTTGTTTGTTTTTGAACACCCACTTGGTGCCTATGGGGTTGCATCCTGGTGGCGGCTCAACTAGTGTCCAAACCCGATTGCGGACAAAGTTCTCAAGCTCTTCTTGCATAGCATTAATCCAATTAGAATCAGAAAGAGCATGAGAAACATCTCTGGGCTCAAAAGATGCAACAAAAGCAGATTCAGCAAACACAGCAAGAGAGGCACTAGATGAACGCAAAGTTCTTTCAGTCAAATCACCGATAATGAGCTCTGAGGGATGGTCACGCTGAACTGCTCGGGTTCCCTGGTGATCTGAATTCACCTCACCGGAGTCAGCAGCTGGCACCTCTGGACTCGACTGAGGGGGCTCGATCGAAGTGGAAGAAGTGATCAGAGGTCCGCCCTCATCCTCAATCGAAGTCTCAGAAGGTGTGGGCTCTGCAGGAGGTGCAGAAGTCCCACGCTCATCAGCAGCTGGAGTATCCTCATCTTCCTCGAAGATGGACTCTCCGAGCTCATCATCCCCAGAAATCTCAAAAGAAGGAGTTAAAGAAGGCAAGGACTCATCAAAAGAAACTTCGCAAGTCTCGACAAGCAACTGGGACTCGAGGTTCCAAACTCGGGAGCCTCATGAATGCAAAGCGTAGCCAAGAAAAACTCCATCCCAGCAACGAGACTCAAATTTGTCCAAATGCCCACCCTTCTTGAACACAAAGCACTTGCAGCCAAACGCTCGCAAGTAGCTCACCTTGGGCTGTCTGCCAAACCGCAACTCATACAAAGTCTTACCTAAGTAAGCTCGAAGAAAAATGCGGTTGGCCAAATAGCAAGCCGTGTTCATGGCTTCAGACCAAAAATGCCTAGGAGTCCTGTGCTCATCGAGCATCGTCCTGGCCATCTCGACTAGCGTGCGGTTCTTTCGTTCCACAACGCCATTCTGTGGGGGAGTGTAAGGAGCAGAAAACTGATGGTCAAGACCTTGATCACTACAGAAGCTGATGAACTGAGAGTTCTTGAACTCAGAGCCGTTGTCAGATTGAATTGCTCGCATCCGACCATTGTTCTCATTCTTCAGCTTTAAAATCAGGTCATGAACAAACTGAAAAGTTTCATCCTTAGCCTCCAAGAAGAAAACCCACGAGAATCGAGAAAAGTCGTCAACAATCACAAGCGCGTACCACTTCCCACCAACTGAGCGCACCCGAGCTGGACCAACAGTGTCCAAATGTAACAGCTCGCCTGGATACGAAGTCATCACCTGAGTCACAGGTGAGTGAGAAGCGGCAACCATTTTCCCATGACGACAGGGATGGCAAACTAGATCCTTCTCCATCTTAAGCTTGGGCAATCCTCGGATGAGGTCCATAGAGCTTAACCTGACTAGCAGATCAAAACTCAAATGACCTAACCTCCTATGCCACTTCCAAAGCTGAGAAGAAGATCCAGCAATCAAACAGCGAGAAGGGCCGAAAGAGCTAGAGAAGTCAATTCGAAAAACTTTACCAAATGGTAAAATCTGGCAAATTAAAGACCCTCTAGAATCAAACACAGAAGAATTGCCCTTCTTAAAACGCACTTCCAAACCATCCTCAAGAAGTTGCGAAACAGAAATCAAATTGAAGTTCAAATTTTTAACCAAAGCAACATTCTTCAAGGAGAAATGATCTGAAATGCGAATTGAGCCAATGCCACTTACTTTCCCTTGACCACTGTTCCTTGAATGTGATGTACTCTTTGGACCTCGGGGGATTGAGACTAGAGAACCATCTGTGATGTCCCGTCATGTGGTGAGAACATCCTGAGTCCATGATCCAAACGTCCTCCAGTCCCCGATCCTGCATAATCAGTGGATGTAAGTGGGAGCAAATGGTCCGGCACCAGGTTTAGCAAAGGAGCTAAACCAGTGTCAAGCCATCTGCTCAAAAGACGGAAAGCAGAAATCATCATGAAAGTTCGGACCAAAACGCGGCTCAAAGTGCGGTCCTCGGTTCTGCTTAAATCCTCGGCTACGAGGTCCAGGACCGTTGCCAAAATGGCCTAGAGCTCTGCCGGAATGACCACCACCAACTGGAGCACGAGCAAGAAAGCCGTCTCCTCTACCACCACCTACACGACGCGGCTTGGCCTCCAGCCTCTCCCCGCGTCGAGGAACACGCAGTCTACCACCCTGCTGGTAGAACTGCTCCTGACCACCACGAGCTCTCTCTGCTCTCTCAACCCGCTTCCTTCTGAAGCAAAACTCCGCAAGATGCCCATCTCTCTGACAGTACTCACAATGATAGGTGGGCTTCTTGGGATGTGGTTGAGGCTTGGGATTCTTGGTCTTAGTGGTGTTAGGTGTAGTCTTTTTGGGTTGAGAGGGTCCAGGAAGAGAGTCAAGAGAAGTGTGGAGGTGTTTGGGCTTTGGGACCCAGATAGGTTTCTTGGGTGGAGCTTTAGGTGGTTCATGGATCACTCCATCCTTGGGCTGACAAGCCTGGGAAGACTCAGTGGAGTGAATCTTGGGATACCTCTGCTCTGGAGTCATTTTACTCCACTCCATTGCCCGGCTAATGGCACTCTCAAAGTCAGCCTTGGTGTAGGTGTAACCTACCCCAAACTCATCCTGCCTCTGAACTGCTGGATCATCATGCCGAGTTGTGGCTCTCTAGCACTGATCTAACTCAGGATAGAACGGAGGTAAAAGTTCTCATTCTGAGAATCAGCTAACTCCTCTCTCAAGGAAGCTAGCACCTCCACCTGAGACAAGCAGGTCTCACACTCACTCTCTACTTGGACAGACTTTTCGGCTTTCAGCTTGATCAATTCCATTCTAAGAGACAAACAGTTCTCACAGACAGTGGGTGGAACTAATAGTGTCTCAAGCTCTAGCCTAGTCTGCGCAAGCTCAGCTCTCAACCTCTCCAAATCACCCAAATGCTCATCGCCCTTGGATTTCAGCTCAGCTAAGGTAGCTAGATGAGATGGGCAATCAACACAGGGTGCGACGACAGTGGCTTGAGCATTTTTTAGCTCTAGCTGAGCGCTTTCAAGCTCAGTGGCCAAAGCGTCCCTCTCATCAACCCTTTCCGTGTACATGGACTTCAGAGTCGACAAGTCACACAGAAGCACCTCACATTTCGAGCACTCACCGCTATCAGCCAAGCAGGGGGAAGAAGATAGACTCTCAATTCTTCCGTTGGCCACGGCAAGCTCACTCTCTAATTCGTCTATCCTTTTCTTGGCACCCCTAAGCAGTTTTTCCCGATATTTTAATTCCCGACGATTACTTTCAAGTAAATCAACGATTTCGCGCTCATAAGATGATACCTTTTCATTGTCGTCGGAGTCGGAGTCATCGGAGGAGCTCTTCTCTCCCTTATCCCCAAGAGCCATTGAGCAGAAGCTCTTGCGGGATCTTCGGCGCTGGTGTGAACGGCTCTTCGGTATGTCCCCGAAAGCCATGAAGCAAAGGCCCGCCGGATCGTCCTTGTCCTTCCCCTTCCTGATGATGATCTCCTCATCGCTTGAGCTCGATGAAGAGGAAGAAGATGTGGACTGCTTGGAATAGCTCTTCTCCATCTCGGCGAAGAAGGCCTTGTCACGCTTCTTGTTCTCTCGCCGGTAGTCCTTCAGGGCCTTCTTGAAGAATCTGGTCTTCGGCTTGCCCTTGTTGAAGGAGGAGCTCTTGTAGGACCGAAAGTAGCGACCAGAGGGGGGGTGAATGGGCGCCTTAAAAAATTCTTTCGAATCAATGGCCTGCTCCCAATACCCAACGCACCTCAACAGACTACGCAGCAGAAAATAAACAGAAGGCCTAAGTCTAGAGGTTTCTAACCTAGAAGCAACTGATGATAAACAGTGTAAAACTAAGGTAGTGCAACTAGGCAGATAAACAAGGTGTAACAGGCCTAAACTTCTCAATGAAATGATCTAAGTATGTGTAAGATGAAAAGAGAAGTTACTGTCCAAATTTGTCTCCTGTTTGGAACTTGGCGAAGCCCCCTTCGTACGTCGAGGTCTGCTTCGGAGGTTGGTGACGGAGCCTGTCCCAGATGCCGAAGGTGTCACGGTCTAGCCTAGTTCGAAGTAGCAAGTTGCGAAGTGTACTTCGGAGCGCAGTATGACAATGCCGGAGCCTGGTTCGAAGTATGTACTTCGAAGTCAAGGCTTCGAACACAGCTTCGAACCAAGAGCTTCGGAGCAAAGTGACAGAGTCGGAGCCTGCTTCGAAGTGTGCACTTCGAAGACAAAACTTCGAACACAACTTTGAACCGAAAGCTTCGAAGCAAAACCTTCGAACAGAAAGCTTTGAACACAACACTCAAAAGGACAACCTTCGAACAAAGAAGCGAAGTCTGTCACACGACAGAAAATCAACTCCGAAGCCTACACTTTATCTTCGAACAGGAAAAGCTTCGGAAGGAGAACCGAAGGTTGACACGCCACAAGGAAAACAAATCGAAGTCTATCAGAAATGACAAGCTTCGAACCCAACTTCGAACCCTACCGAAGTGTGGACTTCGAACAGCTAGATTCGAAGAATGTTGTTCGAAGTATGCAATGCTGTCCGTTCAGAAAAATACTCCGAAGCTTATCAACACAGACCGCACACCGAAGATCGAAGATCGAAGATCGAACGAAGCCTTCGAAGGAGATAGATCGAAGCCTGACTCGCGAAACTGAGGGGCTTCGAACAGAGAGTGGCTTCGCTCGAAACACAGCCAAAAAGGTAATAGACCCTGTCAGCTTCGATCAAAAAGCTGTGCAGTAGAAGGTGAAAAGCTGCACAGAACACTGTAGCTGCAGGGAAGTAGTACTACTTGCAACAGCAAGAACTAGTACTACTAGAATGAAGAACACACCCAGCCGAAGCCTCCAAAGCTTCAAAAATCACGGGAAAACTTGCTATGCTAATGAAATGCAGCCATTTAAAACCTTTGCAGATGCAGCACACAATGAAATAGGGCATTTACTGCAACATTAAAAGCAAAGCATTAAACACAGGAGCAAATGCTTCCTAGCGGCGCAAGCAGGGAACCAAGAGAGGAGAGAGGCAAAGCAAGAGACAAAAAGTGACCCAAAAGAGTGGATTTGATTTCAGCACAAAGGGGTAGTCCAAACCCTAGGGATTGGGGTCCTATTTATAGGCAGCCCAACACTAGGAATATTCTACCAGCCCCTTAGGGTTTTTACAAACTCAAAAATAAAGGAAAAGACTCTACTGCCCTTAGGAATTTTTTACAGACACGACTGACTGACTGTGGGCCTAGAGTTACAGATGACTTATCCGGAAGCTAAGTTTTCGTAGCGACTACGGCTTCTCTTTTGGACAGTCGGATACAGAATCAACGGTTGTCAGTTTTGCGCCGAAACTGACAAAGCCTCCACCGGCTTTGCACCAGGTACCCGGATTGGGCCGGCCCGACTCCGCAGCTCTCTCAGCCCGGCAATCGCTCACCGCCCGTGTACCTGAGTCAGTCCTGGTCAACAGCCCAGTGGGTCTTCCACTGCTTCTGGCCCATGCACCCGGATTGGGCCAGCCCGACTTCGTAGCCTCCTCTGCCCGACAGTCGCTCGCTGCCCGTGTACCTGAGTCACACGCGGCCCATGAAACAGCAGATCTCCTCTCTTCTTCAGTCCTCGTTGACTATCGTTGACAATGACTCATCACTTCTGGAGCCATGAGGCCCACGCTATTCAGCATGGCTCCTCAATCTCCCCCTTGATGAGTGCATTGTCAACACTCCTCTTTTCACGGTTCTTCAGCACCTGCGAACAAATGTGGAAACACGAAAACAAAGTACAAGAAAACAAAGAAGAAGAAAAAATAAGGTAAAAGTTTAACCCTAATGACCAAAAGCCAAACAGAAGCAAGAAACGGTCATTATGGTTAACCAAAACGTAAAAGCTCAAAATGAGTGTGATTTCAGAACAACAAGGATACTCCCCCTTAAACTCTGATCCCAAATTTTCTCCCCCTTGTTGACAAGTGAACTCATCAAGCACTCAAAAGAGACACAGACTCCCCCTGAAATGCAACTCCCCCTCAAAATATGCAGTGATTTTAACTGGAGTGCATAAGGAGTGTAGAAAGCATGCTTCTCAGATATGATTGACTGCAGTTACAACATCTAACAGGTATAGCAAAAGAGATACTGTCTAAGACACATGGCATGATCAGTGCAACAGATGATATCTAAAGAAAGTCATTTAGCACGCATTGTTCAGTTTTTGCAAACAAAAGCATCACCACACTTTCCAGTAAACAAGCAAGGTAAAGCATGAGATGCAGAAGCTAACTGATATCTACCAAGATAAGCATTGTCCAAAAACAAAGTGCTTCAGCAAACTTGTTAATTTTTTAAATGTTCAGGCTTTTTCATTTTCCTTTTTCATTTTTGCCAAGGGTTATTTGCATGTCAAACCTTATGCTAACCGACCAAGTCAAGCCTAGGCCAAAACTAGACCATCAGAAGCTTAAGACATTGGTCTTGGCATACACTACACTGTCCTAGTTCATACCAATGTGCTATGGTAAGCGATCCAGAACAATTCAATGCGACAAAGCAAACCCACTTGGATCTTTTCAATTCAAGCATAAAAAGGCATGGAATTTTCATTCATTTTTGATTGTCATAGCTCATTTTCCATGTTAAAGCATAAAGATGTCCAAGTTGCATATCTGCATCTATGTGATGAACTAACTACAAGGCATGTAGCAGATAACAAAAGCACTCAGCCTACACATGCTAGTTACCAGAAGCAACGGTGATCATTTTTGAAGTTGAAAGCGTAAAAGCCATGCATATGACAGATATCAGATATATCAAGTGAACTAAACCAAAGCATGATCATTGACAAGTAATCAGAAGCATGTACCAGCTAGAATAAGTAAAGCAGTTCAATCATATAACAGAAGCAGGCTCAAAAATGTGATATGTGAATATGTATGATATGAACACACACCAAACGACTCAAGAAAAGAGTAAAGAAGAAGAAAACTGATGCAAAATATCCTAGAAAGGATACACAACACCCAAATCCCCTCGTAAACGCTCAAATGTAGACTGATCTAGGGGCTTGGTGAAAATGTCAGCCAACTGATGATGGGTATCAACATGAACAAGGTCAATGACACCTTTCTCATATTGATCCCGCAAGAAATGAAAGCGCACATCAATATGTTTGGTTTTTGAATGGAGACACGGGTTTTTCCCTACACTAATAGCACTGGTGCTGTCGCAAAACAATGGAACTCTAGTAGGAAAGAACAACCCAAAATCTCGTAGAGTGGAAATCATCCAAACCAATTGTGAGCAGCAGCTAGCAGCAGCTACGTACTCAGCCTCTGTGGTCGAAAGAGCAACTCCAGATTGCTTTCGAGAAGACCAAGATACAAGGGAAGAACCAAGAAACTGGCAAGTACCGGAAGTCGACTTGCGATCCAACAGGCACCCACCAAAGTCAGCGTCCGAAAAACCAGATAGATCAAGAGATGATGATGCTGAATAATAACGACCGAGATCAGGTGCATAGGTGAGATACCTGAAAATGCGCTTGACAGCCTGCCGGTGAGACACGCGTGGTGAAGACTGAAAACGAGCGCAAAGTCCCACGGCGAACTGAATGTCCGGTCTTGTTGCCGTCAAGTACAGCAGTGAACCAATCATCCCTCGAAACTCTCTCTCATTGACCTTGACACCGCTCTCATCCTTGTCCAGACCCCCAGAAGTGCCCATCGGGGTCATCTGCGGCTTCAATTCACCACCAAAGTCAAATTTCTTTAACATATCACGAGTGTACTTACCTTGGTGGATGAAAGTGCCGTCCTTGGTCTGCTTGATCTGAAGCCCTAAGAAGTACTTGAGCTCACCCATGAGGCTCATCTCAAACTCACTGTGCATCTGCTCAGAAAACTTGGACACAAGAGAATCAGTAGTACCGCCAAAGATAATATCGTCCACGTAAATCTGAGCAACTAAGAAGTCTGAAGCATCTCTGAGCAGGAAAAGAGTTTTGTCCACAGAACCCATCACAAAGCCCTTCCCCAACAAAAATTGCTTCAACCGGTCATACCAAGCCCTGGGGGCTTGCTTCAACCCGTATAAAGCTTTGTGCAACTTAAAAACATGTCGAGGAAACTTAGGATTCTCAAAGCCAGGGGGTTGCCTAACATAAACCTCCTCTTCTATGTACCCGTTCAGAAAAGCACTCTTAACATCCATTTGAAAAAGCTTAAAACCCTTTGAAACGGCAAAAGCTAGAAGAATACGAATGGACTCAAGACGGGCAACAGGAGCGAAGGTTTTTTCAAAGTCAATACCTTCCTTCTGGCAATAACCCTGGGCAACTAGTCGAGCTTTGTTGCGCACCACAACCCCATCTTCACCTTGTTTGTTCTTGAATACCCACTTGGTGCCTATGGGGTTGCATCCTGGTGGCGGCTCAACTAGTGTCCAAACCCGATTACGGACAAAATTCTCAAGCTCTTCTTGCATAGCATTAATCCAATTAGAATCAGAAAGAGCATGAGAAACGTCTCTGGGCTCAAAAGATGCAACAAATGCAGATTCAGCAAACACAGCGAGAGAGGCAGAAGAACGCAACGTTCTCTCAGTCAAATCACCTATGATGAGCTCTGAGGGATGGTCACGCTGAACTGCTCGGGTTCCCTGGTGATCTGAAGTCACCTCACCGGAGTCAGCAGCTGGCACCTCTGGACTCGACTGAGGAGGCTCGATCGAAGTGGAAGAAGTGATCAGAGGTCCGCCCTCATCATCAGTCGAAGTCTCAGAAGGCGTGGGCTCTGCGGGGGATGCAGAAGGCCCACCCTCAACAGCAGCTGGAGTATCCTCATCTTCCTTAAAGATGGACTCTCCGAGCTCATCATCACCAGAAAGCTCAAAAGAAGGAGTCAAAGAAGGCAAGGACTCATCAAAAGAAACCTCACAAGTCTCGACAAGCAGCTGGGATTCGAGGTTCCAAACACAGAACCCTCGAGAATGCAATGCATAACCAAGAAAAACACCATCCCAGCAACGAGACTCAAACTTGTCCAAATGCCCTCCCTTCTTGAGCACAAAGCACTTCCAGCCAAACGCTCGCAAGTGGCTCACCTTGGGCTGTCTGCCAAAGCGCAACTCGTATGATGTCTTACCAAGGTAAGCTCTAAGAAAAATACGGTTGGCCAAATAGCACGCCGTGTTCATGGCTTCAGCCCAAAAACGCCTAGGACTCCTATGCTCATCAAGCATGGTCCTGGCCATCTCGACTAGCGTGCGGTTCTTTCGTTCCACAACGCCGTTCTGTGGGGGAGTGTAAGGAGAAGAAAACTGGTGGTCCAGACCCTGATCACTACAGAAGCTGACGAACTGAGAGTTTTTGAACTCAGAGCCGTTGTCGGAGCGAATTGCTCGCATCCGACCATTATTCTCATTCTTCATCTTCAAAATCAGGTCATGGACAAATTGAAAAGTTTCATCCTTAGACTCCAAAAAGAAAACCCACGAAAATCGAGAAAAATCGTCAACAATTACAAGTGCATACCACTTCCCACCGACTGAGCGTACTCGAGCTGGACCTACAGTGTCCAAATGTAAAAGCTCGCCCGGATACGATGTCATCACCTGAGTCACAGGTGAGTGAGAAGCGGCAACCATTTTCCCATGACGACAGGGATGACAAACTAGATCCTTCTCCATCTTAAGCTTGGGCAATCCTCGGATGAGGTCCATAGAGCTTAACCTGACTAGCAGATCAAAACTCAAGTGACCTAACCTCCTATGCCACTTCCAGAGCTCAGAAGAAGATCCAGCAATCAAACAACGAGAAGGGCCAAAAGAACTAGAGAAGTCAATTCGAAAAACTTTACCGAAAGGTAAAATCTGGCAAATCAAAGACCCTCTAGAATCAACCACAGAAGAATTGCCCTTCTTAAAACGCACTTCCAAACCATCCTCAAGAAGTTGCGACACAGAAATTAAGTTGAAGTTCAAATTTTTAACCAAGGCAACATTCTTTAAAGAGAAATGATCTGAAATGCGAATTGAGCCTATGCCACGTACTTTCCCTTGACCGCTGTTCCCGAACGTGATGTACTCTTTGGAGCTCGGGGGAGTGAGACTGGTGAGGAGCCATGCTGAATAGCGTGGGCCTCATGGCTCCAGAAGTGATGAGTCATTGTCAACGATAGTCAAAGAGGACAGAAGAAGAAGAGATCTGCTGTTTCATGGGCCGCGTGTGACTCAGGTACACGGGCAGCGAGCGACTGTCGGGCAGAGGAGGCTGCGAAGTCGGGATGGCCCAATCCGGGTACATGGGCCAGAAGCAGTAGAAGACCCACTGGGTTGTTGACCAGGACTGACTCAGGTACACGGGCGGTGAGCGATTGCCGGGCTGAGAGAGCTGTGGAGTCGGGCCGGCCCAATCCGGGTACCTGGTGCAAAGCCGGTGGAGGCTTTGTCAGTTTCGGCGCAAAACTGACAACCGTTGATTCTGTATCTGACTGTCCAGAAGAGAAGCCGTAGTCGCTGCGAAAGCTGAGCTTCCGGATAAGTCATCTGTAACTCTAGGCCCACAGTCAGTCAGTCGTGTCTGTAAAAATTCCTAAGGGCTGTAGAGTCTTTTCCTTTATTTTTGAGTCTGTAAAAACCCTAAGGGGCTGGTAGAATATTCCTAGTGTTGGGCTGCCTATAAATAGGACCCCAATCCCTAGGGTTTGGACTACCCTTTTGGCTGAAATCACATCTACTCTTTGGGTCATTTTGTCTCCAGTTTCTCTCTCCTGTGTGCACCGCCAGGCCTTGCTCCTCTCTGTTTGTGCATTATTTTTGCTCTAATCTCTTGGATGCATTAAAGCCTTGGTCCCTGGTGAATTTATTTGTTGCATATTGTTCGGTTTGGGGAGTTATTGCTTTGGCTACGGGCTGCTGAATTTATTTCATAAGGAGAAGCTTCTTCTGTTGCTTCTGTTCTTCACAAACTGAGTACTAGTTCTTGCTGTTGCAAGTAGTACTACTTTCCTGTAGCTACAGTAGTCTGTGCAGCTTTTCACCTTCTATTGCACTGCTTTTTGATCGAGGCTGACAGGCTCTGTCACCTTTTTAGCTGTGTTTCGAGCGAAGCTACTCTCTGTTCGAAGCCCCTCAGTTTCGCGAGGCAGGCTTCGATCTATCTCCTTCGAAGGCTTCGGTCGATCTTCGGTCTCTGGTTTGCATTCAGTGTTGCTAAGCTTCGAAGCATTTTTCTGAACGTCAGTAATGCATACTTCGAACAATAGTGCAAAGGGGCTTCGGCCCTATCTGTTCAAAGTCCATACTTCGACAAGTTTCGAAGTTGGGTTCGAAGCCTGTAGCTCCGTTAGGCCTCGCACTGACTTCTGTGTAGCGTGTCACTCTTCGCCTCCCTTTTCGGAGCTTACTCTTTTCGAAGGTAGAACATTGACTTCGGACTTGGTTTTCTGTCGTGTGACAGCCTTCGCTTCTTTGTTCGAAGGTTGTCCGTTTGTGTTGTGTTCGAAGCTTTCTGTTCGAAGGTTTTGCTTCGAAGCATTTGGTTCTAAGCTGTGTTCGAAGCCTTGACTTCGAAGTACATACTTCGAACCAGGCTCCGGCATTGTCTTACTTCGTTCCGAAGTACACTTCGCATCTTGCCACTTCGAACCAGGCTCCGGCATTGTCTTACTTCGTTCCGAAGTACACTTCGCATCTTGCCACTTCGAACCAGGCTAGACCGTGACACCTTCAGCATCTCGGACAGGCTCCGTCACCAACCTCCGAAGCAGACCTCGACGTGCGAAGCGGGCTTCGCCAAGTTCCGAACAGGAGACAAATTTGGACAGTAACTTCTCTTTTCATCTTATACATACTTAGATCATTTCATTGAGAAGTTTAGGCCTGTTACACTTTGTTCATCTGTCTAGTTGCACTGCTTTAGTATTACACTGTTTATCATCAGTTGCTTCTAGGTTAGAAACCTTTAGACTTAGGCCTTCTGTTCATTTTCTGTTGCATAGTCTTTTGAGGTGCGTTGGGTGTTGGGAACAGGCCATTGATTCGAAAGAATTTTTAAGGCGCCCATTCACCCCCCCTCTGGTCGCTACTTTCGGTCCTACAAGTGGTATCAGAGCAAGGTTAGGGTTTTTCCATACCTTAACCGGTTCTAAACCCCAGTAGTGACTATGACGTCTCCTGGCAAAGTCCCGTCCTTGGAAGCCTATGGCTATAATTATTGGAAGACTCGCATGCGAGCCTATCTCATGAGCCAGGGTTCGGACATATGGGACATTTGCGTTCACACCACGTTTGTCATTCTGCCAGTTACTGAGCAAGGTACTGCTGGTATCATTGCTCAGCATCTGAGCAACAGTAAGGCTGTGAACATTTTGTTTTCTGGTTTAGGTCCCACTGAATTTGAGCGTGTGAGTCATCTCTCCACTGCGAGAGAGATCTGGGCTACCCTCAAGGCACACCATGAGGGAACAGCACAGGTCAAGGCTCGGCTCTATCAGACCTACCGGCGTGAATATGAGAATTTCACACAGAAGCCGGGTGAATCTGTTGAGGCTTTGTTTGGTCGCTTTCAGTCGATCATTAACAAGCTTCGGGACAACAAGGCTGAGGGTGCTCAGTTAGTCTCAGATCACGAGCAGGCGCTCAAGGTTCTTCATACCTTGGACCCAAAGATCTGGGAGATCAAGGTATCATCTATCATTGAGAGTACCTCTTACGATACCTTGACCATTTCTGAGTTGTTTAGCAAGCTGAAGGCCACTGAGGTAGATATCCAGTTGAGATCAAATCTCACTGGCTCTGGATCAAAATCCCTGGCCCTTGCTACACCTTCTGTTGATCCCTCCGCTGTGAGCTGTGCTGGGTTCTCCTTGATGTCTATCACTGAGGACCAGCTTGAGTTGTTGGGAGATGATGATTTGTGTCTCTTTAACAACCGGGTGCGTCGTGTCTATGATAAAAGAATGTTCAAAAGACACGGCACAAAATCCGGATGCTTTGAATGTGGTGATCCAGGACACTTCATCGCCGACTGCCCCAAGCGCAGTGGATACAAGAAGGGCACCGGCAGCAGCTTCCACGACTCCGGCAAGCATGAGAGCCCCTCCTTCAACAAGGGCAAACCGAAGACTCGGTTCTTCAAGAAGGCCCTGAAGGACTACCGGCGAGAGAACAAGAAGCGCGACAAGTCCTTCTTCGCCGAGATGGAGAAGAGCTACTCCAAGCAGTCCACGACTTCTTCCTCTTCATCGAGCTCAAGCGATGAGGAGATCGCCATCAGGAAGGGGAAGGACAAGGATGATCCGGCGGGCCTTTGCTTCATGGCTTTTGGAGACAAGCCGAAGAGCCGCTCTCACCAGCGCCGAAGATCCCGCAAGAGCTTCTGTTCAATGGCTCTTGGGGATAGAGAAGAAAAGACCTCCTCCGACGACTCCGACGATGACGACAGCAAGGTATCATCTTATGAGCGTGAAATTGTTGATTTACTTGAGAGCAATCGTCAGGAGTTGAAGTATCGGGAGAAACTGCTTAGGGGGGCTAAGAAAAGGATAGACGAGTTAGAGAGTGAGCTTGTCGTAGCCAACGGTAGAATTGAAAGTCTATCTTCTTCCCCTTGCTTGGGTGATAGCAGTGAGTGCCCGAAGTGTGAGGTGCTTCTGTGTGACCCGTCGACTCTGAAGTCCAGGTACACAGAAAGGGTTGAGGAGAGGGACGCTTTGGCCACTGAGCTTGAAAGCGCTCAGCTGGAGCTGAAAGATGCTCAAGCCACTATCGTCGCACCCTGTGTTGATTGCCCATCTCATCTAGCTGCCTTAGCTGAGCTGAAATCCAAGGGTAATGAACATTTGGGTGATTTGGAGAGGTTGAGAGCTGAGCTTGCCCAGACTAGGCTAGAGCTTGAGACACTGTCAGTTCCACCCACTGTTTGTGAGAACTGCTTGTCTCTTAGAATGGAATTAATTAAGCTGAAAGCCGAGAAGTCTGTCCAAGTAGAGAGTGAGTGTGAGACCTGCTTGTCTTAGGTGGAGGTTCTAGCTTCCTTGAGAGAGGAGCTAGCAGATTCTCAGAATGAGAACTTTTACCTCCGTTCTATCCTGAGTTGGATCAGTGCCAGAGAGCCACAACTTGGCATGATGATCCAGCAGTTCAAGAGGCAGGATGGGTTTGGGGTAGGTTACACCTACACAAAGGCTGACTTTGAGAGTGCCATTAGCCGGGCAGTGGAGTGGAGTAAAATGACTCCAGAGCAGAGGTATCCCAAGACTCACTCCACTAAGTCTTCCCAGGCTTGTCAGCCCAAGGATGGAGTGATTCATGAGCCACCTAAAGCTCCACCCAAGAAACCTATCTGGGTTCCAAAGCCCAAAAATCTCCACACTTCTCTAGACTCTCTTCCTGGACCCTCTCAGCCCAAGAAGACAACACCAAACACTGCCAAGCCCAAGAACCCCAAGCCTCAACCACATCCCAAGAAGCCTACCTATCATTGTGAGTATTGTCAGAGAGACGAGCATCTTGCGGAGTTTTGCTTCAGGAGGAAGCGGGTTGAGAGAGCAGAGAGGGCTCGTAGTGATCAGGAGCAGTTCTACCAGCAGGGTGGTAGACTGCGTGTTCCTCGGCGCGGGGAGAGGCTGGAGGCCAGGCCGCGTCGTGTAGGTGGTGGTAGAGGAGACGGTTTTCGTGCCCGTGCTCCAGTTGGTGTTGTTCGTTCCGGCAGAGTTTCAGACCGAGTTGGCTACGGTTCTGGACCTCGTGGCCGTAGGGTTAGGCAAAACCGAGGACCGCGCTTTGAGCCGCGTTTTGGTCCAAACTCTTTTGATGGTTTTCGCTTTCCATCTTTTGAGCAGATGGCTCGACACTGGTTTAGCTCTTTTGCTAAACCTGGTGCCGGACCATTTGCTCCCACTTACAGACATTGATTGTGCAGGACCGGGGACTGGAGGATGTTTGGATCATGGACTCAAGATGCTCTCGCCACATGACGGGACATCGCAGATGGTTCTCCAGTCTCACTCCCCCGAGCTCCAAAGAATATATCACGTTCGGGAACAGCGGTCAAGGGAAAGTAAGTGGCATAGGCTCAATTAGCATTTCAGATCATTTCTCTTTAAAGAATGTTGCCTTGGTTAAAAATTTGAACTTTAATTTAATCTCTGTGTCGCAACTTCTTGAGGATGGTTTGGAAGTGCGTTTTAAGAAGGGCAATTCTTCTGTGGTTGATTCTAGAGGGTCTTTGGTTTGTCAGATTTTACCCTTCGGTAAAGTTTTTCGAATTGACTTCTCTAGTTCTTTTGGCCCTTCTCGCTGTTTGATTGCTGGATCTTCTTCTGAGCTCTGGAAGTGGCATAGGAGGTTGGGTCACTTGAGTTTTGATCTGCTAGTCAGGTTAAGCTCTATGGATCTCATCCGAGGATTGCCCAAGCTTAAGATGGAGAAAGATCTAGTTTGTCATCCCTGTCGTCATGGGAAAATGGTTGCCGCTTCTCACTCACCTGTGACTCAGGTGATGACTTCGTATCCGCGAGAGCTTTTACATTTGGACACTGTTGGTCCAGCTCGGGTACGTTCAGTCGGTGGGAAGTGGTATGCACTTGTGATTGTCGACGACTTTTCTCGTTTCTCGTGGGTTTTCTTTTTGGAGTCTAAGGATGAAACTTTTCAATTTGTCCATGGCCTGATTTTGAAGCTGAAGAATGAGAACAATGGTCGGATGCGAGCAATTCGCTCCGACAACGGCTCTGAGTTCAAGAACTCTCAGTTCGTCAGTTTCTGTAGTGATCAGGGTCTGGACCATCAGTTTTCTTCTCCTTACACTCCCCCACAGAACAGCGTTGTGGAACGAAAGAACCGCACGCTAGTTGAGATGGCCAGGACGATGCTTGATGAGCACAGGACTCCTAGGCGTTTTTGGGCTGAAGCCATGAACACGGCTTGCTATCTGGCCAACCGCATTTTTCTTAGAGCTTACCTTGGTAAGACATCATATGAGTTGCGGTTTGGCAGACAGCCCAAGGTGAGCCACTTGCGAGCGTTTGGCTGCAAGTGCTTTGTGCTCAAGAAGGGAGGGCACTTGGACAAGTTTGAGTCTCGTTGCTGGGATGGTGTTTTTCTTGGTTATGCATTACATTCTCGAGGCTTCCGTGTTTGGAACCTCGAATCCCAGCTGCTTGTCGAGACTTGTGAGGTTTCTTTTGATGAGTCCTTGCCTTCTTTGACTCCTTCTTTTGAGCTTTCTGGTGATGATGAGCTCGGAGAGTCCATCTTTGAGGAAGATGAGGATACTCCAGCTGCTGATGAGGGTGGGCCTTCTGCATCCCCCGCAGAGCCCACACCTTCTGAGACTTCGACTGATGATGAGGGCGGACCTCTGATCACTTCTTCCACTTCGATCGAGCCCCCTCAATCGAGTCCAGAAGGTGCCAGCTGCT
Organism: Zizania palustris; assembly: GCA_019279435.1. Taxonomy (NCBI): domain Eukaryota; kingdom Viridiplantae; phylum Streptophyta; class Magnoliopsida; order Poales; family Poaceae; genus Zizania; species Zizania palustris. The sequence continues at coordinate 37,865,645 of JAAALK010000288.1, forward strand.
GACTCCGGTGAGGTGACTTCAGATCACCAGGGAACCCGAGCAGTTCAGCGTGACCATCCCTCAGAGCTCATCATAGGTGATTTGTTTGAGAGGACTTTGCGTTCTTCTGCCTCTCTCGCTGTGTTTGCTGAATCTGCGTTTGTTGCATCTTTTGAGCCTAGAGACGTTTCTCATGCTCTTTCTGATTCTAATTGGATTAAAGCTATGCAAGAAGAGCTTGAGAATTTTGTCCGTAATCGGGTTTGGACACTAGTTGAGCCGCCATCAGGATGCAACCCCATAGGCACCAAGTGGGTGTTCAAGAACAAGCAAGGTGAAGATGGGGTTGTGGTGCGCAACAAGGCTCGACTAGTTGCCCAGGGTTATTGCCAGAAGGAAGGTATTGACTTTGAAGAAACCTTCGCTCCTGTTGCCCGTCTTGAGTCCATTCGCATTCTTTTAGCTTTTGCCGTTTCGAAGGGTTTTAAGCTTTTTCAAATGGATGTTAAGAGTGCTTTTCTGAACGGGTACATAGAAGAGGAGGTGTATGTTAGGCAACCCCCCGGTTTTGAGAACCCTAAGTTTCCTCGACATGTTTTTAAGTTGCACAAAGCTTTATACGGGTTGAAGCAAGCCCCCAGGGCTTGGTATGACCGGTTGAAGCAATTTTTGTTGGGGAAGGGCTTTGTGATGGGTTCTGTGGACAAAACTCTTTTCCTGCTCAGAGATGCTTCAGATTTTTTAGTTACTCAGATTTACGTGGACGATATTATCTTTGGCGGTACTACTGATTCTCTTGTGTCCAAGTTTTCTGAGCAAATGCACAGTGAGTTTGAGATGAGCCTCATGGGTGAGCTCAAGTATTTCTTAGGGCTCCAGATCAAGCAGACCAAGGACGGCACCTTCATCCACCAAGGTAAGTACACTCGTGATATGCTTAAGAAATTTGACTTTGGTGGTGAATTGAAGCCGCAGATGACCCCGATGGGCACTTCTAGGGGTCTGGACAAGGATGAGAGCGGTGTCAAGGTCAATGAGAGAGAGTTTCGAGGGATGATTGGTTCGCTGTTGTACTTAACGGCAACAAGACCAGACATACAGTTCGCTGTGGGACTTTGCGCGCGTTTTCAGTCTTCGCCACGCGCGTCTCACCGGCAGGCTGTCAAGCGCATTTTCAGGTATCTCACTTATGCGCCTGATCTCGGTCTTTACTATTCAGCATCATCATCTCTTGATTTATCTGGCTTTTCAGATGCCGACTTTGGTGGGTGTCGGTTGGATCGCAAGTCGACTTCCGGTACTTGCCAGTTTCTTGGTTCATCTCTTGTCTCTTGGTCGTCTCGAAAGCAATCTGGAGTTGCTCTTTCGACCACAGAGGCTGAGTACGTAGCTGCTGCTAGCTGCTGCTCACAGTTGGTTTGGATGATTTCCACTCTACGAGACTTTGGGTTGTTCTTTCCTACCAGGGTTCCATTGTTTTGCTGACAGCACTAGTGCTATTAGTGTAGGGAAAAACCCGTGTCTTCATTCAAAAACCAAACATATTGATGTGCGCTTTCACCTCTTGCGGGATCAATATGAGAAAGGTGTCATTGACCTTATTCATGTTGATACCCATCATCAGTTGGCTGATATTTTCACCAAACCCCTAGATCAGTCTACCTTTGAGCGTTTACGAGGGGATTTGGGTGTTGTGTATCCTTTCTAGGATATTTTGCGTCAGTTTTCCTTCTTCTTTACTCTTTTCTTGAGCCTTTTTTGTGTGTGTTCATATCATACATATTCACATATCACACTTTTGAGCCTGCTTCTATTATATGATTGAACTGCTTTACTTATTCTAGCTGGTATATGCTTTTGATTACTTGTCAATGATCATGCTTTGGTTCAGTTCACTTGATATGTCTGATATCGGTCATATGCATGGCTTTTATGCTTTAAACCTGAAAACTTAATCACCATTGCTTCTGGTAACTAGCATGTGTAGGCTGAAGTGCTTTTGCTATCTGATACATGCCTTGTAGCTAGTTTCTGACTTAGATGCAAATATGCAACTTGGACATATTTCTGCTTTAAAACATGGATACGTGCGATAACAATGATGACAAATCAAGAAAAATGAAAATTCCATGCCTTTTTATGCATACCTTGAAAAGATCCAGGTGGGTTTGCTTTGTCGCATTACATTTGTTCTGGACTGCATACCATAGCACTTGGGTATGAACTAGGACAGTGTAGTGTATGCCAAGACCAATGTCTTAAGCTTCTGATGGTCCAGTTCTGGCCTAGGCTTGACTTGGTCGGTCAGCATAAGGTTTGACATGCAAATAACCTCTGGCATAAATGAAAAAGGAAAATTGAAAAAGCCTGAACATTTGCAAGATAACAAGTTTGCTGAAGCACTTTGGTTTGGACAATGCTTAACTTGGTAGATTTCAGTTAGCTTTTGCATCTCATGTTTTACCTTGCTTGTTTTACTAGACAATGTGGTGATGCTTTTGTTTGCCAAAACTGAAAAATGCGTGCTAATGACTTTTCTTTTGATATCATCTGTTGCACTGATCCTGCCATGTGTCTTAGACAGTACCTCTTTTGCTATACTTGCTAGATGCTGTAACTGCAATTAATCATATCTGAGAAGTATGCTTTCTACACTCCACCTGCACCCCAGTTGCATTCGCTGCATATTTTCAGGGGGAGTCTGTGTCTCTTTTGAGTGCTTGATGAGTTCACTTGTCAACAAGGGGGAGAAAATTTGGGATCAGAGTTTAAGGGGGAGTTCTTACTCTGTTGATATCCTTGTTATTCTACAATCGCACTCATTTTGAGCTCTTATGTTTTGATTAACCATAATGACCGCCTCTTGCTTTTATTCTACAATCGCACTCATTTTGAGCTCTTATGTTTTGATTAACCATAATGACCGCCTCTTGCTCTTGTTTGGCTTTTGGTCATTAAGGTTAAACTTTTACCTTATTTTTCTTATTCTTTGCTTTCTTGTGTTTTGTTTTCGTGTTTCCACATTTGTTCGCAGGTGCTGAAGAGCCGAGAAAAGAAGAGTGTTGACAATGCACTCATCAAGGGGGAGATTGAGGAGCCATGCTGAATAGCGTGGGCCTCATGGCTCCAGAAGTGATGAGTCATTGTCAACGATAGTCAAAGAGGACAGAAGAAGAAGAGATCTGCTGTTTCATGGGCCGCGTGTGACTCAGGTACACGGGCAGCGAGTGACTGTCGGGCAGAGGAGGCTGCGAAGTCGGGCTGGCCCAATCCGGGTACATGGGCCAGAAGCAGTAGAAGACCCACTGGGCTGTTGACCAGGACTGACTCAGGTACACGGGCGGTGAGCGATTGCCGGGCTGAGAGAGCTGCGGAGTCGGGCCGGCCCAATCCGGGTACCTGGTGCAAAGCCGGTGGAGGCTTTGTCAGTTTCGGCGCAAAACTGACAACCGTTGATTCTGTATCCGACTGTCCAGAAGAGAAGCCGTAGTCGCTGCGAAAGCTGAGCTTCCGGATAAGTCATCTGTAACTCTAGGCCCACAGTCAGTCAGTCGTGTCTGTAAAAATTCCTAAGGGCTGTAGAGTCTTTTCCTTTATTTTTGAGTCTGTAGAAACCCTAAGGGGCTGGTAGAATATTCCTAGTGTTGGGCTGCCTATAAATAGGACCCCAATCCCTAGGGTTTGGACTACCCTTTTGGCTGAAATCACATCTACTCTTTGGGTCATTTTGTCTCCAGTTTCTCTCTCCTGTGTGCGCCGCCAGGCCTTGCTCCTCTCTGTTTGTGCATTATTTTTGCTCTAATCTCTTGGATGCATTAAAGCCTTGGTCCCTGGTGAATTTATTTGTTGCATATTGTTCGGTTTGGGGAGTTATTGCTTTGGCTACGGGCTGCTGAATTTATTTCATAAGGAGAAGCTTCTTCTGTTGCATTTGTTCTTCACAAACTGAGTACTAGTTCTTGCTGTTGCAAGTAGTACTACTTTCCTGTAGCTACAGTAGTCTGTGCAGCTTTTCACCTTCTATTGCACTGCTTTTTGATCGAGGCTGACAGGCTCTATCACCTTTTTGGCTGTGTTTCGAGCGAAGCTACTCTCTGTTCGAAGCCCCTCAGTTTCGCGAGGCAGGCTTCGATCTATCTCCTTCGAAGGCTTCGGTCGATCTTCGGTCTCTGGTTTGCATTCTGTGTTGCTAAGCTTCGAAGCATTTTTTTGAACATCAGTAACGCATACTTCGAACAATAGTGCAAAGAGGCTTCGGCCCTATCTGTTCGAAGTCCATACTTCGACAAGTTTCGAAGTTGGGTTCGAAGCCTGTAGCTCCGTTAGGCCTCGCACTGACTTCTGTGTAGCGTGTCACTCTTCGCCTCCCTTTTCGGAGCTTACTCTTTTCGAAGGTAGAACATTGACTTCGGACTTGGTTTTCTGTCGTGTGACAGCCTTCGCTTCTTTGTTCGAAGGTTGTCCGTTTGTGTTGTGTTCGAAGCTTTCTGTTCGAAGGTTTTGCTTCGAAGCATTTGGTTCTAAGCTGTGTTCGAAGCCTTGACTTCGAAGTACATACTTCGAACCAGGCTCCGGCATTGTCTTACTTTGTTCCGAAGTACACTTCGCATCTTGCCACTTCGAACCAGGCTCCGGCATTGTCTTACTTCGTTCCGAAGTACACTTCGCATCTTGCCACTTCGAACCAGGCTAGACCGTGACACCTTCAGCATCTCGGACAGGCTCCGTCACCAACCTCCGAAGCAGACCTCGACGTGCGAAGCGGGCTTCGCCAAGTTCCGAAAAGGAGACAAATTTGGACAGTAACTTCTCTTTTCATTTTATACATACTTAGATCATTTCATTGAGAAGTTTAGGCCTGTTACACTTTGTTCATCTGTCTAGTTGCACTGCTTTAGTATTACACTGTTTATCATCAGTTGCTTCTAGGTTAGAAACCTTTAGACTTAGGCCTTCTGTTCATTTTCTGCTGCATAGTCTTTTGAGGTGCGTTGGGTGTTGGGAACAGGCCATTGATTCGAAAGAATTTTTAAGGCGCCCATTCACCCCCCCTCTGGTCGCTACTTTCGGTCCTACAACTGGAGAACCATCTGTGATGTCCCGTCATGTGGCGAGAGCATCCTGAGTCCATGATCCAAACATCCTCCAGTCCCCGGTCCTGCACAATCAATGTCTGTAAGTGGGAACAAATGGTCCGGCACCAGGTTTAGCAAAAGAGCTAAACCAGTGTCGAGCCATCTGCTCAAAAGATGGAAAGCGAAAACCATCAAAAGAGTTCGGACCAAAACGCGGCTCAAAGCGCGGTCCTTGGTTCTTCCTAACCCTGCGGCCACGAGGTCCAGAACCGTAGCCAACACGGTCTGGAACTCTGCCGGAACGAATACCACCAGCTGGAGTACGGGCACGAAAACCGTCTCCTCTACCACCACCTACACGACGCGGCCTGGCCTCCAGCCTCTCCCCGCGCCGAGGAACACGCAGTCTACCACCCTACTGGTAGAACTGCTCCTGATCACTACGAGCCCTCTCTGCTCTCTCAACCCGCTTCCTCCTGAAGCAGAACTCCGCAAGATGCCCGTCTCTCTGACAGTACTCACAATGATAGGTAGACTTCTTGGGATGTGGTTGAGGTTTAGGATTCTTGTGCTTGGTAGTGTTTGGTGTGGTCTTCTTGGGCTGAGAGGGTCCAGGAAGAGAGTCAAGAGAAGTGTGGAGATTTTTGGGCTTTGGAACCCAGATAGGTTTCTTAGGTGGAGCTTTAGGTGATTCATGGATCACTCCATCCTTGGGCTGACAAGCCTGGGAAGACTCAGTGGAGTGAGTCTTGGGATACCTCTGCTCTGGAGTCATTTTACTCCACTCCACTGCCCGGCTGATGGCACTCTCAAAGTCAGCTTTGGTGTAGGTGTAACCTACCCCAAACCCATCCTGCCTCTTGAACTGCTGGATCATCATGCCAAGCTGTGGCTCTCTGGCACTGATCCAACTCAGGATAGAACAGAGGTAAAAGTTCTCATTCTGAGAATCTGCTAGCTCCTCTCTCAAGGAAGCTAGAACCTCCACCTGAGACAAGCAGGTCTCACACTCACTCTATACTTGGACAGACTTTTCAGCTTTCAGCTTGATTAGCTCCATTCTAAGAGACAGACAGTTCTCACAGACAGTGGGTGGAACTGACAGTGTCTCAAGCTCTAGCCTAGTCTGGGCAAGCTCAGCTCTCAACCTCTCCAAATCACCCAAATGTTCATTACCCTTGGATTTCAGCTCAGCTAAGGCAGCTAGATGAGATGGGCAATCAACACAGGATGTGACGACAGTGGATTGAGCATCTTTCAGCTCCAGCTGAGCGCTTTCAAGCTCAGTGGCCAAAGCGACCCTCTCCTCAACCCTTTCTGTGTACCTGGACTTCAGAATCGACAGGTCACACAGAAGCACCTCACACTTCGGGCATTCACTGCTATCACCCAAGCAAGGGGAAGAAGATAGACTTTCAATTCTACCGTTGGCTACGGCAAGCTCACTCTCTAACTCGTCTATCCTTTTCTTAGCCCCCCTAAGCAGTTTCTCCCGATACTTCAACTCCTGACGATTGCTCTCAAGTAAATCAACAATTTCACGCTCATAAGATGATACCTTGCTGTCGTCGTCGTCGGAGTCGTCGGAGGAGCTCTTTTCTTCTCTATCCCCAAGAGCCATTGAGCAGAAGCTCTTGCGGGATCTTCGGCGCTGGCATGAGTGGCTCTTCGGCTTGTCTCCGAAAGCCATGAAGCAGAGGCCCGCCGGATCGTCCTTGTCCTTCCCCTTCCTGAAGGCGATCTCCTCATCGCTTGAGCTCGATGAAGAGGAAGAAGACGTGGACTGCTTGGAGTAGCTCTTCTCCATCTCGGCGAAGAAGGCCTTGTCGCGCTTCTTGTTCTCTCGCCGGTAGTCCTTCAGGGCCTTCTTGAAGAACCGAGTCTTCGGCTTGCCCTTGTTGAAGGAGGGGCTCTCATGCTTGCCGGAGTCGTGGAAGCTGCTGCCGGTGCCCTTCTTGTATCCACTGCGCTTGGGGCAGTCGGCGATGAAGTGTCCTGGATCACCACATTCAAAGCATCCGGATTTTGTGCCGTATCTTTTGAACATTCTCTTATCATAGACACGACGCACCCGGTTGTTAAAGAGACACAAATCATCATCTCCCAACAACTCAAGCTGGTCCTCAGTGATAGACATCAAAGAGAACCCAGCACAACTCATAGCAGAGGGATCAACAGAAGGTGTAGCAAGGGCCAGGGATTTTGATCTAGAACCAGTGAGATTTGATCTCAGCTGGATATCTACCTCAGTGGCCTTCAGCTTGCTAAACAACTCAGAAATGGTCAAGGTATCGTAAGAAGTGCTCTCAACGATAGAGGATACCTTGATCTCCCAGATCTTTGGGTCCAAGGTATGGAGAACCTTGAGCGCCTGCTCGTGATCTGAGACTAACTGAGCACCCTCAGCCTTGTTGTCCCGAAGCTTGTTAATGATCGACTGAAAACGACCAAACAAAGCCTCAACAGATTCACCCGGCTTCTGTGTGAAATTCTCATATTCACGCCGGTAGGTCTGATAGAGCCGAGCCTTGACCTGTGCTGTTCCCTCATGGTGTGCCTTAAGGGTAGCCCAGATCTCTCTCGCAGTGGAGAGATGACTCACACGCTCAAACTCAGTGGGACCTAAGCCAGAAAACTAGAATGTTCACAGCCTTACTGTTGCTCAGATGCTGAGCAATGATACCAGCAGTACCTTGCTCAGTAACTGGCAAAATGACAAACGTGGTGTGAACGCAAATGTCCCATATGTCCGAACCCTGGCTCATGAGATAGGCTCGCATGCGAGTCTTCCAATAATTATAGCCATAGGCCTCCAAGGACGGGACCTTGCCAGGGGACGTCATAGTCACTACCGGGGTTTAGAACCGGTTAAGGTATGGAAAAACCCTAACCTCGCTCTGATACCACTTGTAGGACCGAAAGTAGCGACCAGAGGGGGGGGGGGTGAATGGGCGACTTAAAAAATTCTTTCGAATCAATGGCCTGCTCCCAATACCCAACGCACCTCAACAGACTACGCAGCAGAAAATAAACAGAAGGCCTAAGTCTAGAGGTTTCTAACCTAGAAGCAACTGATGATAAACAGTGTAAAACTAAGGTAGTGCAACTAGGCAGATAAACAAGGTGTAACAGGCCTAAACTTCTCAATGAAATGATCTAAGTATGTGTAAGATGAAAAGAGAAGTTACTGTCCAAATTTGTCTCCTGTTTGGAACTTGGCAAAGCCCCCTTCGCACGTCGAGGTCTGCTTCGGAGGTTGGTGACGGAGCCTGTCCCTGATGCCGAAGGTGTCACGGTCTAGCCTAGTTCGAAGTAGCAAGTTGTGAAGTGTAGTTCGGAGCGCAGTATGACAATGCCGGAGCCTGGTTCGAAGTATGTACTTCGAAGTCAAGGCTTCGAACACAGCTTCGAACCAAGAGCTTCGGAGCAAAGTGACAGAGTCGGAGCCTGCTTCGAAGTGTGCACTTCGAAGACAAAACTTCGAACACAACTTTGAACTGAAAGCTTCGAAGCAAAACCTTCGAACAGAAAGCTTTGAACACAACACTCAAAAGGACAACCTTCGAACAAAGAAGCGAAGTCTGTCACACGACAGAAAATCAACTCCGAAGCCTACACTCTATCTTCGAACAGGAAAAGCTTCGGAAGGAGAACCGAAGGTTGACACGCCACAAGGAAAACAAATCGAAGTCTATCAGAAATGACAAGCTTCGAACCCAACTTCGAACCCTACCGAAGTGTGGACTTCGAACAGCTAGATTCGAAGAATGTTGTTCGAAGTATGCAATGCTGTCCGTTCAGAAAAATACTCCGAAGCTTATCAACACAGACCGCACACCGAAGATCGAAGATCGAAGATCGAACGAAGCCTTCGAAGGAGATAGATCGAAGCCTGACTCGCGAAACTGAGGGGCTTCGAACAGAGAGTGGCTTCGCTCGAAACACAGCCAAAAAGGTAATAGACCCTGTCAGCTTCGATCAAAAAGCTGTGCAGTAGAAGGTGAAAAGCTGCACAGAACACTGTAGCTGCAGGGAAGTAGTACTACTTGCAACAGCAAGAACTAGTACTACTAGAATGAAGAACACACCCAGCCGAAGCCTCCAAAGCTTCAAAATCACGGGAAAACTTGCTATGCTAATGAAATGCAGCCATTTAAAACCTTTCATTGTCGTCGGAGTCGGAGTCATCGGAGGAGCTCTTCTCTCCCTTATCCCCAAGAGCCATTGAGCAGAAGCTCTTGCGGGATCTTCGGCGCTGGTGTGAACGGCTCTTCGGTATGTCCCCGAAAGCCATGAAGCAAAGGCCCGCCGGATCGTCCTTGTCCTTCCCCTTCCTGATGATGATCTCCTCATCGCTTGAGCTCGATGAAGAGGAAGAAGATGTGGACTGCTTGGAATAGCTCTTCTCCATCTCGGCGAAGAAGGCCTTGTCACGCTTCTTGTTCTCTCGCCGGTAGTCCTTCAGGGCCTTCTTGAAGAATCTGGTCTTCGGCTTGCCCTTGTTGAAGGAGGAGCTCTTGTAGGACCGAAAGTAGCGACCAGAGGGGGGGTGAATGGGCGCCTTAAAAAATTCTTTCGAATCAATGGCCTGCTCCCAATACCCAACGCACCTCAACAGACTACGCAGCAGAAAATAAACAGAAGGCCTAAGTCTAGAGGTTTCTAACCTAGAAGCAACTGATGATAAACAGTGTAAAACTAAGGTAGTGCAACTAGGCAGATAAACAAGGTGTAACAGGCCTAAACTTCTCAATGAAATGATCTAAGTATGTGTAAGATGAAAAGAGAAGTTACTGTCCAAATTTGTCTCCTGTTTGGAACTTGGCGAAGCCCCCTTCGCACGTCGAGGTCTGCTTCGGAGGTTGGTGACGGAGCCTGTCCCAGATGCCGAAGGTGTCACGGTCTAGCCTAGTTCGAAGTAGCAAGTTGCGAAGTGTACTTCGGAGCGCAGTATGACAATGCCAGAGCCTGGTTCGAAGTATGTACTTCGAAGTCAAGGCTTCGAACACAGCTTCGAACCAAGAGCTTCGGAGCAAAGTGACAGAGTCGGAGCCTGCTTCGAAGTGTGCACTTCGAAGACAAAACTTCGAACACAACTTTGAACCGAAAGCTTCGAAGCAAAACCTTCGAACAGAAAGCTTTGAACACAACACTCAAAAGGACAACCTTCGAACAAAGAAGCGAAGTCTGTCACACGACAGAAAATCAACTCCGAAGCCTACACTTTATCTTCGAACAGGAAAAGCTTCGGAAGGAGAACCGAAGGTTGACACGCCACAAGGAAAACAAATCGAAGTCTATCAGAAATGACAAGCTTCGAACCCAACTTCGAACCCTACCGAAGTGTGGACTTCGAACAGCTAGATTCGAAGAATGTTGTTCGAAGTATGCAATGCTGTCCGTTCAGAAAAATACTCCGAAGCTTATCAACACAGACCGCACACCGAAGATCGAAGATCGAAGATCGAACGAAGCCTTCGAAGGAGATAGATCGAAGCCTGACTCGCGAAACTGAGGGGCTTCGAACAGAGAGTGGCTTCGCTCGAAACACAGCCAAAAAGGTAATAGACCCTGTCAGCTTCGATCAAAAAGCTGTGCAGTAGAAGGTGAAAAGCTGCACAGAACACTGTAGCTGCAGGGAAGTAGTACTACTTGCAACAGCAAGAACTAGTACTACTAGAATGAAGAACACACCCAGCCGAAGCCTCCAAAGCTTCAAAAATCACGGGAAAACTTGCTATGCTAATGAAATGCAGCCATTTAAAACCTTTGCAGATGCAGCACACAATGAAATAGGGCATTTACTGCAACATTAAAAGCAAAGCATTAAACACAGGAGCAAATGCTTCCTAGCGGCGCAAGCAGGGAACCAAGAGAGGAGAGAGGCAAAGCAAGAGACAAAAAGTGACCCAAAAGAGTGGATTTGATTTCAGCACAAAGGGGTAGTCCAAACCCTAGGGATTGGGGTCCTATTTATAGGCAGCCCAGCACTAGGAATATTCTACCAGCCCCTTAGGGTTTTTACAGACTCAAAAATAAAGGAAAAGACTCTACTGCCCTTAGGAATTTTTTACAGACACGACTGACTGACTGTGGGCCTAGAGTTACAGATGACTTATCCAGAAGCTAAGTTTTCGTAGCGACTACGGCTTCTCTTCTGGACAGTCGGATACAGAATCAACGGTTGTCAGTTTTGCGCCGAAACTGACAAAGCCTCCACCGGCTTTGCACCAGGTACCCGGATTGGGCCGGCCCGACTCCGCAGCTCTCTCAGCCCGGCAATCGCTCACCGCCCGTGTACCTGAGTCAGTCCTGGTCAACAGCCCAGTGGGTCTTCCACTGCTTCTGGCCCATGCACCCGGATTGGGCCAGCCCGACTTCACAGCCTCCTCTGCCCGACAGTCGCTCGCTGCCCGTGTACCTGAGTCACACGCGGCCCATGAAACAGCAGATCTCCTCTCTTCTTCAGTCCTCGTTGACTATCGTTGACAATGACTCATCACTTCTGGAGCCATGAGGCCCACGCTATTCAGCATGGCTCCTCAGCTCTCGTGCTTGCCGGAGTCGTGGAAGCCACCACCGGTGCCCTTCTCGTGGCCATTGCGCTTGGGGCAGTCGGCGATGAAGTGTCCTGGATCACCACACTCAAAGCACCCGGATTTCGTGTCATTTCTTTTGAACATTCTTTTGTCATAGACACGACGCACCCGGTTGTTAAAAAGAAAAAAATCATCATATCCCGAAGACTCAAGCTGGTCCTCAGTGATAGACATCAAAGAGAACCCAACACAACTCACAGAAGAGGGATCAACAGAAGGTGTGGCAAGGGCCAGGGACTTTGATCCAGAACCAGTGAGATTTGATCTCAACTGGATATCTACCTTAGTGGCCTTTAGCTTGCTAAATAACTCAGAAATGGTCAAGGTATCGTAAGAAGTGCTCTCAACGATAGAGGATACCTTGATCTCCTAGATCTTTGGGTCCAAGGTATGAAGAACCTTGACGCCTGGTCGTGATCTGAGACTAACTGAGCACCCTCAGCCTTGTTGTCCCTAAGCTTGTTATGATCGATTGAAAACAACCAAACAAAGCTTCAACAGATTCACTCGGCTTTTGTGTGAAGTTCTCATACTCACGCCGGTAGGTCTGATAGAGCCGAGCCTTGACCTGGGTTGTTCCCTCATGGTGTGTGTTGTAGCAATTTTGTTAGCTACAGCACAGGTTTTGTATATGTGTATACGGAGTGTAAATGAACCTCGAGGGGTTCTCTCAGAAGGAGAAAGGGTTTATACTGGTTCGGGCCTCCCCTAGGGGATAATAGCCCTACATCCAGTTTGCGGTGGATTTGGCATGGTATGCCTCGGTATGGAGTAGTGAACTCGAGGGTCTCATAGTCCCTGGAGCCGGTCCCTGTTACAAGGGCTTGGCCCTGCTTTTATAGGCACGCAGGCTTTAAGGAAAAGACCAAAATACCCTCTATAAGCCCTAGGCTCATAGGGGTAAAAAAGAGAAAAGGAGCTAGCCTCTGTACAAAAGTGCTTTACAGCTTTACAGACGTGTCAGACAACGTCATACTTTGACCAGCTAAGCGACATACCAGGGGCGGAGAGGCCCCTGGTATGGCTTCTACACTGTAGCGAGGCTTAGATATTTCTTGAGCTTCGGAGCAGGGACCGAATCTCTTCTGGCGGAGGCTGTGAAGAAGGCTTCGAAGTACACCCCGAAGGGGGACTTCGAAGCATGCTCCGAGCGAGGCTCCGAACTGGGGTCTCGGAGATGGCTTCGAATTGGACGGACAGGGTCCGAAGGCTGGCTCTGAGGAGCTCCGAAGGAGGGGCTCGAAGGCTTGGCTTCGAACTGGTCTCCGAACTGAGGTCCGAAGGCTCGCTCCGTGGAGCCCCAAAAAGGGGGGGTTCGAGGGCTAACTTTGGACAGGGTCCAAAGGTTAACCTCAAACCAGGCTCGGAGGCTGGCTTTGAGGCCAGCCCGAGACGGCTTCTTGTGGCCCAGGGAATCCTGTGGGCTTCGCTCCGGAGGGCTCCGATGGACCTCGCTCTAGGAGGGCTTCGACGGGGCCCGGGGGCTTCGCCCCTGCAAGCTCTGGGACAAACCTTGAGACTTGGGAATAGTTCTTGGGGAGGATACAAGCTTCGACAGTGTTAGGCTCTAGGCTGAAGGCCGTCGGAGGCTGATGTCATTTGGCCCCTGTTTAAGGGAAATATATTGCGCCAACAGTAGCCCCTCGTGTGTAGGCCTTCGGGACGAAGGGGTGCGCGCGCCATTGAGACAAATGACCTAAAAATTACAACTTCGGACAAACATGCCTTCGAAGCTTGGACCAAAGGTAATCTCGAAAACCGCAGGTAATAAATGCCTGGGCCAGCTGTCAAAATGACCTCGGGGAGCCCAAACGGCTCCGCAACGGTTAGAAAAAATTACTGTTACCCTGCGTTGGGCTGCTTTGCCTTCGCTGGAAGCCCACTCAACAGTGGGTTCGGCCCACGACCGCCGGAATTCTTACCGCGCCTATAAATAGGGGTTTACCGCGTGCGGCTCCAGCACGCTCATTTGCTTCCTTCTCATTGCCTTACAACCTTTGCTCTCCTCTCCTCCATGGCTTCGCGCGGAGCACCCTTCGCTAGCTTTAGCCCCCCACCCCGGAGCCCCACCAAGATGCCGAAGAAGGCGGCGGCGAAGCCTTTGGTCTTGGGCACGAGCTCGGGCTCCGCCCAAATGCAGGCAGCGGCGGCCGCAGCAGCGAATCCTGCACCTAGGCGACTGGGGCCGGGGGACCTTCGGATGCCCTCCGAAAAATTTGAGCAGACGCTGGAGATGAGGGCCTCGATTTCTACGGAGGAGTCCGTCCGGAGGACCTGCGAAGGGAGGATTGCGGCGAAGATCCAGCTAAGAGTCCCAGAGAAATCGGAGGCCGTGCCGAGGCCCCGTGCTAACGAAGTGGTTGTGTTCGAGGCATTCTTCGAAGCCGGCCTCGGGCTGCCAGCAGTCGGGATGCTAAGCGAAGTCTTGAGGGCTTACAACCTCGAGCTTCCTCAACTCTCGCCCAATGCCGTGGCGAGGCTTGCTGTCTTCGAATGGGCCATGAGGGCCAAAGGCTGCGAGGGCCGCGCGGATGTCTTCGTCGCCCTTCACAACGCCAACCGCCAGCCGAAGCCGAGGGAGGGGACAGACCGCGTCAAGAGGGCGCTGGCCTTCGGCAGCGCTAATTTCCAGCTCTGGAGGGAGTTCTAGGACGCCTTCCCGGCGAGGGCTGTGAACAACAAGTGGTACTCGAAGTGGGACCAGGAATGGTTCTTTGCCTCCGTAGGCGTGAACTCTCCCCTTCGTAGTACTAACGCCTTTATCTCATACCGACGCGAAGGGGTGGTGAAGACCAGCGAGGACACCCTTCGCTCGAGGATCTCGCTTCTTCGGAGGGTGGCGGCGAAGATGAGCATGAGGGACCTCGTGGAGGAGTTCATTACCCTCCGGCTCAGCCCCCTCGCGCGCTCTTGGCCGGAGGGGCTCTTTCAGGCTTCGGGCAATGGGGAACTTCGTGAGTTGGCCTTCGAAAGCTTCTGTAAGGCTTTGAAATCTTTTCACTTTCATATTTCGCAAAACTTCACTCTGACTTGAACTTTTATGAAGCCCACCTCGAAATGAGGACTCCGGAGGAGGCCATTGCGGCGGCGGAGCGCGTCGTTGGGACTCCGACACCTGAGGAGCAGGCCCAGCGCCTCGCTCTAGTGGGGTCCTGGGAGCATTGGAACAGGGTATGGACCGCGCTTGGCCTCGAGGTGTTCCCTGCTCTGCCAGACTTCTCCCACCTCACAACTTCGTTGGCCGGAGCCAAGAGGAAGAGGGGGGATGACGACGAGCTTGGGACTTCGAGGGTGCAGTCGGAGGTCCCTACGACTGAGACCTCTAACCCGGGGGAGGATGCGGTGGAGCCCGCAAATGCTCCGGCTACCAAGAAGGCAGCGGAGCCCCTGGCGGTGAGACCTTCGGTGGCGGAGGCCGACATGCTTACTCCAGCCACCGAGAAGGCCGTGGAGGCTTCGACGGCAACAACCTCGGGCGCGAAGGTTGATACACCAGCTTCGCAGCGAAGGGATTGGGGGCACACATAGCCCCTCCTTCCTTCGAAGAAATCTCCGACGAAGGTAAACCCTTTTTACATGCTTCTCTTCAATATGCGGATTTTGACTTGGCCTTTCTGCAGAGGATGATGCCGAAGTGAGGCCCACTGGGGCGGAGCTGGTAGACAAAGCCGGACCGAAGCCTACCGCGGCGAAACCAACAGAGGCTTCGAGCAGCAGTGGCAGCAGCAGCGGCAGTGACAACGACTCGGAGTCTGGGAGCTCTTCGTCCGAAGACAGAGGCAGCGGAGGCCGCAGCGGAGAGGACCCTCAAAGCGACGAGGAGGTCGACGTGGTGGGCATAAGCCCTGTCTTGCCGAAGCCTGCGCAGGCGGCTTCGGCGGAGGACGTGGTTCACCCCTTTCTGCCGAACGGGGCAATGACGAAGGCGGCAATCAACAGCTTCCGCGAGAGCTGCTCAGCTGCGGAGGCAGGGGACCTGGTAGCCCAACTTAGTCACTCGAACCCCACGGAGCTCTTCATCAGCGCGAACGAAGCCCTCATGCGGGTGAGCGAAGCCCTTCCTAGCCTTCGAATTATTCTCAGTCTTCGATCAACACTTATGATTTCTTGTATTCTTGCAGGCCTTCGCACTGAATGTAGCGGCCTCGACTTCTGCAGACAGGCGGATGGAGCACCTGGCTGAGGAGAAGGAGGCCCTTCGACGCGAAGTCTCGGTGGAAGCCGAGAAGCGAAGACGGGCCGAGGCTTCGGCTGATGCGGTGAAGGCTGAGGCCAACAAGGCTAAGGATGCCTTGGCCTCGGAGATGGATAGACTCCGTGCGGAGCTCAAGGCTTCGAAGGACGCCGAGGCCCGACAGGCGAAGGAGAACGCTTCACTCCGTCGACAGGCTCAGAAGCTTGAAGACTTCGTCGTGGACAATCTTGGTGAAACCACCCAGAGCCTGACCGACGTCCTTGAGCAAATAGGGGCCGAGTGCCGGGCTCTGGACTTCGGCGATCAGGACCCAATTGGGGACCGCGTCGATTTCTTGAAGACGGTGGCTTCGACAGCGGAGCAATCACTAAAGGGCTTCACCCTCATGGCCGGCCGAGTCGCGGGCCAAGGGGTGTTGCACATGCTTCATGAAGCGGGGTGCAACCACCTTCAGGCAGCAACCTCCGTGACCCCGGTGGCCTTCGGGGTCCAACACTTGGTGATGCCTCCGACGGACGTCCGCGGAGCCTGGCGGCGGCTGCAGGAGCCTTGGAAGGAACAAGGCTACGAAGCAGTCCTTGACCTTCAGAAGGCCCTACGACTTCGCCGATCTAAAGCACCCGCTGCGCCGGACAAGCCTTCGACATCGACACCTCCACCTCCGAAGGTGTATATCTCCTTAGGCTTCTTTGTAACACTTAGCTGCAGACTTGTAAAAACTTTATCAGTTTATTAATATGAATGCGGGGGTTTTTTATACCTGCCCAGGCTCAGCCTCCGAATGTTGACTTCGAAGTGCTTGAGGACTCTGAAGAACTTCGACAGTTGTGGGCAGCCCTCGAAGTAACTAGCGAGGGGGCCTAGCGGCGAAGCCATCTCCGAAGTAGCTCAGGATTTGCTAGCCGCTGTGAAGATGGAGTCCCTTCAGAGTTCTTTGTTTTTGCCTTCGCGAACGGCCTTAGCAAGCGACGAAGCCTTAGACTTTTCTGCCTTTGATACAGCACCGCCTGCTTCGTTAACTCAGAGCGACCTGCAAGGTGGAAGGCGAGATCTACGGGCTTCGGAGTCTGGACGAGCCGGACGCGGGAGAGCGGGCTCCAACGAGGCTTCGTCCAGCCTAGGGGGCCCCGGCCGAAAAAGAAGCAAGCGAGGGTTGGGGCCTCACACTCGATTTTTCTTAGGCTTAGATACAGACTATACGTAGTTTTGTAGTCGAAGTACATTTGTAACATACTTCTCAATTATCATTCAATGAATGGAGTTTATTGTATTGGCATACTTCGTCTGCATGCTTCGCGTTGTTTGATGGCTTCGATCATTTTAGCTTGTCACGCTCGTATTGCGTATTACATCCGCACACCTCGCATACATGCTTCCCCCCTTGCTCGTGGCAGCTAGGGACTTAGTCGTTGCTGGTGCGGGCAATAAATAAAAAATGCGAAGGGGTGTGCCTTTTGGTGGCTTCGGATGTATGGAATTCATTGAGCGAAGGCCTCTTTTGGGCTTCGAACGTGCTAACTTGGTTTGAAGCAAGGCTTCAGCATAACCAAATTAAGCGAAGCATGCTTCGGCATGTTGGGATTTGGATGCTGTGCGTGAGCAAGGCTCTGAAACGCACTTAGATTTTTTAGCGAAGTATGACTTCAACAAGCTTAGTTTTTAGCTTAGATCACGTCACACGAAGCGAGGCTTCGGTGCGTGTTTAGATAGCGAAGCAAGGCTTCTGGAGCTTGGTCCTGTAGTGAAAAGGATATTTGGTGTGGATTCACCGAACCTGCAATTTTGAGCCACCTTCGACTCTGAGCCACCTTCGACTCTGGGATGCACCAGGCCAGAGCCTGGACTCCCGGACTCGTCGAGCCGTCGCCCGGAAGTCTCAAAGCCCACTGCTACGGGCCCAGAGGCGCTGTGTAGCCTTCGGAGGGGTGCTCCGGACTTTGTAAAGAGAAGCGGGGCTTCGAATTTTAAACCAGGCGAAGCAAGGCTTCGGGTTTTTGATAAGGCGAAGCAAGGCTTCGATTTTTCCAACAAGATGGGGCAAAAGTTTGCTATAAAGGTGAAGCTAGGCTTCGAATTTTGAGGCGAAGCAGGGCTTTGAATATATATTAAAATGATTGCGAAATGGTACATCGAAGTAGTACTTCGGACATACCTCGCAAAATTGCTGAAGGTTGGCCTCGTAGCCCGTGGGGCTTCGACGACCTTCGACGCATGAAGTGGAGCCCCTTGCTGGAGGGTGAGCTCCGGTACGCGAAGGGTAAGGGAAGGCGAAGATGGCCTTCGAACTGCACCCGAAGCCCCTTGCCGAAGGGTGCGCGAAGCAAGAAGCTCCGAAGCTCCCCCTCAAGCGTACTTCGAGTTGTAGACAGTGGCAGAGAACTTAGCTTTTAGGAGTTAGTTCCCCACGGAAGGTGCCAACTGTTGTAGCAATTTTGTTAGCTACAACACAGGTTTTGTATATGTGTATACGGAGTGTAAAATGAACCTCGAGGGGTTCTCTCAGAAGGAGAAAGGGTTTATACTGGTTCGAGCCTCCCCTAGGGGATAATAGCCCTACGTCCAGTTTGCGGTGGATTTGGCATGGTATGCCTCGGTATGGAGTAGTGAACTCGAGGGTCTCATAGTCCCTGGAGCCGGTCCCTGTTACAAGGGCTTGGCCCTGCTTTTATAGGCACGCAGGCTTTAAGGAAAAGACCAAAATACCCTCTATAAGCCCTAGGCTCATAGGGGTAAAAAAGAGAAAAGGAGCTGGCTACTGTACAAAAGTGCTTTACAGCTTTACAAACGTGTCAGACAACGTCATACTTTGACCAGCTAAGCGACATACCAGGGGCGGAGGGGCCCCGGTATGGCTTCTACACTGTAGCGAGGCTTAGATATTTCTTGAGCTTTGGACCAGGGACCGAAGCTCTTCTGGCGGAGGCTGTGAAGAAGGCTTTGAAGTACACCCCGAAGGGGGACTTCGAAGCATGCTCCGAGCGAGGCTCTGAACTGGGGTCTCGGAGACAGCTTCGAATCGGCCGGACAGGGTCCAAAGGCTGGCTCTGAGGAGCTCCGAAGGAGGGGCTCAAAGGCTTGGCTTCGAACTGGGCTCTGGACTGAGGTCCGAAGGCTGGCTCCATGGAGCCCCAAAAAGGGGGGTTCGAGTGCTAACTTCGGATAGGGTCTGAAGGTTAACCTCAAACCGGGCTCGGAGGCTGGCTTCGAGGCCAGCCCGAGACGGCTTTTTGCGGCCAAGGGAATCCTGTGGGCTTCGCTCCGGAGGGCTCCGAGCGACCTCGCTCTAGAGGGCTTCGACGGGCCCCGGGGGCTTCGCCCCTGCAAGCTCCGGGACAAACCTTGAGACTTGGGAACAGTTCTTGGGGAGGATACAGGCTTCGACAGTGTTAGGCTCCGGGCTGAACGCCGTTGGAGGCTGACGTCATTTGGCCCCTGTTTAAGGGAAATATATTGCGCCAACAGTGTGCCTTGAGGGTAGCCTAGATCTCTCTCGCAGTGGAGAGATGGCTCACACGCTCAAACTCAGTGGGACCTAGACCAGAAAACAGAATGTTCACGGCTTTACTATTGCTCAGATGCTGGGCAATGATACCAGGAGTACCATGCTCAGCAACTGGCAAAATGACAAATGTATCGTGAACACAAATGTCCCAGATGTTCGAGCCCTGGCTCATGAGATAGGCTCGCATGCGAGTCTTCCAATAGTTATAGCCATAAGCTTCCAAGGACGGGACCTTGCCAGGAGAAGTCATGATCACTAGTGGGGTTTAGAACCAGTTAAGGTATGGAAAAACCCTAACCAAGCTCTGATACCACTTGTAGGACCGAAAGTAGTGACCAGAGGGGGGTGAATGGGCGCCTTAAAAATTCTTTCGAATATATGGCATGTTCCCAATACCCAACGCACCTCAAAAGTCTAAGCAGCAGAGTATGAACAGATTGCCTAAGTCTACAGGTATCTAGCCTAGAAACAACTGATGTTAAACAGAGAACTTCCAAAGCAGTGCTACTAGGCAGATAAACAAAATATACTAGACATGGCAGGTAAAACACTTCTCACTAAATGATCTAAGTGTATATAAAGTGAGATGAGAAGTTATTGTTCAAATTTGTCTCCTGTTCGGAACTTGGCGAAGCCTGCTCCACTGTGTCGAAGCCTGCTTCGCTGTGTCGAAGCCTACTTCGGAGGTCAGTATCGAAGCCTGCTTCGGAGGTCAGTTGCGAAGCCTGCCGAAGGCTGTTGTGAAAGTGCCGAAGGATAGTTGTCTATCATAGTTCGAGTGTGGCACAGAGCGAAGTATGCTTCGAAGCTTACTTCGGACAACGTACTTCGAAACTTAACCTTCAAAAGAGTAGCGAAGTCCAACACAAGGCAGAAAGATCATATCGAAGCCTATACTCAACCTTCGAAGCTAGCTTGGTCGAGCTATGACAACCGAAGTTAAGACCTCCGTTCAGAGAATTAACTTCGAAAGACAAGCTCCAAACATACACATTTTGACCTTCGAAAATGACAGCAAGAAAGAACTCTCGTCGAGCGAAATCTACCAGAAAAACAAGCTTCGGAGCCAACTTCGAAACTTGTCAAAGTATGAACTTCGAAGAGCTCAAGTCGGAGTACCATCGCACAGTCGTTCGAAGTATGTCACGCTGTCCGCATAAAAAACGTACTTCGAAGCATGAAACACCGTACACAAAAGTGAAGTCGAAGTTCAAGCGAAGCCTACTAGGATGTCAGAACGAATGCTACCTCACGGAGCTGAGGGACTTCGAACAGAGAGAAGGGGCTTCGCCAGAAACAGTCAGAAAAGGGATTTTAGCCCCATCAACTCGATCAAAAAGCTATGCAGTAAAAAGTAAGCCTGAGTACTAGTGTACTGTTGCTACAGACAAGTAGTACTACTTGCAAACAGCAAGAACTAGTACTCCTCGTGAGGAACAAATCGCAGCAACAGAGAAGCTTCTTCTCAGAGAATAAACTAGCCGCATGCACACAACAGCAAAGACATTAAATGATGTGCTGCGCACACAAATGCTTCGCACAAAAACAGCAGAAATTTTTTTTTCCAGAACAAGGAACAGAATGAATCTCAAGAGGAAACAGAAGCACTGCCTAGCGGCGCACACACAGGAGTAGGAGAGAGAAAACAGGGAACAAAATGACCCAATAGATTGAAAAGTGAATTCTGGAAGGGGTAGTCCAACCCTAGGGATTGGGGCCCTATTTATAGGCTACCCAATGACCTAGAATATTCCACCAGCCCCTTAGGGTTTTTTACAGACGCTGAAATAAAGGAAAAGACTCATCTGCCCTTAGGATTTTTTACAGACTCGACTGACTGTGGGCCTAGAGATACAGATGACTTATCCGGAAGCTAAGCTTTCGTAGAGACTACGGCTTCTCTTCTGGACAGTCTGATACAGAATCAACGATTGTCAGTTTTGCGCAGAAACTGACAAAGCCTCCACCGACTTTGCACCAGGTACCCGGATTGGGCCGGCCTGACTCCGCAGCTCTCTCTGCCTGGCAATCGCTCACCGCCCGTGTACCTGAGTCAATCCTAGTTAACAGCCCAGTGGGTCTTCTGCTGCTCCTGGCCTTATGTACCCGGATTGGGCCAGCCCGACTTCGGAGCCTCCTCTGCCCGACAATTACTTGCTGCCCGTGTATCTGAGTCACACGCGGCCCATGAAACAGCAGATCTCTTCTTCTTTTGTCCTCTTTGACTATCGTTGACAATGACTCATCACTTCTGGAGCCATGATGCCCACGCTATTCAGCATGGCTTCTCATTGGTCCCCTTCGGAGCCAAGCCTCCGGGACCCGCTTCGAGGTCCACTTTGGAGCCCTCTTCGGGGTCTGCTTCGGAGCCTTCTTCGGGGTCCACTACGGAGTGCCACTCAGAGCCTCCTCAACCACCTCCGCCTGAAGGACTCCGACAAATATTCCGAACCAGAAGAAATATCCAAGCATCTCTACAATGTAAAGCCATACCGGGGCCCCTTCGCCCCTGGTATGTCGTATACCTGCTCCAGAAATGATGTTTATCTATTGCATCTGTAAAGTCAAATACATAATACTCTAGCCTTTTTCCTTTCTTGCCCCTATAAGCCTACGACTTGTAGAGGGCAATAGGGTCTTTTCCTTTGGCCTGTGTGCCTATAAAAGCAGGGCCATGCCCTTGTAATAAGGAGGTTGAAAACTAGAGGCAAAAACTATGCCAAATCCACTATAAACTGGACGTAGGTCTATTATCCCTTCAGAGAGGCCTGGACCACTATAAAATATTTCTCCCTCTGTGAGAACCCTTCAAGGTTCATTCTATACACCATACATTAATACACAGAAACCTGCTGTAGCAGCCATAATTGCTAAAACAGTTGGTATCATTTGTGGGGACCTTATTGTACAAAAAGCTAAGTTCTTTGCCATTGCCTGTATTTCGAACTACTCTTGCAGAGGGGGCTTCGGAATCCGAGGATTCCGCGTACTCTTTGGCAAGAGACTTCAAGTACAGGCCGAAGGCCTCTCTTGCTTTCCACCACCCCTCACACCTCAGAGTGCACCCTTCAGCAAGGGCCACCGGGTGCGTGCTAAAGGCCTCTGAAGCTCTAGGGGCTACGAGGCGATCTCTTCAATCGCGCGAAGCCGCTCGATTTTCGGATCAAGTCGAGCTTCCATAGGTATGTACATAGCTCAAAGCCCCGCTTCATTGTGCAAAGGAGAAATTGTTTCATTAAATCTTCGAAGCCTTGCTTCATATTGTTTAAAAATCGAAGCCTTTCTTTAAATTATTTAAAAAACCGAAGGCTTGCTTCGCCTTATTGAAAATCGAAGTCTTGCTTTGCTTTATTAAAAATTTAAGCCTTGCTTCGCTTTGTTTAAAAATAGAATCCTTGCTTTACTTTATTTAAAAACCGAAGCTCTACGGTGCACTTATTGAGCCCCAAAGTCAAGGCTTCGTTCTCTTAAGAACCGAAGTACTACTTCATATCAATAAGGACCGAAGCACTACTTCGATCTATTTAAAACCGGAGCATTCATCCAAAGGCTACACAGCGCCTCCGGGCCTGTAGCAGTGGGCTGCAGGACTCCCTCGAGCGATGGCTCGAGGTGTCTAGGACTTATGGGCGACGGTTCGGGCTTGTCCAGGATTTCAGGCTCTAGCCTGACTTATCCCAGGGTCGAAGGTGGCCTAGGGTCGTAGGTGGCCTAGAGTCGAAGGTGGCTCAACCCCATCGTAGATTCGGTGAATCCACACAACCCATTCCTTTCAATTCATTACAGGATCAAGCTCAGAAGCCTTGCTACGCTATCTGAACACGCTTCGAAGCCTTGCTTCGCGTGTCAAAATCTAATCTAAGACTTAAGCATACCGAGGCCATGCTTCGCCTAAAATCTAAATGTGCTTCGAAGCCCTGCTCGCGCTATCTAAAACCAAGCATGCCGAAGCCATGTTTCGCTTAATTTGAGTACGTTGAAACCTTGCTTCGCTCCAAATTAAGGCATTCGAAGCCCAAAAGAGGCCTCTGATCGACGCGATATAAGCGTCCGAAGCCACCAAAAGGCGCACCCCTTCGCATTTATAATTGCGTGCGTCGGCAATGAATGAGTCCGTAGCCACCACGTGTAAGGGGGGACCGATGTATGTATGCAAAGTGTGCGAATGAAATGCGCAGTACGAGCGTGACAAGCTAAACGTTCAGAACACACAATTTTTGCGAAGCATGCAAACAAAGTATGCAAATATACAAATCTCATTCACTGAATGATAAAAATGAAGTATGTTGCAAATATACTTTGGAAACAAAAAGCTATGAGTATTTTGTATCTAAGCCAAGGAAAAAGCGAGCTCGAGGCCCCGACATGTTCAACCATCGCTTGCTCTTCTTCCGGGCAGGGCCCCCTCGGCTGGATGAAGCCCCGTTGGAGCCTGACCTCCTGCGGCCGGACCGTCCATGCTCCGAAGCCCGCATACCTCGTCTTTCGCCTTGCAGGTTGGTCCAAGTCTGAGACGCAGGTGGTGCCACATAAAAAGCAGAAAAGTCTAGGGCTTCGTCACCTTGTAAGGTCGTACTCGAAGACTGCATGCCCTCACCACTTAAGCCTACTTTGAAATAGCTTAAGTCTGGCGAGGATGAGGTACTCCGAAGGGGCTCTGTCTTCACGGCAGCCAGTAGCTCTTTGGTTACTTCGGGAATAGCTTCACCCCTAGGACCCCTCAGAAGTTTGAACCGAGGGGGGCCTTCGGACCTAGCTACTTCGAGGACCACCCAAAGTTGGCAAAGTTCTTATGAATCCTCAAGCATTTCAAAGTCAACATCCGAAGGCTGAGCCTGGGCAGGTATAAAGTACCCCCACATTTCTATTAATAAACTGATAAGTCATTTACAGGCCTACGACTACAAATTACAAAAAAGCCTAAGGAGGTCTACACCTTTGGGGGCGGAGGCTTCGACGTCGATGGCTGAACTAGCGAGGCTTGTGCCCTGGCTTGGTGAAGGTGGGAGACCCATTGGAGATCGACGACCGCTTCGCACCCTTGGGCCTTCCAAGGTTCTTGAAGCTGGCGCCACGCTCCCTAGATGTCCGAAGGTGGCAAAACCAAGTGAGGGCCTCCGAAGGCCACTGGCGTGGTCGAGGTCGCTGCCTCGATCAGGTTGCACCCCGCATTGTGAAACATTTGCAACACCCCCTAGCCAGCCACATGCCTGGCCATCAGCGCGAAGCCCTTCATCGACACCTCCACCGTCACCGCAGCCGTTTGAAGGAACTTGAGGTGGTCCCCGAATGGATCTTGAGGATTGAAGTCTAGGGTTGGGCACTCGGTCCCCAGGTGCTCGAGAAATTTGGTCAAGATCGAGGCGGCCTTATCGACCCCTTGGACCACGAAGTCTTCTAGAGATCGACTGGCTGCGTGAAGATCAGAGCACTCCGTCACTATCTTTTCCCTGGTCTCCTCCGAAGCCCAAAGTGCTTCTCGAAGCCTTTCTGTCTCCAAGTCCAAGGCTTCTATTTCCTTGACTGCCTCGAACCTCGACTCCCCTGTCACTGCTTCAGCTTGCCTCCACCTCTCAGCCTCCTCCGAAGCCTAGTGCCGAAGTGTATCCCTCTCCTCTACCAAAAGGGCCACCCGATGGTCCACAGAGGCTGCTGCCGCAGCGTTCAGTGCGAAGGCCTGGCAATATTCAAGAAAATCTTCAGAATTGATTGAAAAAGATAAGTATCACTCGGAGCTCATGTGAAAATTCGCTCACATAAATGGGGCTTCGTGGTCATTTGCAAAGAGATCGAGGTGGTTAGCGCGGCTAAGATGTGCCGCCAAGTCCCCTTGCCCCACAGCAATGCAGCCCTCGTGGAAGGAGTTGATGGCTGCCTCCATTACTGGTCCCCTCGGAAGCAGAGGCTGGACCATCTATGACACAGGCTCCGCCACAGCAGGCTCCGCCGGAGCAGGGCTCTAATACACTACCTCGACATCCTCTTTGGTTTTCTCCTGAGAGGCCCCTCCGCCGTGGTTGTCCCCCTCATCCTCTTTAGACGAAGAGCTCTCGGACTCTGAGCTGCTTCTGCTACTGCTGCTCCCGCAGCTGTCGGAGGTCCCCTCAGGCTCCGCCACGATAGGCCTCATGTCGCCACCAGTATCTAAAGAAAAATACAAGTCAATATACATGAATATAAACAGAAGGGTGATCAAGTGTCTACCTTTGTTCGCATCCTCTTCTCTAGAAGAGATGTCCTGAAGGAGGTAGGAGCGATGTGCGCTCCCCAGTCCCTTTGCTGCGTGGGCTGAGCCCCAGCCCCCGCGCTCGAAGGGGTCACCATCGCAACCTCCGACACCGCCACTTCAATGGCCGCTGGAGTCTCCGGCGCCACCACTTCGTTTGTCATCACTAGAGCATCTAAGGGCTCCACTTCAACGCCAAGGTTCACGACCACATTCTCCACCTCGCCAGGGGCTTCGTCCGCCGAAGGCTCTGAGCGAACCCTTGAGGACTCCACAAACTTCGAGGACTCGGGTTCCTCATCATCCACCCTTTTTCTTTTGGAGCCGCTCACCAAAGGTGTCAAGCTGGCGAAGTCTAGGAGCACCTGGACCCTCTCGACGCCAAACTAGGTCCACACCTAGTTCCAGCGCTCCCAAGACCCCACTAGAGCAAGCCTTTGGGTCTACTCGTCTGGCGTTGGAGCACCAACAACACGCTCCGCGACCACGATTGCCTCCTCAGGAGGCCGCAAGTCGCGCACAGCTTCATCAAGATTTCAAGTCAGAGCAAGTTAATTTCACGAAGTATGAAGACGAGAAGTTCGAAGTCTTACCTAGATGCTCCGCAGACACCTTGCTCGGTCCCTCCGAGCCCGAAGCCTGGAACAAGTTTTCTGGCTAGGAGAGTGCGAGGGGGCTAAGCCGGAGGGTGATGAACTCTTCGGCTAAGTCCCTTATGCTCATCTTCAAAGCCACCCTTTCGCGGGAGCGGGATCCTCGATTGAAGGGCTTCGGGGCTCGACTTCACCACACCCTCGCGTCGGTAAGAAATGAGTGCGTTAGTACTCCAAAGGGGGGAGTTCGCGCTCACCGAAGCATAGAACCACTCTTGGTCCCACATCGAGTACCATTTGTTGTTTATAGCCCTCACCGGGTAGTCATCTTGGAACTCCCTATGGAGCTGGAAGTTGGCGCTCCCAAAGGCTAAGGCCCTCTCCACGCGATCTACCCCCTCCCTTCGCTTTTGTTGGTAGCTTGCGTCGTGAAGGGCGATGGAGATGTCCTCGTGCCCCTCATAGTCTTCGGCCCTCATGGCCCATTCAAAGATGGCTAGCCTCGCCACGACGTTTGGGGACTAGTGAGGGAGCTCGATGTTGTACGCCTTCAGCACCTCGCTCATCATCTTCATTGCTGGTAGCCCAAGGCCCGCCTCGAAGAAGGCTTCGAAAACTACAACCTTGTCACGCTAAGGCCTCAGGATGGTCTCTGACTTCTCAGGCACCCGAAGCTGGATGCCCTCGGAAATTTTCCCTTCGCAGACGCTCCGAACAGACTCCTCCATGGAAGCCAAAGCCTTCAACTCCAGAGTCTGCTCGAATTTGTCTGGCAGTGACCGAAGGTCCCACAGCACTAAGCGCCTCGTTGCAGGCTTCGTCGCCGCTGCATGGGCCTGGACGGAGCTCGAGCTTGCGCCCAGGGCCAAGGCCTTCTTCATAACAGCCTTCTTCGGCATCTCGTAGGGCTTCGGCGTGAAGGGCGCTAAGAAGCTGCGAAGCAGGATGCGTGCGAAGCTGAAGGTGGAGAGAAGAGAGCGAAGGATGCTAGGGATTGAAGCAGAAAGCCAAAGAGAGCGTGGGCGGAGCCATGGTACGGTGAACCCCTTTTATAGGTGGTAAAAAACATCAACGCACCCCACACCAAAGCCTTTTTCACCAATTACCCTGGCTTCCGCAGTCTATGACAGGTGGGCCTAGGTTGAATTTGAAGCGAACCGTCGTGGCCGCCCCCCCCCCCCCGCGCTGCAACGGTTAGTTTCTTGACCATTGCAGTGTCGCTTGAGCTCCCCGGGTGTGTCCCATCAATCTGAACAGGCATTTATTGCCTGCACAGTTCGAAGCCAGCCTTCGCCCAGGTTCCGAAGGCCTGCCTTCTCCGAAGCTTCATTTACTCCAAGTCATTTCTCCCGAAGCGCACGCACCCCTTTGCTTCGAAGGGCTACGTGCGAGGGGCTACTATTGAGGGAATTAGTTTTTCCTTAAACATGGGCCAAATGATGTCAGTCTCAAGAGGCCTCGGGCCCGGAGCCTGTCTGCGCCGAAGCCTGAAAGTGAAGTCCGGCCTCCTCCGGTGAAGTCAATTCCAAAAAAAACTACTTCTTGCCTCTCCGAGAGCCCTCAAGAGCCCTTTGGAGCTCTCCAACGCCAAGCCTTCAGGACCCCTCCGGTCCCCTTCAGAGCCAAGCCTCCGGGACCACTCTAGTCCCCTTCGGAGCCAAGCCTCCTGTACCCGCTTTGAGGTCTGCTTCGGAGCCCTCTTCGGAGTCCGCTTTGGAGCCCTCTTCGGGGTCCACTTCGGAGTGCCACTCAGAGCCTCCTCGACCGCCTCCGCCCAAAGGACTCCGACAAATACACCAGACCAGAAGAAATATGCAAGCATCGCTACAGTGTATAGCCATACCGGGGCCCCTTCGCCCCTAGTATGTCGTATACCTGCTTCAGAAATGATGTTTATCTACTGCATCTATAAAGTTAAATGTACAGTACTCTAGCCTTTTTCCTTTCTTGCCCCTATAAGCCAATGGCTTGTAGAGGGAAATAGGGTCTTTTCCTTTGTCCTGTGCACATGTAAAAGTAGGGCCATGCCCTTGTATTAAGGAGGTTGAAAACTAGAGGCAAAAACTATGCCAAATCGACTATAAACTGGACGTAGGGCTATTATCCCTCTGGGGAGGCCTGAACTAGTATAAACTCTTTCTCCCTCTGTGAGAACCCATCGAAGTTCATTCTATACACCATACATTAATACACAGAAACTTGTTGTAGCATCCATAATTGCTACAACAAGGACGTTACTTTTGTGCCAAGAGAAGGTGGATATAAAGTTCTACATGTTTTCAATTCAGACTCAGACTACTGAGACAACACAAGATTCAATCATGCGTAACTATTACATGGAAGCTCCAATTTCGATGATCTTGAACGTTTTGGAAAGCTTGTGAAGTCCTCTTTCCAACCGATCTAGCCACACCTCTAGATTCTATCCAAGGAAATCGCAATCATCAAAACAATGTGTGTTCCTTTTCTAGTGTGAACCATTTAAGCCCATGGGCCTTGTAATCGAGTTGTATTCATCTAGGGCTCCCTTTGTCCGATATCCACATGTCCCTAGCCTTATAAATACCCCTTGGCCGCCACTTATAGATTGAGGTTTGTTTAGATCAAAGTTTAGCCTTGCTACTTTGCCGTGTAATCCCGTGATCGTCTAGTTTGCCGGATACACGTTACAGAACTCCACCATGTTGTCAATCTAAGTTGCTTGTTTATCTTGTTCTTTCTTGTTCTTTGATTGCTTGCAGGAACAAATACCCTCGTGGTTGGGTTGATTGTGCTACCGCAAGGACACGACGATCTACGGAGTTGGTGTATTGATCGCTAAGGCGCAACACAAATGTCTTGTACGGTCTTGAGAGGATCGTCAACGTCATCTCCCTCTAATCGAACTTATCTTATCCTCTCATCGAAATATCGGGACACCCTCATCCTCATCAAGTGGTATCAAGAGCAAGGTTGATCGGTTAGAGACTGCCTTGTTTTTACTATAATTTTTTTCCTACTGTCCAAAAAAGCGAAAATTATATAGTAGATTAGATCAGTCTCATATTCCAAAACACTTTGAGCCTTTTACTAGTACTGCTTAGTCAGGGTTTGTTACGTTTTTTGGTTGCCATTGTTGTGTCAAGTTGCTGGTCTTGGCGTCTAGTTCATTTAGAGTTTCGAGTTCTTATCACCTTTTTTACCACTGTGTTGGATCTGTTTATCAAGTGTTAGGGTGTTTTTATCCCTTAGTTTTCAAGTATAGATCAAATTGGAGTCAGTTTTGGTTATTGGAATTCAAGATTGGATTCGGGTAGGCTATGCAGGTGTTAATAAAATTGTCATATCTCACACATGCAAACTCGGATTGAAGAGTTTGGGTACTTTTTGGAAATTTGACAACGAGATATTCAAGATTCCTTTTAGGGTCATCTTCAAATTCGGTCGTTTACATTCTGTTTTATACCATAGAAAATTTGGAAGTCCTGTTGTGAGATTTTGTGTATACTAATTCATTTGTTATTCCGTTCAAAAAAGGTAGAAGGTGCTTAAAAAGCCACACTAAAAAAGAGAAAAAAAGAGAAGAAAAGGAAGAAAGGTGCTAAAAAAGCCCCACAAAAAAGTGAAGAAAAAAGTGGAGAAAAAGGAAAACTAGTTCAACCTTTGTCGGTTTGGTGGTATCGTTTGTGTCTAGGCTCGCGTCTCTAGTATGTTCTAGCCTAGGACCAGCACAGTACCAACTTTGAATGATTATTCAACTTACTTTGACTAATGTGGTTCTAGTTTTTCTTTGTTAGTATCTGTGCCCACCTATAGCTCCACATACTTAGCTATGACTCTACAGGGCTAGCAACATAACATTGATACACATTTCTCCAGAAGTTGTTGGTGTTTGCGGGTGCCATCACCTCCTATTTTGCTTGGTAAGAACTTATAAGAGTGTGGTAAAAAGCTTGAGTGTGCGTGACCTTGTAACCTCCATAACGCAGTAGTTGATAGGAAAAAGTATATTCTTGTGTATGTTTCTTGTTCACTACTAATCATGATAGGATTGTGCATGGAGATAAAAGAAGATCATGCACAACTACAACTTCCTCATCATTGAAATATTCCTGGTCAGATTTTCCACAACATGGAGAGTGCTCAACATGAAGGATGTGATATAATGAAATATTATCTAGCGAAGGTAGAATCATCTCTACCTTTGTTTGATGGTAAGCTTGATTCTGAAGCACATGTCAATTGGGAGCTCAGTTAATAAATAATTCGATAAATATGATTTTTTCTAATGCTCAGATGATTAGCGCTGCTAGCAAAACGTTTACTGGTTCTGCATATTTTTGGTGGACTTAAATACAACAGACCTGAAACTTGGCATGAATGCAAAATTATGATGAGAAGGAGATTTGTGTTTTCTTATTACAAGCGTGCTCTTCGTGAGAAATTAGAAAAATTGAAACAAGCTAATAGAACCGTTAGAGAGTACTACCATGAATTTAAAATCTGCATCCTGTACAGTGGTTTAGAAGAATGCCATGAAAAAACAATGACTAGATTTTGAAAGGGCTTAAGTTAGAAATACAAGTTTTGCTAGCTAATACCACATATAATCATTTAGGCCACTTGTTTTTGCTTGCTTGCAATGTTGAGAGTCAAATTTTGTGTGAGTGGTTGTGTAATGGTAGAAAGCAAGAGCAATGTGAATTATTTTATGATGAAGCTTCTGAATCTCCAATTTTGTTACGTAAAGATGATATGAAATCAAAGAAGCAGCAATCCCTTGTGCCTCCTATTACTAAAGTTTTGCAGGATATGCATAGCACAATCCTAAATAAGGAAAACAAGATGGTTACTGTGCTGATTCTATCACTTGAGAAGGTAGATGCCCAATTAGTTTTTGAGGCTGCTAAAGGTTATAATGAGATCAACAAAGGTGAGTATGCTTATGCTGAACCACATTTGTCCACATATCATGCTAATTTAAAGCAAACATTAGTGGAACCTATTTCTGAAATTCCTTTGTCACAATATGATTTTAATGCTATTCCTTGTGATAAGGATGAGTTTTGTGATGCTTTACTTATATCCATGCCACAACTATTGTATAAACATGTTGTTGCTGAATCATTAAGTGATTTGAACCATGTCATTCATATTACTGGTGAAAAGGAAGAACTTGAATTGATCTCTTCATTACATACTTGGGGTTATATTGAATTTGATGATATTTGTGAACTTAGTGCTTTAAATGATAAATTACTCACTAGAACTGATTTGCCATGTCCTACTCAAATGAGTTTTCATGTAATTGTCAAATACAATGATCAAGGAGTATACTTTATGCATAGAGTTTACATATGTTCAGATTTGAAACTATGTTTAAAGCTTGAAAATAATAATCTCGAGCATGGTATTTTAACTAATCCTATCTCAAGAGCCTCTTGTTTTGATTTAAATACATAGGTTTGTTTTCAAGAAGGAGAGTGTGCTAAGCTATTCAACAACACCATAGTTTTGTCTCCTTTTATCAAGGGTGATTATTCACTCACACTTGAGCAACAAAATACTAAGGTGAGTTGGTTTCCTCCTACTCTCAATGTAACAAAATAACAAGTGATATTGCACAATGATATCTTTTTTGCTAGGAGCTACAATGACTATGAATACAAGAAAAACTGAGGATGGTTTGTAGCTGTTGGCGCAAAAGATTACGCTAACAGGCTTAGTGAACTCGAAAGACTGAGAAACGAAGTGTTTGCTTATGAGGACTATTTCAAGCCTGCGAATTGAATAATAGCTTCGACCCCCTTTTTATAGCCTTCCCTCTAGTTGTTGCGCTTTGGTCGCATTCACACTGCAGGTTCGACTTTTGCCGCTGACGGGTGGGACCAGGAAGTGAAAAGGTGTGAACTCACGGTTCTAGGATCGATGTACCGACTAGAGGGGGTGAATAGGCGGTTTTTAAAAACTAATTCAATTTAGATTATCACTAGACAAGGACCTTAGACAAATGTAACAAACAACTAGATTAAAATAGAGCAAGCTAGGAAAGGGACAAGAGACAGCCGAATTTTATCCCGAGGTTCGGAAATTTGCCAATTTCCTACGTCCTCGTTGAGGCGAGTTTCACTTGACCGCTCTCTTCACCAAGCCGCGGATTTCTCAAGGAGAAATTTGGCTAGAAGATGAGCCATTACCGGAAGTGCAACTCTCGGGCCTCAATCACTAGTGGTAGCTCTTCTCCACTCCGGATAGGCAAGCTCCATCCTTCACAACCTTCTGGGTCTCCTCCACAACCTTCTTGGAGAGATCACCGGTTTCTTCTCCGAGCCATCTAGGAGATGGCAATCTCCAAGAGTAACAAGCTGCAATCAAAGCTAGGAGAACACGATCAAGTGCCAAAATGCAAATGCAACGCAATCTATTCAATCACTTGATCAGCCCTTTTTGCTTCCCAACCACACTAGTGCTCAATTTAGTGCTCAATGGTGGGAGATACTCTCTTGTGCTCAAGTTTGCTCAAATGAATGCCAAAAGTCTAGCAAAAGAGCCAAGGGTTTATATAGCCACACATCCAAAAAGTAGTCATTACATGAGTTAGGTGGCTCTCTGCGCACTGTCGGTCTGACCGCCCATCTTGGGCCAGTCTGACCGACCCTTACTGTAACGGCTAGAAACTAGACATTTTACTGATGTGATAGGTCCATTCGGTCTGACCGGCCATGCTGGCCCGGTTGGACCGGCCCTTCCCGGTCTGACCGGCCATCAGCTCGGTCGGACCGATAGAGCTCCCCTCGGCTCTGTAAAACGCCAATTACAAAACCTGTGCAACCCGGTCGGACTGGCCCCCAGGTCGGTCGGACCGCCCATCTCAAGTCAGTCTGACCGGACCCATATGGTCGGTTAGACCGCCAGGGCCAGACACACTCCGAAAGCTGCATTTTGTATTTTCAAAGAATTTTCCAAATTTGTAACTTTTGCAACAACCACACATGATCAAAAGCTACTACATGCAATGTAAGTTGACACTTGAAAATCAACTCATAACCAAGATGCAACCCCTCTTTTTAGTACGGCAAAAACAAAATTTAAACCTAGCCTATTTGATCGCTCTAAACACCTCGATCAATTTCTAGATTTCTTCAAACCTTTTTACCGTTTCTCTTTAATATGTCCAGATCTTCGGGTTTTCCATCTTGTGCTCCATTTGCGCGGGACCTAAACATTTCCTGCACACTTAAGAAAAAATATTAGTCCATAAACGCGCATTTGTCATTAATTACCAAAACTCACATGGGGCCTAGATCTTCAATCTCCCCCTTTTTGGTAATTGATGACAAACATTCCAGAGATAAAGAAATATGTTAATAAAAGAATCTACAATTAAGCACAAAGATCCCCCTAAAAGAGTGATGGGGTGCAAGTATGTGGAGCAAGATATGAGTTATAAGTATACATAATGCCAAACACAATTCAAAAGTTCAATAAAGCAAAGCACATAAGAGTTTGTCATAACACAAGCAAATAGTTCAATGGTTCTTAAAACAACCAACCATAGATAGATATATAGAGCAGACTAGATCCTAGGAACTAATCCTGACTACTCCTGACTATTTCTTCTTATTTCTTTCTAGTCTTCTTCTCCCCCTTTTGGCATCAAGAACCAAAAAGAGACTAATCCTAGGATGAAGGAGGCTGAGTATCATCAAGGCGACGATGACGACACTGGTACTGAATAGGATAGCCTGCTGAGGAAGATGAATCTAGTCGATCAACTCGAGAAGAAAGAGTGTCAATCCTGGAGTTGAGACGCTCTTGACCGCCTTGAAGGTCCTGCAGATGGGTGGTGATTGCTTCCTGACCCAAAGCCATCTGATCCATCCTTGCATTTAACTGATGGAAACCCGTTGTCACTTGTTGAAGCACCGGATCAAAGAACTGAGCGGCATCCATACCAAAATAAGGAGGACCATAGGCGCCTGATCCAGAATCCTGTGGTGGAGGTGGAGGAGCAAAAGAGCTGCTGGGTACGTCATGAGGATGAAACTGCCCTACACCCACATCAGCTGGATCAGCAGCTGGGCCAAAGGAACAGCCGAGAAACGAGGCCTATACTGCGAGTGAGTTATATCAAGACGCTCATTCATGTTTCCCACTTTGCTCAAGATCAGTCTCATGATAAAAGGAGCATAGTAGACTCCAAGAGTGAGGCTTCCCTTTGAGAGTGTCATCTCATATAGCATCAAGTGGATGACATCAAACCTCTTTCCAATCATCACTGCGTCCAGGAGAGTCCAAGCAACACCACGAATGGCATCGTTGTTGCCTAGTAGGGGTAAGATGGAGTGCCGTAGGATGCGATGTGCCACACTATGCAGGGTCTTCATTCCAGTGACCCCTCCAATCTTGTGAGCAGCAGAAGGGATATAGAATTGTGCCATCTCAGTTTCTGACAAAGGATTATGAGTAAACTCATCATGCAATCTGAGGCCAGAAGAAAACCTTATGTCCCATGCACTCTGAATTTCTTGCTTTGAAGCAATGCAGAAAATGTCTCCCGTCATCCAGGTGAGAGAATCACAAGTGGCAGGTATGAACACCGTGGCATAAAACTGACAGACGACATCCAGTTGAAATCTTGCTTTAAACTGACTATCTTGTGAATTCCAACAGTTCCAAAAATATTCCTGAGAGCTGCAGCCTCTCCACTCAAATCCCTCCAAGAGATCCACTTATGAGGAGCCAAAGAACGGTTTTCATAAGCAATGTTGTATACTTCCTTTTGAAACTTGGTGTGAAACCGCTGATCTGAGGTGTCTCTAGGTCTGAGAAATTGGTTGTGATGGCGCATACGAGCAAAGTTCTCTTGATTCCTTACATCCACTTTGAACTCAAACGATGCAAATGGATCTTCACTAGCTGACGGGGCTGAGGAGCCATCTCCTCCTCATTCTCAGAACTGTCATCTTCATAGGCAAAGTCCTCATCACTATCAGCTTGAAATTGTCGGGATGATTGGCCACGGTCCTCGACATACTTTGAGCGACGCTCATTTCTTTGAGAGCGACCGGCGCGAGGCATGACTGAATCAAAATAATGATAATATGAATAAGCGAATCAAGATTGAGCATGATAGGATTATGGATATGATGGTGAGATAGGCTATGAAATTTCTAGAGGGCATAGGTATCAAGGAGCAAAAATGAACAAAGAGAAGTGCCGAAATGGGGAGGCTGGTCTGACCGAGGCAACTGGGCCAGTCTGACCGCCAGTACATGGTCGGTCTGACCGCCCATTGCCAGCTGGTCCGACCGGCCTAGCAACCCGGACACAAATTCCCTTTTGCACAAAATTTCTCCACGTTAAAATTTGCCATAAAAAATTGCATAAATCCATGGGAAAAGGTACCATAAGGCTAAAAAATGAAGTACAAGATGGATTTAGCCTAGGCAAGATCACATGCAAGCCCATGAACATGAACCCTAACCCTAACCTCCAAGGAGATGAAATCAAGGGATTCTTCGGAGGAGAGATTCTTACCGGCAAGGGAAAATGAACCCAAGGTCGGACCGGAGAAGATCCACCGGTTGGACCGGCAAGATTTGCGATGAAACGAATTTTTGAGGGTTGGGGTCAAGGGAAGAGGAGTACGGTTCGGTTTGAGAGGAGAAGAATAATAGAGGAGAGAGACAACTGAAATAGAGAGAGGAGTTATATCCATGCCCGAGCCCCGGTCTGACTGGCCATGGGGGTCTGGTCGGACCAACTCAGGTTGGGCGGTCGGACCGGCAACGCCCACCCGGTCAGACCGACTGCACATAGTCAGCCAATATTATTAATTCAAGGCAAAACGTGGCATAAATGGTAAACTTAGAAAAATAATTTTGAAAAATTTCAAACTTTGCAGAAACAAAGTATAACTCCCAAAGTTTATAAAACATCAAATTTTCAAATTTTTAAGTTCAAAAATAAAGAATTACTCAAATGTACGCTTTGGTTCAAAACAGTCATTGGACAATTTTTGCCGAACTTCAACTTTAAATATCTTTTTGTAGGATGGTTAAAGTTAAAACCTTTGAATATGAAAAATGTTCATATGATCCATCTCTACAAGTTTTGTTTTGGACTAAAGTTCAAAAGATGTCTTGAAACCAAACTAAGGGAAAGATCCGATTTGACTCAAAATCGAATCTTTAAGTTACCTTTTGGATCAAAAAGAAAATTCAAAGCTATAAAGGAGTTTTATTTTGACCAAACTGCTTGGAAAACATTTGCAAACATATAGAGATACTTTTCATGAAACTGTTTACAAATTTAGACCCTTTTTGGGATAAAAGACATTTTGGAGCAAAATGATCATTTTTAACATATTAAGCAATTTGCAATATATAAGAATAAACCACAACACTCCCCCTTAAAGTATGGCCTTAGGAAAACATATAAGATCACATTAAATTCAAATATGGCACAATAAGCATAAAGGCATACATATATGATACATAATGATAGAAAAATTTAAAACTCACATATATGCATGATTTCAAGACACATTTGAGAAATCTATTATATTTAATTCATTCCTAAGTTTACAAAAATGGGATTCATCTAGTGGTTTGGTAAACATATCCGCTAATTGATCTTTGGTTCTTATGTGGCTAATAACAATGTCGCCTTTGCCAACATGATCTCTTAGAAAGTGATGGCGAATATCAATATGCTTGGTTCTAGAGTGTTGGACGGGATTGTTGGCAATTTTGACGGCGCTATCATTGTCACAAAGGAGAGGGATATTTGAGAAATCTATTCCATAGTCAAGCAAGGTTTGCCTCATCCAAAGTAATTGGGCACAACAACTACCCGCGGAGAGATATTCCGCGTCGGCGGTCGAAAGGGCAACGGAGTTTTGTTTCTTAGAGGCCCAAGAAACTAGAGACCTCCCAAGAAATTGACAACCCCCGGAAGTGCTTTTCCTATCAACCTTGCAACCGGCATAATCCGAGTCGGAATAGCCAATTAACTCGAATTTAGCACCTTTGGGGTACCACAAACCTATATGGATAGAATGTTTTAAATATCTTAGAATTCTCTTGACCGCCATCAAATGGAAATCTTTTGGTGCGGCTTGAAATCTAGCACACATGCAAACACTAAACATGATATCGGGCCTATATGCGGTAAGGTAGAGCAAACTACCAATCATGGATCTATATAATTTTTGATCTACCGGTTTACCTCCCTCATTTAGGTCGAGATGTCCGTTGGTCGCCATAGGTGTCTTGATAGGCTTAGCTTCCATCAATCTGAACCTTTTGAGAAGATCATGGATATGCTTCGTTTGACTCACAAAAGTTCCATTTTTGAGTTGCTTGACTTGAAGTCCAAGGAAGAAACTCAATTCTCTTATCATAGACATCTCAAATTCCCTAGACATCATATCACCAAAATCTTTGCAAAATTCTTCATTAGTAGAACCGAATATAATATCATCGATATAAATTTGACAAACAAAAAAATCATCATTAATTATTTTTGTAAACAAAGTGGTGTCAACTTTAACAATTTTAAAACCTTTTGAGAGGAGAAAATCTCTCAATCTTTCATACCAAGCTCTAGGAGCTTGTTTTAAACCATAAAGAGCTTTTGAGAGTTTATAAACATGATTAGGATTTTTAGGATTTTCAAAGCTGGGTGGTTGTTCAACAAAAACTAGTTCGGCTATTTCGCCATTCAAGAAGGCACTTTTCACATCCATTTGATATAGTTTGATATCAAAACATGAAGCAAAAGCAAGTAAGATGTGAATAGCCTCTAGTCTAGCAACGGGTGCAAAAGTTTCACCGAAATCCAAACCTTCGACTTGAGTGAATCCTTGATCTACCGATCTTGCCTTGTTTCTTACAACCAACTCGTTTTCATCTTGCTTGTTCCTAAAAACCCACTTGGTTCCAATGATGTTGTGCTCCTTGGGTATCTCCAGCAATGTCCAAACCTTGTTTCTTTCAAAATTGTTAAGCTCCTCATGCATAGCATTTACCCAATCCGGGTCATTTAGAGCTTCATCTATATGTTTAGGCTCAATAGAAGAAACAAAAGAGTAATGCTCACAAATAGAAGCAATACGAGATCTAGTTTGAACACCCTTACTAATGTCACCCAAAACTTGATCAATTGGGTGATCTTTTGCAGTGGCATTGTGAACCTTGGATAGAATGGTAGATGATTGATTTTTGACATCATCTTCATCAAGTTGAGTCAAATTTTGCGTAGCGGAAGTAGAGGCTTCAACTTGTGTAGAGGATGGGAGTTCATCATCTTCTTTAGGCTTGATATCACCGATGGACATATTCTTCATTTCCCTTATCAAGCCTTCATCACCTACATCATCCAAATTTTTGTGCCCCTCTTGGGAGCCATTAGTCTCATCGAATTGAACATCCGAGGTTTCTTCTACAATACCTTTACTCTTGTTATACACTCGGTATGCCTTGCTATTTGATGCATATCCAAGGAGAAATCCTTCATCACAATGGCTTTCGAATTTTGGTTAGTCTAACACCTTTTCTATAAATATAGCATTTGCAACCAAAAACACGAAAGTAAGCAATATTTGGTTTTCGTCCAATTAAAGGTCCATATGGAGTCTTTTTCAAAATACAATGCAAATAAAGACGATTAGAAGCATGGCAAGAAGTGTTTATAACTTCCGCCCAAAAGAGTCGGAGACACTATACTCATCAAGCATAGTTCTAGCCATCTCAATTAGGGTCCTATTCTTTCTTTCCACAACACCATTTTGTTTTGGTGAATAGGTGGCGGAAAGCTCATGTTTAATGCCGATATCATCACAATAATCCTCAATATTTGTATTTTTTAAACTCGGATCCATTGTCACTCCTTACTTTTATAATAGAAAAATTGAATTCGTTTTGAGCCCGTTTCGCAAACTTTTTGAAAATCTCAGAGGTTTTAGCTTTGTCATGCAAAAAGAAAACCCAAGTAAATCTTGAGAAATCATCCACAATAACAAGACAAAAACTATTTCCTCTGATGCTTTTATAAGTTGTTGGACCAAATAAATCTATATGCAAAAGCTCCAATGGTCTAGAAGTAGACATGACGCTTTTGCTAGGATGAGAGCAAGCAACTTGCTTCCCCGCTTGACAAGCACTACAAAGTTTATCTTTTTCAAACATTATATCTTTTAAACCAACAACCAAATCTCGTTTTGCAAGCTTGTTTAGTTGACTCATTCCCACATGAGCAAGCCTTGTATGCCAAAGCCAACCCAATGAGGTTTTTGCAACAAAACAAGTTTTTAAATTAGCTTCATTTGAAGAGAAATCCACCAAATAGAGATTTCCAAACCGAAAACCTTTGAAAACCAAGGAGTTATCATGGATACTAGTTACAAATACTTCTTGAGGATTAAATGTGCATGAAAGGCCTAAATCACATAGTTGAGCAATAGACAATAAGTTGAAATTCAATGACTCAACTAGTGAAACATTGGAAATGGAGAAATCATTTGAAATAGCAATTTTACCTAGACCCATTACCTTCCCTTTACTATTATCACCGAAGGTCACTCTTTCTTGATCTTTAGCCCCAACTTCAAATGATGTGAACATTTTCCTATCACCGGTCATGTGTTGAGTACACCCACTATCAAGCAACCAATGTGATCCTCCGGTGTGATAGTTTACCTACAAAGAGATTAAGCCTTTTTAGGTACCCAAATCCTTTTGGGTCCTTGTAGGTTAGTTACCAAAGCTTTTGGCACCCAAAAGGATTTCTTCTTTTCTCCTAAAATAGGAGTGCCTAAAAACTTAGCATAAATAGAGCCATCATTAGCTCTCTTAAACATGTAATAAGAATCAAATACATCACATTTAGGGATTTTGTTTATATGACATTCACCTATCATGTGACCAACTTCACGACATTTATTACAAAATTTGCCATTGCTCCTAACAAACCTTGGAGATTGATAAGAAGGCTTTTTGCCCTTCTTGGGAACAAAACCAAGTCCCTCCTTGTTGAAGGAGCATCTTTGTTGGCTTAAGATTTTATCAAGTGTATTTTTGCCTTTGAAGCATCTTTCCAAACTCTTACTTAGCTTGGCAACTTGCTCCTTGAGCTCATGATTCTCAACAACTAACAATGAATTAGATGAAGATGATACATTTGTGGAACATAATGCACTATCAATAGTGGATGAACATGGCATAGCAAGTAAATCATCACATGAGGTAGATATGCTAGTCTTAGTTGGAATGCGATTAGCAACATTTTGACAAGCATCATCAAAAATATCACATGTAACGCCTATATCTACCTTTGGCTTAATGAGTGTAGAGGCAATGAGAGTTTCATGAGTTTCTTCAAGCTTCTCATGAGAGACCAAAAGTATCTCATGAGAAGTCTTTAACTCCTCATATTTAGCTACTAAAGACTCATGATCTTTCTTTAGAGCCTTAAACTTGACTCTCTCTTTGCTGTTTAAGTCATTGAGATCCTCAAGCATTTGTGCAAGATCATCATAAGACAATTCATCATCACTATCATCTTTTTCACTAACACACGTAGATTTTACCTTAGTACTTCTTTTTGCCATGAGACAAAAAGGAGAGTATAGTGATGGAGCTTCCGTTATTGCGATCCCCGCCATGTTCTTCTTTCTTGGATTTGACTCACCGCCGGAGTCAGAGCTTGAAGAGGACCCGGAGCTATCTTCATTTGAGTCCCATTCTCCCACAAATGCTTCATTTCTACCCTTTTTCTTGTTCAACTTCTTGAAGAGCTTTTTCTTCCCACTCTTCTCCTTCTTCTTCTTTTGAGATTTTTCATCTTCACTCTCTTTTTTTTTGGGCATCTTGAGGCAAAATGACCCTTCTCATTGCACTCATAACACCTCACATTCTTTAGACTTCTTTTGGTTGACTTTTTGTCATCATTGTTCTTGAAGGAACTTGAAGAGTTTCCTCTCTTTTTCATGAACCGGTTGAACTTTCTCACAAAGAGAGCCATC
The DNA here is from genome assembly GCA_019279435.1 of Zizania palustris. Classification (NCBI taxonomy): domain Eukaryota; kingdom Viridiplantae; phylum Streptophyta; class Magnoliopsida; order Poales; family Poaceae; genus Zizania; species Zizania palustris. Next base: position 37,906,821 of record JAAALK010000288.1, read on the forward strand.
TCTTCATCCTCGGTATCACCATCACAAGAAGTGTCTTCTTCTTCACATTTCTTCTCCACCTTGGCTTTCAAGGCAATGTTCTTCTTCTTGGATGAGGAGTGATCTTCGGAGCTTCCTTCAATTCTCTTGTTCTTGTAAATCTCATTTGTGTTGATAGTCCCCAAAAGTGTTGTGGGAGTCAAACTTGACATGTCCGAGTTAATAAGGAAGGTCACCAATGTGTCATACTTCTCGGGCAATGCTCTTAACATTTTTTGAGCAACTTCCAACTCCGTGTACTTCACTCCAACACCTTTGAGATCATTGACAATCACATTGAGTCTTGCATACATCTCATTTACATTTTCATTTGGCAACATGGTAAATGTTTCATAGTTGATCCTGAGGTAGTGTGACTTGGCATTCTTCACACTTGTCATTCCATCATGTATATCTTGAAGTGTGGTCCAAATATCATGTGCCGTTGAAATATTGCTTATCCTATTGAATTCTTCGGCACATAAACAATTGAACAAGCCATTTGTAGCTTGAGCATCAAGTTGCATATATTTCTTGTTTTGATAAGTTAAGTTCATCTTGTCTTCAACTTCAAAACCTAACTCAACAATACGCCAAATTTCAAAGCTCATGGCTTTGAGGTGAGCAGCCATACGTACTTTCCAAATGGAATAATTAGAGCTATCAAAGAAAGGACCTTTGCCTATGTTGTGAACCACCTCGTCGGACATCTTCTCTCTAGGCGGTAAAGCCTAAATTGAGAGACCAAGCTCTGATACCACTTGTAGGATCAATGTACCGACTAGAGGGGGGTGAATAGGCGGTTTTTAAAAACTAATTCAATTTAGATTATCACTAGACAAGGACCTTAGAGAAATGTAACAAACAACTAGATTAAAATAGAGCAAGCTAGGAAGGCAAAGATAAGTTACTCTAAGAAGGTAAATTTGCACAATTTAACTTGCTCAAAGTAAAGGGGACAAGAGACAACCGAATTTTATCCCGAGGTTCGGAAATTTGCCAATTTCCTACGTCCTCGTTGAGGCGAGTTTCACTTGACCGCTCTCTTCACCAAGCCGCGGATTTCTCAAGGAGAAATTTGGCTAGAAGATGAGCCGTTACCGGAAGTGCAACTCTCGGGCCTCAATCACTAGTGGTAGCTCTTCTCCACTCCGGATAGGCGAGCTCCGACCTTCACAACCTTCCGGGTCTCCTCCACAACCTTCTTGGAGAGATCACCGGTTTCTTCTCCGAGCCGTCTAGCAGATGGCAATCTCCAAGAGTAACAAGCTGCAATCAAAGCTAGGAGAAGACGATCAAGTGCCAAAATGCAAATGCAATGCAATCTATTCAATCACTTGATCACCCCTTTTTGCTTCCCAACCACACTAGTGCTCAATTTAGTGCTCAATGGTGGGAGAGACTCTCTTGTGCTCAAGTTTGCTCAAATGAATGCCAAAAGTCTAGCAAAGGAGCTGTAGCAAGGGTTTATATAGCAACACATCCAAAAAGTAGCCGTACATGAGTTAGGTGGCTCTCTGCGCACTGTCGGTCTGACCACCCATCTTGGGCCGGTCTGACCGACCCTTACCGTAACGGCTAGAAAACTAGCCGTTTTACTGATGTGACAGGTCCATTCGGTCTGACCGGCCATGCTGGCCCGGTTGGACCGGCCCTACCCGGTCTGACCGGCCATCGGCTCGGTCGGACCGATAGAGGTCCCGTCGGCTCTGTAAAACACCAATTACAAAACCTGTGCAACCCGGTCGGACCAGCCCCCTGGATGGTCAGACCGCCCATCTCAAGCCGGTCTGACCGGACCCATATTGTCAGTCAGACCACCAGGGCCAGACACACTCCAAAAGCTGCATTTTGTATTTTCAAAGAATTTGCCAAATTTGTAACTTTTGCAACAACCACACATGATCAAAAGCTACTACATGCAATGTAAGTTGGCACTTGAAAATCAACTCATAACCAAGATGCAACCCCTCTTTATAGTACGACAAAAACAAAATTTAAACCTAGCCTATTTGATCACTCCAAACACCTCGATCAATTTCTAGATTTCTTCAAACCTTTTTACCGTTGCTCTTTAATACGTCCAGATCTTCTGGTTTTCCATCTTGTGCTCCATTTGCGCGGGACCTAAACATTTCCTTCACACTTAAGAAAAAATATTAGTCAATAAACACGCATTTGTCATTAATTACCAAAACTCACATGGGGCCTAGATCTTCAACGGTAAAATTTTGACTATTACCTTTTTCGGGAGCATAACGGCTACTTGAAGGGTAATGGCTCAAAATTAACGGCTTTCCACGATGTTTCGCCTCTGTAAAGGTTCCCTTTCCTTCGAAGTGTTCACGCAGCAGTCCCAGCTCGAAGCTTTCATCGGGGATACTTCGATGTCAAATACCCTTCAAATAACTGTAACACCTTCAAGTTTCTATAAGTCCTTGAATATGAAAATATTCCTTGCGTATACTGCTTTCCTGCCATACAGTTTAAATCGGAGAAGCGTATTCGAGGGGCTACTGTTGGGGGAAAATACTTCATCCTCACGGCTTTAGAGATTAACAGTCAAAGACGATTTATCAACATCGAATCTTGCGTTCATCTTTGGAGGTGATGAAGGTTCTAAGCCAAAGGATGCTTCGGCTTCATGATTCGAAGACATCCTCCGAAGGCTCTGAAGCTATCGTGGAAAACAACAAGACTGATAAGACGTCTTCCTTATCTACCTTCTTCGAATAGATTTTACTATTTTAACCCTATTCAGGGTACCGAATAGTTTCCACTATGTCGGTTGTAATTGAGGGGTAAATAGGTCTTTTCCTTAGACTTTTTGCCTATAAATACTCCCCTTCTTACTTTGTAATAGGCATCGAATACTCAGCTATTCAATACACAATTTTAGACTACTTGAGCTATTATCCTATTCGGAGGCTCGAGATAGTTCTCAGCACAAACTCTCTGTTTGTTAGTTCTTAATCTTCCACTACTACTACACAGTGGTGGCGGGCGCGCTGACATCATCTGCCCACCACTGCTATTGATAACAGTAGTGGCGGGCAGATGAGGTCAGCGCGCCCGTTACTGCTGTTGACATAGTGGTGGCGGGCGAGCTGACCTCATCTGCCCACCACTGCTGTTATCAATAGTAGTGGCGGGCAGGTGAGGTCAGCGCACCCACCACTGCTGTTGACACAGCGGTGGCGGGCGCTCTGACCGCCACTACTAACCAGCGATAGCAGTGGCGTTAGAGCAGTGGCGGACTGGATGCCCGCCACTATAGGTCGTTTTTGCCCGCCGCTACAGTGTCGCTTTGTAGTAGTGTTCGATAACATGTTAGTGTAATCTTTTACGCCAACAGTTGGCGCCGTCCATGCGGATCCTAGTTCTAAAAGCTAGTTCTCTACTGCTGACTGTACTTCGAGGAGCACTTGCAGAGAGAGCTTCGTAGTCTCAAGATTCCGCGCACCCTTCGGTAAGGGGCTTCCTAGTGCACCTCGAAGGCCTTTCCTTGCCTTCACAAACCAATTGAAGTCCTCGGTCTTCGGACCTCATCTTCATGAGCTTTGCCTCCCAATCGGAGCCTAGCCTCCGATCCTCCGTGATGGTCCCCTTGGACCAATAGAGCAGGACCTTCAGTTATCCTAGTAACCCCCGAAGGGGCCGCCGGACGTCGAGCACCCAGAGGCCCCCGGGCCGCTCCCACGGTGCTCCAAACTGACTACGCCAGTTCCTGAGACCCAGAGATCCCCTTCGAAGGAGACAAAGACCTTCCTGAGGATGAGGCTACACAAGTAGCATGACTTCAAGAGGAAGTGGCAAGGTGGAGGAAAGATTCTGCCGATCGACTCTGCTCTCAAGCTTCTACTCATGCTCCAGAAGGGCCTCAAGATGGTGGTGCTAGTGGCCTTCCCGAAGCTGTCCAAGTCTAGGAGGAGGCTGAGAATGTGTCCTTCAATGACGAGTCTCCGTTGCATCCAGACATGCAGAAGGTGCCCTTTGATCCAAGGTTTAAGGCCTCAAAGCTGCACAAATACTTCGGTGGGTCTGACCCCGTAGAATTCGCTCGTTCGTATGCTTTGGCGATAGAAGCCAGTGGAGGGGTGCGTAACACTATGGCGAAGTGTTTCCCCCTCGCTCTCTCTCGAAGGTGTAGCTCTCTGATGGTTCTGGTCTCTAAAGCTAGGATCGATCAAGTCATGGGAGCAGCTGAAGAGGAAGTTTGTACGCAACTTCCAAGGTACATTTGTGGCCCCAATGTCGACTGGGAGCCTATTCCAAGTGAAGCAGCAATTGGGGGAGACACTTCGGGAATACTTCACACGCTTCGCCCACACCAAGTCTCAGATCAAAGGCTTGTCTACCTCTTTGGTAGTCGATACCACACGCGAAGGGGTGTTGAACCCAGATCTCCTCACCAAGCTTCATCGGAAACCGGTGTCATCTGTGGCACAGCTGATGGCATACTTCGAGCAATATGCCAAGGCAGAGGAAGGTTGCCTCTGAAGAACTACTGCACCTGCACCAGCCATCCGAGAAGTGAAGACGGAGCCTGAAGTCTCAACCTCTCCACAAGCTCCCCCTGACAATCGTTTAAATGATCATAGGTGGGGGAAGTAGCACTTTCGCTCGGAGGTGTTGAACATTGCACCCTCAGCCCCAAAGGCACCTGCCAACTTTCAGCAGGCGCAAAGCTTCAAGGTTGGAACTTCGAAGCCCTAAGAAAGAATAGCTGGCAGGCGCCAGAGCTTCTTATGTTGTGTGCATGGTGAGAATCGAAGCTATGACACGAAGGATTGTAAGTTTGTACTAACCCTTTAGGGTGAATACCTTAGACGAAGTACAGGGCGAGGTACTTCGGATCGAGCCCCTCCAACGGCACGTTTGGAGCCCGTGCAAACCGTGGCCCGAGCAGGCATCCCCGAAGCAGCCATGCAGCTCCCGGTGGCCAATATTATGCCACCACCGAAGCAGGAAGATCTCCAAGATCGTGGAAGGAGAGTGGTCCTGCCCATCTCAGGAGGGGGGACCCTCGGAAACATGTCAAAAAGGTAGCGACGGGAATATGTCCGTGAAGTAGGGCACATAGGGACCTCGAGTTCTGCGGCAGGAATGCCCGAGTGGTCTCATGTACCTATTTCCTTTACTGCCAATGATGCTGCGGGGTTAAAATTCCCTCATGCTGACCCCCTAGTCATTTCAGCTGATATAGCTGGAGTCGAAGTTCGAAGGATTCTGATAGATGGAGGGAGCTCCGCAGATATACTTTTTGTCTAGGCCTTCAACCAGATGTGCATTCCTCGAAGGCATTTACTTCCGGCGGCCCACCCACTCCAAGGCTTCGCAGGTCCGCCTCTCGATGCCCTCGGCCAGATAGGCCTCGAGGTTGCCTTCGAAGAGGGGCCTTTAACCAGGGTGGAAGAAGTGATCTTCGACATCGTCGATGCCCCATATGCCTATAATGCGATTTTTGGATGGGGGATGTTGAACCAGTTCGGGGCTATAGAACATTACAACTACTTATGTCTCAAGATGCCCACGCAAGGTGGAGTTCTCACTATCTTAGGAGACCAAGCTGTAGCTCGAAGAACGGAGTATGGTCACGGTCAGCCATTAGACCCTCGGCAAGTGCATAGTGTGTCAGAGCACATAGAGGAGGCTCTGAAGTCTTCAAACTCCTCGAAGGGCCTTTCCCTAAAGACAACCTCATAAGGTGATGTCGTCTCAAAGATAATTCTGAAGGATGGCAAGGAACACTCGATACAGTTTGGCAAGGGGATACCTCCTGAGATAGCTGCTTCACTGGAGGAAGTAGTCAAGAAAAATTTGGACATCTTTGCCTGGACTGACGAAGACATCACCGGGGTTGACCGAAGTATCATCGAGCATAGTTTGCTTGTCAACCCGAAGGCTAGGCCAGTGCGTCAGGGGCTCCGTAAGTTGTCAGCAGAGAGGGTAGACCTCGCCAAGGTAGAAGTGGAAAAATTGCTAAGGGCTGGCATCATCAGGGAAGTAGCCCACACGGAGTGGCTGGCTAACCCTATTTTTGTCAGGAAAAAGGGCTCCGGCAAGTGGCGCATGTGCATTGATTTCACATCATTAAATAAAGCATGCCCATGAGATCCCTACCCTATGCCCCAAATAGACCAGCTGGTGGATTCTACGGCTGGCTCCGAATTACTGAGCTTCCTGGATGCTTACTCCGGTTATCATCAGGTCTAGCTAAAGCGTGAATACGAAGCCAAGATGAGTTTCATAACCCCATCCGGAGTATTTTGTTATGTAAGAATGCCTTTTGACTTGCGGAATGCCGGAGCCACCTTCTCACGTTTGATAGATAAGGCTCTAGGTCATCAAATAGGCCGAAATGTCGAAGCCTATATGGATGATATTATAATAAAGAGTGCCCTAAAGCACCATCATAGCCTAGACTAGCTGAAACATTTGAGAGCCTCCGAGCATGTGGAGTTCGCCTCAACCCTGAAAAATGTATATTCGAGGTGCAAGCAGGAAAACTGCTAGGGTACTTAGTTTCGAGTAGGGGAATCGGAGCTAGCCCAATGCAGATAAGTGCATTGCAAAGAATGGCTCCACTAGAAAAAGGTCCAGAAGCTAGCAGGACGGCTTGCAGCTCTCAGCAGATTCCTTGTCAGGTCAGCTGAGTGAAGCCTTCCAATTTTTAAAGCTCTAAAGGGGTCCGAAAGTCTTAACTAGACGCCGGAGTGCCAGAAGAGCTTCGATGATATTAAAGAGTACCTCGGGAGCTTGTCAACACTTACTGTGCCCCAACCAGAAGAAACTCTCCTTCTTTATCTTGCAGCAACGGGCTCCGCAATAAGCTTAGTATTGGTGAGGGAAGTCGAGCTTAAAGGAAAGCTGGTGCAAAACCCAGTTTACTTCGTCTTAGAAGCTTTGTTCGGAGCTAATACAAGATACTCTAAGCTCGAAAAATTTTCTTATGCTTTAGTAATGGCCTCGCGGAAGCTAAGGCATTACTTTCTAGCACATAACCTAATCGTTCCTACCTCGTATCCCCTTGGTGATATGCTTCGGAGCAAAGATTCTACGGGTAGGATTGGAAAATGGGCTGTCGAGCTAGCCCCCTTTGGTATTTCCTTCACGGCGAGAACAGCTATCAAATCTCAGATCATAACTGACTTTGTGGCAGAGTGGACTCCATCTGCAGTATGGGCTTTGGAAGAAACCTCCGATGGTCTATGGACAATTTTTTCTGACGGAGCCTATCAGGCATCTGGTGCTGGAGCTGGAGCTGTAATAATATCACCGTCAGGGCATAAGGCCATGTATTCTGTGAGGCTCAACTTTAAGACCACCAATAATATTGAAGAATACGAAGGAATCCTGCTAGGTCTTCGAAAGGCAAAGGCACTTGGAGCAGCAAGGATTATAATTAAAACAGATTCCCAAGTCGTTGCAGGGCATGTTGACAAAAGCTTTCAAGCAAGGAACCCACATCTTGCAAAGTATCTGGAAGAAATCCGCAAGACAGAAGCAATGTTCAAAGGATTTTCTGTTCGGAGTATCCCTCTAGCAGATAATCAACTTGCAAACATTCTAGTGAAGGCTGCAGTCGGAGCATTGGATGTCCCGGAGGGTGCTTTCTATGAAGAACTTGTCACAGCTAAAGACTGGTGGGCTCCGATAATGGATGTTTTGCAGAACAGCGCAGTCTTGCCAGAAGGTCCGGATTTTTGAAGGTTGCAAGCAAGGGCTCAAAATTATGAGCTTGTCAATGGGATATTATACAAAGACAAAGTTTGTTCTCCCTTACTCCGGTGCATCTCACAACCCGAAGGCCAAGATATACATCAGGACATTCACAAAGGTTTATGTGGAATCCACTTGGCCCCCCGTGCTCTAGCAGGAAAGACACTTCGACACGGGCTCTACTGGCCAACAATTGTAAGAGATGCAGAGGAATTGGTTCGAACCTATCAAGGATGCCAATGGATGGGTAGACAGAGCCATCGTCCACTAGTACCACTTCAAGTTATTGCCCTGGTGTGGCCAATGGCACGATGGGGAATGGATTTCATCGGCCCTTTTCCAATGGCAAAAGGCAGCTTGAAGTTTGCAGTGGTAGAAATTGAGTATTTTTCTAAGTGGGTCGAAGCTGAACCCCTAACTGCAATCACTTCAAGGAATGTGCAAAAATTCTTTAGGAAAAATATCATATGCAGGTTTGGAGTGCCAAGGGAGTTAATTGTAGATAATGGAACCCAGTTTGAAGCCGAACCCTTCAAAGAATTTTGTGAAGAACTAGGCATCAAGTTATGCTTCACAGCAGTTCGCCATCCACAATCCAACGGAGCCATCGAGCGAGCCAAGTGAAATATTCTCTCCGGTCTAAATCGAAGGATTGTCGGGCTGGCCAAAGGGTTGTGGACCGAAGAACTTCCTAAAATTCTATGGTCAATTCGGACCACTCAAGACAGGTCCACAGGCTTCACCCCATTCCGGCTGCTATTCGGAGATGAGGCCATGACTCCTACGGAGCTCAAGGGCGGATCCCTTCGCGTAGTAGAACCTGGAAATGAAGATGAGAGAAGCACATCGCTGGACTTGTCAGAAGAAACAAGGCTTCGAGCTATCGCCAATCTGACGAAGTACCAAGACCAAACAAAGACATGGTATGACCCGAAGATAAAACTGAACGAGCTTAAACCAGGTCATTTGGTATTGCGAAGTATAATAGCTCTGGGGAAGCTAGGAAATAAATGGGAAGGACCTTATATTATCCTACGCTCAGGGTGCCCCAGCTCATTTAAATTAGTTAATTTAGAAGGGGAACAGTTGAAGCATGCATGGCATGTGGAGCACCTTAAACGTTGTTACGCTTAGGGGCTCCTTGTAATCAATTGTAAAAGTCCCATTCTAAATAAAGATGGAGGTTCGAATTTTGTTTACTCTTCAAATTTCCCTTACTCCTGGTGGACGCATCAGGAGAACGAAGATGCTTCCAGAGTCAAGCATTGTTGGGGGAAAATATTCCATCTTCAGGGTTATTGCAGTGACGAGATAAAGACTGGTGATTAAGACGAAGACTTCCAACATATAATTTCGGAGATGCATCAAGGCAAGTTCGAAGTATGATGACGTTCGAAGTATGATGACGGGCTTTAGTTCGGAGTATATCTTCGAACTTGGACTCTTCCGAGAACTTCTTTGCCAGCTAAGATGGAAGACTTATCTTCTTTCTCATTAGATTTGTCTCTTACCATTTTAGCCCTATTAAGGGTACCGAATAGTTTCCACTATGTCGGTTGTAATAGAGGGGTAAAAAGGTCTTTTCCTTAATGTTTGGGCCTATAAATACCCCCCGTTTAACCCTGTAATACGGACCGAATACAAGTTATTCAATACACACTTTCAAATTATTCTAAGTTATTATCCTTTCGGAGGCTTGGAATAGTTTCCTTCGCAAACACTTCGTTTGTTAGTTCCTAATCTGCAGAAACCTGTTAGTGTAATCTTTTACGCCAACAAGCATCTTTCAAGGAACCCTTACAACAACCTTCGAACCATTGGTTCAAGGATTCTGTTGCCAGCCTACGAATTCCATGCTCCGACTTGTTAGGATCCGTAGAAGAGTCTAAGGACTTTAAAAGAATAGATTTCTGGCCTTCGGGTTCAAAGCATCTGTAAAAGAGCCGTAGGTGGCCAGCCTACGGATTCCAGGCTCCGGCTTGTTAGGATCCGTAGAAGAGTCTAAGGACTTTAAAAGAACAGATTTCCGGCCTCCAGGTTTGAAGCATTTGTAAAAGAGCCATAGGTGGCCAGCCTACGAATTCCAGGCTCCGGCTTGTTAGGATCCTTAGAAGAGTCTAAGGACTTTAAAAGAACAGATTTCTGGCCTCTGGGTTCAAAGCATCTGTAAAGGAGTCATAGGTGGCGAGCCGACGGATTCCAGGCTCCGGCTTGTTAGGATCCTTAGAAGAGTCTAAGGACTTTAAAAGAACAGATTTCTGGCCTCCGGTTTCGAAGCATCTATAAAAGAGTCGTAGGTGGCCAGCCTACGGATTCCAGGCTCCAGCTTGTTAGGATCCGTAGAAGAGTCTAAGGACTTTAAAAGAACATATTTTCGGCCTTTGGGTTTGAAGCATCTGTAAAAGAGTCGAAGGTGACCAAGCAATAAGGTTTCAAGGCTCTGCCCAATGAAACACTTTTAAAGTCCTAAGCGACTGCTATGGGAGTTTACAAGTATAAACTTAGCTCCGAAACCTATAAACATCATAATACGAATGTATAGTTCAAAGAACTCCACGAAAGGGTAAAGTATGATTACCAAGTGTTGTGCGAAGCATCAGATTGTCATATAAATCATTGTGTCCGAAGGACCCTATCACAACGCGTACGGTACCCCACCCACAAGGAGGGGCAGGGGAGTAAGGAACAACACAAGATGCTTTCGAAGCAATTCATATTAATTGGATAATCATATTTTTACATCAGGAGAAGTTTTGGTCTAAGCCTAGATAAAAACGGAGACCCCTCCGATCTCTAGAGCTACTTCTAAGACCACTTAGACGTTCGGAGCTCGAAGCCTTCGGGACTTTTTTCTTAGTCTGAGTGCTTTTCTTCTTCGAAGCTCGTAGTTTTTTCTGCTCCTCTTGAAGTTCATCCCAAGAATGGAGCCAACAAAGGGAGCCAGGACAAAGCCTGACGGTCATCTGCGATTGCCTCCTCCTCCGAATGTCTTGCTGAAGGGTCGTTGGAGGAAGGCATCATCGTTAAAGCAGGGAGGGGATCGAGGCTCATCATGCTCTTCCCCCTCCCCGGCACGAAAGCCAGAGTAGCAACTCCGGCGGAGGTAGATCCTCCTTCGACTAATGCCCCCTCGGTCGGAACTGCTTCGTCTGAGACGGCTCCAGTCACCAGGGCTGCTATGTCTGCTGGAGCCTCAACTTCGAGAGAAGCTGAAGCTTTGTCTGTGATCGGAGCTATGGTACTCCTCGACACACCTACAAAGTTAAGGTACTTAGTGAATATTTGTGGGTAATAACTGTTGTAGGAGTTGTAAAGGTAAAAGCTTTGAGGTATACCTTCATTTGCGCCTTGAGGTAGAATTGTAGGGTCTTCCAAGACCTCGTACATCCAGAGGTACTTGTTGAGGTCATCCCCCGAAGTCCGCTCCGGTGTAGCCGCTGCAGGCACCTCGACCTCCAGCACTATCACCCCAGCCATAGGCGAGTTGGGAATAGTTGCCTCAAGCTCTGAGCTCGCGGTGACGGGTTCGGGGGATTGTGCTGTGTCTGCCTCCGCAGCCTCTCAAGAAGGAGCTTCGGCTGCATCCACGGCCTCGTCTCCACTATCATCAATAAGATAGTTTTTGAGGGCCTTCCCAATTCGGACGTCGGAGTCCTTTTCCTCGGAGTCTTCCGAAGACGAGCTCCGAATGTCCAAGGACGAAGGCGAGGACACCGGAGTCAACTAAGGAGGAGGTCTTGTCGTTTTCTTCCCCTTCTTGATTGGGGGCTTAACGGGCTTCTTCGAAGGCTCGGCGGTGGCTTTTCTCTTTCGAGGGGCCACTCCGGTCGAGTCGAAGTCTGGCAGAGGTGGGGGCTCCTTTCCAAGAGCCCTCCACACTCTGTTGAAGCGCTCCCAGCTTCCCACCAACTCTATCCTCTTCTGCCTCTCCACCACCGTAGGGGCTCCGAGCACCTGTTCAGTGGCTCAAGCTATTTGCTCCGGAGCTAGCACCAAAGGAGCCACTGAAAAAAGGTAACATGTTATAAGTGTGTTATCTCTTTCCTAATATGTCACTGCAGGAAGATCGAAGGCTTACCTAGACTTCGAAGCTCCCCCTCCGAAGCATTATGGAATGCTATCGGCCAGTTAGCTCCGAGAGGCAGGATCCGGAGGGCGATGAATTCTTCCGCCAGATCTTGCATGCTCAGGAGGCTATCTATCGATGAGAGTAACAAAAGTCGTGTTGACAGCAGGCTCGGGTTCAGATTTACATCGGCCTCCTTCCGGAACAAGATTTATTGAAGGGGCCCAGCGAAGCTAGAGCCTACTCCGACCTTGGCGTAAAACCATCGGAGGATCCAGTTGGTATACCACCGGTCATTGATGGCCTTCGCAGGGAAATGCTGTGCATTCTCCTTCCGCAGCTGAAAGTTGACGCTTCTGAAGGCTGTCAACACCTTGGTATCACCGGGGCCATCTTGTGACTTCGGCTGGCAGGTGGCTTCGTGGGTGGCGGTGAAGATCTCTGATCTTCCTTCGCATCCATTGGCCCGGAGGGCCCATTCGAAGACCGCCAGCCTCGCAATGGCGTTGGGGGACAATTGAGGCAAGGTGATGTGAAACATTTCTAATACCTCTGATAAGAAATCAATCGCAAGGAGCCCATGTCCGGCTTTGAAGAACGCTTCGAAGACCACTACTTCTCCATTTCGCGACCTTAGAGTCGACTCTGTTCTAGGGACCCGAGTCCTCATTCCGGGGCCCAGCTTCCTGGCCACTGCCTCCTCGATGGATTTCACAGTACTCGTCGACTGGCCGATGAGGAATCTTTGTGGGATCTGCTTCTTGGATGGTGGGTGGAGTTCTCGAGGATTTTTGGGCCAAGAACTTCCTGGAGCCCCCGCCATGGCCGCCGCCGCCAAAGCCACCCAAGCTTGCCTTTGTGCCAAAGTGCTTGCTGCCGCCGGCATGGTTGTGCTGATCCTCGCCATGAGTTGATCGCTTAGAAAGGTTGAGGGGAGATTTGAGGGTTGAAGAAAGTGGGCTTCGGAAGTCAGGCTCTGTAAAAATTTTCGGTGGGCTTCGACCCCCTTTTTATAGCCTTCCCGCTAGCTGTTGCGCTTCGGTCACATTCACACTGCAGGTTCGACTTCTGCCGCTGACGGGTGGGACCAGGAAGTGAAAAGGTGTGAACTCACGGTACAATTTCGATTGTTACCTTTTTAGGGAGCATAACGGCTACTTGAAGGGTAACGACTCAAAATTAACGGCTTTCCACGACGTTCTGCCTCCGTAATGGTTCCCTTTCCTACGAAGTGTTCACGCAACATTCCCAGCTCAAAGCTTTCATCGGGGATACTTCGATGTCAAATACCCTTCAGATAACTGTAACACCTTCAAGTTTGTATAAGTCCTTGAATATGAAAATATTCCTTGCGTATACTGATTTCCTGCCATACAGGTTAAATTGGAGAAGCGTATTCGAGGGGCTACTGTTGGGGGAAAATACTTCATCCTAAGGGCTTTAGAGATTAACAGTCAAAGATGATTTATCAGCATCGAATCTTGCGTTCATCTCTGGAGGTGATGAAGGTTTTAAGCCGAAGGATGCTTCGTCTTCATGATTCGAAGACATCCTTCGAAGGCTCCGAAGCTATCATGGAAAACAACAAGATTGATAATACGTCTTCCTTATCTACCTTCTCTGGATAGATTTTACTATTTTAACCCTATTCAGGGTACCGAATAGTTTCCACTATGTCGGTTGTAATTGTGGGGTAAATAGGTCTTTTCCTTAGACTTTTTGCCTATAAATACTCCCCTTTTTACCCTGTAATAGGCATCAAATACTCAGCTATTCAATACACAATTTTGGACTACTTGAGCTATTATCCTATTCGGAGGCTCGAGATAGTTCTCAGCACAAACTCTCTGTTTGTTAGTTTTTGATCTTCGAGAACCTGTTAGCGTAATCTTTTACGCCAACAAATTCCAAGACTGATTTCCGGCGAAGGTCATAAACGACTAGTGGTACTATGAATGGATCCTCCGCTGGTTCTATGTGGAGGTGGGCATGGCCTCTACCTTAGCGGGGCCCTTGGAAGAGATCTTGTACTGGTGGAAGGCGGAGATCAGCCCTGGTCCAAGTCAGCTTTATGTACATCTTGGGTTGCTATACTTCATGAGTCAGCGTATGAGTATGCGCGACTTAGCAGAGGAATTCATTGCCCTCCAAATTCCTCCCCTGATGGCCGCCTGGCCAATCCACTTCTAAGAGAACCCAGAGGGGGACTTCGAGAAATCCCTTCGAACTCCGCAGGTAGGCTTTCTGCATATTCTGCATCAAGATGTTTCATACACATATATTGATTTAATTTCATTGAATTAATCAGATGATATCTTATCTTTAAGCTCTGAGGATGACTTGGACTCTAGAGAAAATTGTCCGAGTTGTGGAGAAAGTCCTTAGAGCCCCTACGCTCATGGAGAAAGAGCGGAGGGTGAAGTTAGTAGGGACCTAGGAGCGATTCAACCGAGTATGGTCTGCAATAGATCTGGCTCTGAGGAAGAGGAAGGTTGAGGCCAGGACATCTGTCCCGGTGAAGACACCATTGAAGAAAGTAACCCGCAAGCCGAAGGATCGTGCTCCTTTGAAATCGCCTGTTTCGTTGGCGAAGAAGTCCAAAGAAGAATATGACGCGGGCATGCAGATGGTGGAGGAGTTCGAAGCAATGCTTGCGGGGGATGATGAAGAAGGGTCTCAAATGGAAATTGAGACCTTCGTCCGAGATGGTGCGAAGGTAGCGCCAACTGAAGAGGGGGGCGAGCCTGGGCAGGTGGATGCTGAGGTTACTCCATCGGGCCGGACGGACGTCCTAGTTTTGGACCAAGACGGAGTTGAGGCCGAAAGGGTTTAGGCCCTAGATGCCAAGGCCTCAGCTCTAGACGAAGTGGTGGTTACTGCAGCCGAGGAAACTCCGGCAATTGTTACTTCGGTTAGATCTCCGGAATCTGATGATGACTTCATTCGGATGTTCGAGCATCCGAGTAGTCCTCTGCTTATCCGACAACAAGGTGGTGGAGGTACATCTTTACCAACCAAATCTTGTTTCACTTTCCTTTACCTGCAACATTTAAATAATAGCATATACCTTTGAGTTCACAGAATTGGCTTTGGTGGAGGTGGCTCTGGCAAAGGAGGTGGTCCCGGAGCTTGAGACATCTTCAGTGTCGTTGACAGCTTCGACGCAGGAGACAACTCTGGCTCGGGAGATGGATCTAATATAAGAGGCAACTCTGGCACAAGAGATGGCTCCGAAGCACTTGACGACTCCTGGAAAGGGCAAAGGTAAATATTGGCTGATGCCTGCTCCTAAAGCGTGGTTGACTCCATCTGAGTCAACCGATGGAGGCTAGTCGACAAAAGCTTTGGAGGATGCTTCTCTTTGCTCCAGACCTTCTCCCATCGACGACGAGCGGAGTGCCTTGACAAGGCTCTCTCTTCTGGCCCCTTTTATCGAAAGGAGGACAGGGCTTCGGCCTCTGCTAGAGCCTCTAGCCTAGGCTAGCCGACAAGTGGGGGAGACCAAACTAGTCTCCATCATAGGCGAGGCTGAAGGGTTGGAGCTGGACACCGCCCTTGAACGGGTAGCTTAATAGGTATGGTGCACCTACAAAAGTCAGTTTCATCCAAAGTACATAACATACTCACCTCGCTCTTCTTTTTCTTTTGTCACCACATTGTTTTACCCCGTGCAGCTACTGTTTCCAATGAGCACGAATGCAATTGGCTCAAATAGAAAGTGACGGCTCTCCAAGAGAGCCTTGCTAACTTTGAGAGCCAGGCTTCAAGCTTGGAGGAGATAGCTCACTCAGAGCAGAGCACGAAGGCGAAGCTAGAAGCTGCAAATGAAGAGCTTTATGCTGAGTGGGTGGTGCTCCGAACTGAAGTAGAAAGGCTTCGAGAGGAACAAGCAGCTTCTAGAGCTGAAGTTGTAAAGCTTCGGGAAGAGTGGCAACATTTGGCTGACGATGCAAGGTGACTGCTTGGGCAGAAGACTGTCCTCATGATGAAGAAAGCCGAGCTCACCACTTTGATCCATGACATGCGGCACTCATCTGAGTCCTTGTTTGCGGAAAAGACAAAGTGTGACAGCATAGCCTCTGAGACCGTGGACATCCTTCGGGGTGTCTTGGAATACTTCGGGATGACTTGCGCCTCTTCGTCATCAGTGAACGATACTTTGGTTCAGAAGTTGAAGATGGTCCAAGCGGCGGTGAAGACAATGAAGACTTCGGGTACTCGGTACGGAGAGATCTCCAGACAAGTAGCCACACACGTAGTACTTCGCCACTTCGAAGACATCAGAATTTCTGTTTCACCGGACCTTGGAGTAGCACCTGCTAGCTTTGCTAGTGATTGGCTTTTGACCCCTTCGCCCGATGTCGCCGCAGCTTGGGAAGCTTTTCAAGCATCTTGGAAAGTTGAAGGCCGAACGGGAGTGAAGACGTGGATCGATGACGGCCACCATCAAAAGCAGGCATGGACGCTGCCTTCGACTACCATGCCTCCTCCGGACCCGAAGGTCTAGCTCTCATTACGGTCCTATTATGTAAAAACTTGTATTTCTATCTTGCTTTGAATGAAAAATACTTATTTGGAAATGCTTTTAGGATTTTTTGTATTTTCTGGATGATGAGCTTGAAGTGCTAGAGGTTAACGAAGGGCTCCGTCAGTAGTGAGCTACCTTCGAAGCCTTAAGGCCTCACAGGCATCCTCGATTTTCTATTCCTTGAGGGAGCCAAGGAGATGTCATACCTGAAATTTGTAAAGAAGTACTAGCTTATATTAAGGAGGAAAATGGGGAAAAAGAAGAAGTTGTAAATTTAGCATCTTCATCTTCGAAGGACATCGACTAGTCGGAAGAGGAGTGGTCTAGCGAAGACCAAGCGAAGACCAGCCCTGAAAGACTTCTAACCTAGGCCGAGCTTCAGCAAGAGCAAAAGGACTTCAGGGCTTCGAAGAAAGGGAAGTGGATTAAATGCAAAGTTCAGAAGACTCCGGGCTTAGGAACAAGTCGCCCCCGAAGTCAGGGTAACTCCGAAACTAGTCTTAGGGATCGGAGGGGTCTTTGTTTTCTTCTTGGTTTAGACACTGATTTTTCATCATGTAATATAATTGATTGGTTAATATAAACTGAAATGCTTTGAAATTGTGCCTTTACCTCCTAGCCACTCTTTGAGTGTGAGCACCTTCGATTATCAAGCAAAGACGGTCACACACAATGATTGTCATGCCTACTAAGTGCACAATTTTTATAAGGTTTTTGATTTTAGATGCTCGGAGCCTCTATTGTATTGAATAAGAATTTGGAACCAGTGGTTCGAAATCTGAGTAGATGGTCATTATGGACTTCGTAGGGCTCTTCGAACATAAAGGTCCGGAGTCCATAAATGGTAGCTTAGTACTCTTTTTCGGATGTATTGAAATCCGATTATTTTGGTTGCCTCGGAATCTTTTATGGATGCTTTCAAGCTAATGGCTCGGAATCCGTATATTTTGGTCGCGTTCGACTCTTTTTACGGATGCTTTCAAGCCGATGGCTCGGAATCCATTTTTCATGGTCACCTCCGACTCTTTTTCGGATGCTTTCAAGCCAATGGCTCGAAATCCATGTATTTTGGTCGCCACTTCGACTCTTTTTACGGATGCTTTCAAGCCGATGGCTCGGAATCCGTTTTTCATGGTAGTTTCCCACCTTGATGGATGCATGGAGACGGTGGCTCGAAGTCCATTGATTGGGTTTGAATGAATAATACTTACCTCCGCAATCAGCTATGTTCCCCTAGTGCGTCCACTAGGGGTAGGAATCATCTTAAGAAGCATGCATTATTCAAACCATAAGCTTTATTTATTTAGAAAGGTGCTTACAATCTATTACAAGGAGCCCCAAAGCGAAATAACGTTTAAGGTGCTCTGCATGCCATGCATGTTTTAATTCCTCCCCTTCTAAATTAGCTAATTTAAAAGATTCGGGGCATCTTGAACGCAAGATGATATATATGGTCCTTCCCATTTATTTCCTAATTTTCCCGGAGCAATTATGCTTCGCAATACTAAATGGCCCGGCTTAAGTTCATTAAGATTTATTTTCAGATCATACCAAGTCTTCGTCTGATGTTGGTACTTCGTTAGATTGGCAACAGCTCGAAGCCTTGTTTCTTCAGTCAAGTCCAGTGAAGTCTATCTTTCATTGTCAAGCTTTGGTTCGATGGTATGGAGGGAACCTCCTTTGAGCTCCGTAGGTGTCATGGCTTCATCTCCAAATAATAACCGAAAAGGGGTGAACCCTGTAGACCTTGCCTGAGTGGTTCGGATGGACCACAAAATCTTCGGAAGTTCCTCGGTCCACATCCCCTTCGCCAATCCTACTATCGTTCGATTTAAGCCTAACAAGATATTACCATTGGTTCTCTCAACGGCTCCATTGTATTGAGGATGGAGGACAGCTGCAAAGCACATTTGGATACCCAGACCTTCGTAGAATTCTCTGAAAGGTACGACAATGAACTGAGTACCATTTCGATTGTAAGCTGCCTGGGTACTCTGAATCTGCAAATAATATTTTGATAGAAAAATGTTTGCACATTTTTAGAAGTGATAGCGGTCAGAGGCTCGGCTTCGACCCACTTAGAAAAATATTCAATCGCTACCACTGAAAATTTCATATTGCCTTTTGCCATTGGGAAGGGGCCAATGAGATCCATTCCCCACCAGGCCATTGGCCATAACGGAGTGATAAATTGAAGATGTGTTGGTGAACAATTACTCCATCTTCCCATCCATTGACAACCCTCACAAGTGCGTACTAATGCCTCCGTATCAGCTACTATAGTAGGAAAATAGAGCCCTTGACAAAGTGTTTTACCTGCTAAAGCCCGAGGGGCTAGATGGCTACCACATAGGCCTTCGTGAATTTCCCGAAGTAAGTCTTGGCCTTTGGATGGGGAGATACATCGGAGCAAGGGGGAACAGACTCTGGCCTTGTATAAAATACAGTTGATAATATGATAGTTCTAGACCCTCAACTGTAATCTTGATAGCGTTGGGCCTTTGGTCAAATTAGCTCTGTCTTGCAATAAATCCATAATTGGGCTCCGCCAATCACTGCTCAGTATGCAAAGTACCTCAGTAGGAGGGAGTTATGGTACTAAAGGGGAGGTAAGTTCTTCATAAAAATCCCCCTTCTGGATGTCTAGGGCTTCGGCTGCCGCTTTGGCCAAGACGTCTGCTTGCAAATTATTGGCTTGTGGGATGCTTCAGATATAAATCCCTTTAAATGCTGGTTCGGTCTTACGGATTTCTTCCAAATATTTAGCAAGTTGTGGATGTCAAACTTGAAAGCTTTTATCAACGTGCCCTGTGACAATCTGAGAGTCTGTTTTTATGACAACTCTTGTTGCACCAAGTGCGCGCGTTTTGCGAAGCCCAAGTAGGATCCCTTTGTACTCCGCAATATTATTGGTGGACTTAAAGTTGAGCCTCATGGAGTACATTGCTTCTTGCCCTAAAGGCGAGATTATGATCGCTCCGGCAGCTACTCCGAATGCTTGAAAAGCTCCATCAGAGTATATGGTCCATACACCTTCATTTGATTCCTCCGGAGTCCATACTACAGGCGGAGTCCACTCCGCTACGAAATCAGCCACCACCTGTGATTTGATGGTTGTTCTTGCTATGAAGGAAATACCAAAATAGGCCAGCTCGACAGCCCATTTCTCAATTCTTCCCGTGGAATATTTGCTTCGGAGCATATCTCCATGAGAGTAAGAAGTTGGAACTATTACATTATGCGCCAAAAAGTAATGCCGCAACTTCCTCGAGGCCATTAGCAGGGCATAAGTAAATTTCTTGAGCTCGGAGTACTAAGTCTTGGCTCCGGATAGAGCTTCTGATACAAAGTATATCGGTTTCTACACTAGCTTTCTGTTGAAATCCGCTTCTCGAACAAGTACTGCACTGATAGCGGAGCCTGTGGATGCAAGATAGAGAAGGAGAGTTTCAGCTACGAGGGGCACAGTAAGCGTTGCGACATTCCCGAGATAGTGCTTAATTTCATCGAAGCTCTTTTGGCACTCCGCTGTGTAGGCAAAATCTTCGGACCGCTTCAAAGCTTTGAATATTGGGAGGCTCCGCTCTGCGGACCTTGCCAAAAATCTACTAAGGGCTGCGAGGCGTTCGGCGAGCTTTTGGACTTGCTTCAAATTTTCCGGCGAAGCCATCCTTTGCAATGCACTTATTTGTATTGGGCTAGCTTCGATCCCTCTACTGTAAACTAAATAACCTAACAATTTTCCTGCTTTAGCTCTAAAGATACACTTTTTGGGGTTGAGGCGAACTCCACATGCTCGGAGGCTCTCAAAAGTTTCTGCTATGTCTAGACTACGGTGGTGCTTAAAATCACTCTTTATTACAATTTCGTCCATATAGGCCTCAACATTGCGGTATATCTCGTGACCTAGAGCCTTAGCAATTAATCTTAAAAAAGTTGCCCCGGGATTTCTTAAGCCGAAGGGAATTACAAAAGACTCCCGAAGGAGTTATGAAGTTTGACTTGGCTTCATCTTCGCATTTTAACTATATTTGATGATATCCGGAGTACGCATCGAGGAAGCATAAAAGCTCGGAGCCGGCTGTAGATTCGATGAGTTGATCAATACGGGGCATGGGGTAGGAGTCACGTGGGCATGCTTTATTCAGAGATGTGAATTCAATGCACATGCGCCACTTGCCGAAGGCCTTTTTCTTGACAAAGACGGGGTTATCTTTCCACTCCTTGTGGGCCACCTCCCTAATGATCCTGGCTTTTAATAAATTTTCAACCTCCGCTTTGGCGAGATCTGCTCTTTCTATTGACAACTTGCGGAGCCCTTGGTGAATAGGTCGAACCCTTGGGTTGACAAGCAGCCTATGCTCGATAATGCTTCAGTCGACTCGGGGTCAATTCCTTGCCAAACTGGATGGGATAGTCTTTGTCGTCCTTGACGATGATCTTCATTACAACTTTACCTTCGAGGCATGGCTTGAGGGAGGAAATCTTCGAGGGGTATCTTGGCGTAGAAGTATCCTCCGAATGGTCATGCACATTATTTACTTGCCTAGAATGAAGAGGTGGTCCATGGCCGTACTCCACCCTCCATGATGCAGCTTGGTCACCGAGGACCGCAAGTAGTCCTCCTTGCGTAGGCACTGCACTTTCAGGCATAAATAATTGTGATGTGCTACAGCTCCGAACTGGTTCAGCATTCCCCTTTCAAATATAACATTATGAGCATAAGGGTCATCGACAACGTCAAAAATCACTTCCTCTGATCTGGCCAGGTGCCCCTCTCCGAAGGCGACCTCGAGGCCTATTTGGACGAGGGCATCGAGAGAAGGGCCTGCGAAGCCTTGAAGCGGATGAGCTGCTAGAAGTAAATGTCTATGCAAGATGCATAATTGATCGAAGGCCTGGATGAAGATGATGTACGCGGAGCTTCCACCATCAACCAACACTCGCCAGACCTCTATTTCTGCAATGTCAGCTGTAATAACAAGAGGGTCCGCAAGTGGGCACATGAGACCACCCGGTAATTTCAGTTGCTGACGAAGAGGTCCTAATGTGCCCTACTTTGCGCACATATTCCCTTCGCTAACGCTTCTACATGCCACTCAGGGTCCCTCCTCCGGAGATGGGTACAACTACCTGCTTCCGACGGTCTTGGTTGTCTTCTTGCTTCGAAGGTGGCATAACACTGGCCACCAAAATTTGTCTTGGGGCTTCGAAACTTTCCACAGGTCCGACAACCCGCATCGGCTCCGGATGTGTCGCGGGAGGGGCTTGGTTAGTAGTGCCTCGACCAAAGCTCCTCTCGAGATATTCTCTTCGCAGAGCTAATATGGACTTGCATGTGTTGGTGGTATGGCTTTGATTTTCACCATGCACACAGAAGAAGAAGGTCTGGCCTCAACTAGCCGGCTTCCCTGGCAGCCTTGAGCCGCTGACCTTGTTGCCCTGAGCCTGTATATACTTAGAAGGCAATTTCGGAGTAGAAGGGGCAATATTTAGAACCTCGGAGTGAGGATGCTTTCGTCCTCTTCGTCCATCATGATGATTATTGTCGAAGGAGAACACTTGTGGTGGACTTGAACTCTTCTGTTCAAGGTTGACTTCTTGGAGGACGGTTGATGAAGATGAAGTAGTCCTCCGAAGCCAACCTTCTTCCAACTTGGCATATTGCTCGAAGTAGGCCAGTAACTGTGCTACTAAGGAAATATGCTTTCGATGAAGCTTGTCGAGGAGGCCCGCGTTCGTGACACCTTCGCGTGTTGCATCAACAACGGATGATGCAGACAATCCCTTTATCTAGGACTTCATATGAGCAAAGCGCTTGAAGAATTGTCATAGAGTCGGGCTACTGCTTCAACTGAAAAAGAATCCATGTAGACACCGGGGGCACGAAGGTCTCTTGAAAATTGCTCACTAATTTTTTCCTTAACTGCTCCCAGGACTTAATTGATCCTGGTTTTAAGGACCAGAACCAATGGAGAGCCACCCATTTGAGCGCAAGGGGGAAACACTTGGCCATCGTGTCTTGAACCCCTCTGCTGGCTTCAATTGCAAGACCATAAGAGCGGGAGAATTCTCTGGGGTCTTCCTCTCTAGAGTACATGCACAACTTCAAAGTCCTAAACTTGGAGTCGAAGAGCACCTTTTGCAAGTCTGGGTGCAGCGGAGATTCATTATCGAAGGAAGCATTCTCGGTGCTTCTATGGACCTCAGAAGCTTCGGGATAGTAAATATGGTCATCGTCTTGAGGTACCTCCGGGATGACGGGGCTAGCTTGGGGGCGAAGCCTATCGTCAGCTTCCTGCCTCCATCTTTCTACCTCAACCTGATGCTGAGAAATCTGGGCTGCCACGCCATCTGGATGGCCTTCATTTCCTCCAGAGGGGCCCTCCGGGTCTTGAGATCGTCAGTTCAAAGCACAGACAGAACTGCAGGATGGGCTCCGTCGATTCGGAGCACAAACGGAGCTGTAGGAGGGGCTCCGTATGCTCAAGGGTGAATGTTTACTTTGGGAGTTTGAGGTGGGGGACCACGAAGGGTCCTCTGACCTCGGTGGTATTCGAAGATCCCAATCCAGAGGTTCGAGAAGATCTTCGGAGGGGACTAGAACGAAGTTTTTTACTAAGTTCCCCATGGACGGTGCCAACTGTTGGCTCAAAAGATTATGCTAACATGTTTAGTGAACTCGAAAGACTGACAAACGAAGTGTTTGCTTATGAGGACTATTTCAAGCCTCTGAATTGAATAATAGCTTGAGATAGTTCGAAGTATGTATTGAATATCTGAGTATTCAATACCCCTTACAGAGTGAAGAGGGGTATTTTTAGACAAAATACAATAGGAAAAGACTCCTTTACTATCTAATTACAACAGACTTAGAAGATACTGTTTAATATTCTTCGTAGGGTTAATAGGGTAAAAGACTAATTTTAACAGTGAGAAAATAATCCTTCTATCCTTGCTGGAAGTACCCCTTTGGGTAAAGAGGCTCCGGTATTCTTCGTCACGCTGAAGCCTTTGTGGAGGCTTTCATTGCAGAAGGCTTCGAATACAGTGAAGCCTTGATGCTTTAATACCTTCGGAGATCAAAGCTTCTAACTTCATTTTGTCTTCTGACTGTGTTGATGTAGAGGTTTTCTGTAACCTCGCTACACTCACGGTGCCTGTTGCGGATGAAACCCTACTCCTTTACCTTGCGGCTACTGGCTCCACTATCAGTGTAGTCCTTGTTAGAGAAGTTGATCTCAATGCGAAGTTGGTACAGAATCCAGTCTATTTTGTATCCGAAGCATTGTCCGGAGCAAAAACAAGATATTCTGAGCTTGAAAAGTTCACCTATGCTCTGATAATGGCTTTGAGGAAGTTAAGGCATTATTTCCTAGCACATAATGTGATCGTACCAACTTCGTATCCTTTAGGAGATATCCTCCGGAGTAAGGATTCCACAGGAAGAATTGGGAAATAGGCCGTTGAATTAGCACCCTTCGGCATCTCCTTCATGGCAGGAACAACAATTAAGTCACAGGTGTTGGCAGATTTTGTGGCAGAATGGACTCCCCCTGCAGTATGGGCTCCGGAGAAACCAAGTGAAGGAATTTGGACCATATACTCCGATTGAGCTTTCCAAGCATCTGGAGCAGGTGTCGGAGCAGTAATTATTTCGCCTTCAGGGCAAAGAGCAATGTACTCCGCAAGGCTCAACTTTAAGTCCACCAATAATACAACGGAGTATGAAGGAATTTTGTTAGGACTTCGAAAGGCACATGCTTTGGGGGCTACAAGAGTTGTTATTAAAATAGATTCTCAAATTGTATCAGGGCACGTGGATAAGAGTTTTCAAGCCCATCATCCACAGCTTGCAAAATATTTAGAAGAGATCCGTAAGATTGAAGCAGCATTTAAAGGGATTTCCATTCGAAGTATACCGAGAGCTGAAAATATGCAAGCTGATACCTTGGCAAAAGCTGCAGCCGGAGCTATGGACATTCCAGAAGGTGCTTTTTACGAAGAGCTCAATTCATCTTCGGTAACACAAATCCCTTCTGTGGAAGTTCTTTGCATTCCAAGTACAGATTGGCGGAATTCAATTATGGAGTTGCTTCAAGGAGAAGCAAATTTACCTGAAGGGCCACAGCTTTCGATGTTAAAGCTCAGATTTCGAAACTATCATATAATCAATGGTATTCTGTACAAGGCCGAAGTATGTTCCCCTCTGCTTCGATGTATATCTCAAGCCGAAGGTCAGGAGATTCTCCGAGAAATTCATGAAGGACTTTGTGGTAGCCATCTGGCCCCCCGAGCTTTAGCAGGAAAAACACTTTGCCAGGGGCTTTATTGGCCTACAATAGCAGCTAATGCGGAGAGCCTAGTCTGCACGTGCCAAGGTTGTCAATGGATGGGAAGAAGAAATCATCGTCCACCAACAACTCTTCAAGTAATTGCCCAGTGTGGCCCATGGCCAGATGGGGCATGGACCTTATTGGCCCCTTCCCAGTAGCAAAAGGAAATTTAAAATTCGTAGTGGTCGCAATTGAGTATTTTTCCATGTGGGTCGAAGCAGAGCCCCTCACATCTATCACTTCGAATAATGTACAAATTTTTTTCTGGAAAAGTATTATATGCCGGTTCGGAGTGCCTCAGCAACTCACAACTGACAATGGGACACAGTTTGATGCAGAGCCCTTCAGGAAGTTTTGTGAAGATCTTGGCATACAAATATGCTTCGCTGCAGTGCGCCAGCCTCAGTCTAATGGAGCTGTTGAAAGAGCCAATGTTAATATCTTGTCAGGGTTGAATCGAAGAATAGTAGGATTGGCAAAGGGACTATGGACTGAAGAGCTCCCAAAGATTTTATGGTCCATTCGAACCACTCAAACAAGGTCCACAGGTTTTACTCCTTTCAGACTATTATTCGGAGATGAAGCTATGACGCCAACAGAGCTTAAAGGAGGATCCCTTCGCAGCACCGAACCAGAAATAGAAGCAGAAAGGCAAACTTCGCTTGATTTAACAGAAGAAACAAGACTTCGAGTTGTCGCCAATTTGTCAAAGTATCAGCAGCAGACGAAGACTTGGTTTGACCCGAAGATTAAACTTAATGAACTTAAGCCGGGTCATCTGGTTTTGCGAAGCATTATAGCACCAGGGAAATTAGGAAATAAGTGGGAAGGTCCATACATTATTCTCCGCTCAGGACGCCCTGGTTCTTTTAAGCTAGCTAATTTAGAAGGCGAAGAGTTAAAGCATGCCTGGCATGCAGAGCACTAAAAGCGATATTTTGCATAGGGGCTCCTTGTAATCATTTGTAAACACCTTCTGAATTAATAAAGTTCATGGTTCAGATAATGCCTACCTCACAAACACTTCCTACTTCTAGTGGACGCACTAGAAGAACGAAGTTGGCTGTGAGGGAAGTGTCATTAATTTGAACCAATTTTTTCGGACTTCGAACCACTGGTTCGAGACGAGGTGGGAAAGTCACTGAAAAACAGATTCCAAGCCATCGGCTTGAAAGCATCCGTAAAAAGAGTCGAAGGAGACCAAACACTGTGGATTCCAAGTTCTGGCTTGAAAGCATCCGTAAAAAGAGTCCAAGGAAACCATTGCGAATTCCAAACCACCGGTTTGATAGCATTCGCAAAAAGAGCCGAAGGAGGCCAAACAGAAAAGAATTTGAGATGATAAGCTTCGATTATCTGTAAAAAGAGTCTAAAGTGACCAATCCTTTTGGATGCTAAGGTGTCCGAAATATTAGTCCAAAGTGACTACTTTCAAACAAAGGTATTAAGTTACCAGTTTTCAGACTCCAAGTAATCGAAGACATTTTATGAGATTTTAATTAATCTCTAAGTTGCTAAGGGGTTTGAACCTCCCAAATTGTACTCCTAAGTCTTTTTTCGTTGCGCCTAACCATCTTCGACTATACTTCGAAGTTGCTTACGCCCAAAGAGGGTCTGGGAAGTAAGGAGACAATTTTGAAGTCTTAGTCTTTATTATCCGAACAGATTACATTACATTACGAAAAATTTGTGTCTATACCGAGAAGAAATTGAAGACCCCTTCGATCTCTAGAGCTACCACTAAAGCCGGAATGACTAGTTCCAGAACCGGGAGTCCTGATAACTTTATGTTTAATTCTTCTCCCTCCCTTCGAAGCTCGAAAATCTTTTTGTTCCTGTTGAAGTTCAGCCCAAGTTCGAAGTCGCTCGGGGATTCTTTCCTAGCTCCGAAGTTCTTCAGGATTCTTTCCTTGTTCTTCAGCAATACCCTCGTCTTCGGACCATTCAACGTCTTCATAAGATGAAGCTTCCAAGTTAACTTCTTTTTCTTCCTCTTTAATATAAGATAATATATCTTTACATATTTCGGGCGCAATTGCACCGGAGCTTTCTCGAGGAATCAAAAATCGAGGTCGTTTGTGAAGTTTTAAAAGATCGAAGGTAGCCCATAGCAGGCGGAGTTCTTCGGTAACATTTAATACTTCGACATCATCCATACGAGGTTGAGAAGCCTAAAAACACGATAAATAAGTTTTCATTCATAATATATGAAAGCATAATTTTTACATATTCGGACCCCTAAACAAAACTAAACCTGCGGGTCCGGCGGAGCCTGGCTGCTCGAAGCTTGAGACCGAGCTTGTTTTTGGCGATGCCCTTCATCGATCCAAGCCTTGATCGTTGTTAGACCTTCATCTCTCCATGAAGTTTGGAAGGCTTGCCAAGTTGCGGCCACATCTTCGGAAGGGTTTAGCAGTTGGCTGTCGTCGAAGGTAATGGGAGCCGCCCCCGAATCTGGTGCTACTGATAGCCCTAGATCCTCGTAGTAGTGAAGTACTCCGAGAGCAGCTACTTGGCCGGAGATTTCTCCATACCGAATACCCACTGTCTTCATCTTCTTCGCTGCTCCTTGGATCATCTTTAGCCGTCGCAGTAGGGGGACGTTGTCACTCGAAGGTAGTGTCCAAAGAGTACCGAAGTACTCTAGAACACTTAATAGATTATTCATGACCTCCGCAGCTACCTTCTCTGACTTCACTTTATCTTCAATTAAAGCATCCCTTTACGAAGTTTGCTCATCTACCACAGAGGATAGTCTAGCTACCTCCGTAGCTAAAGAGCTCCTCTAGATAAGTAGGCTGCTGGCTTCTTCCATGGCTTTAGTCTTCTCCTCTTGAAGCTTAACCAGCTCAGCCCCCGCCGTGGCATGTTCTGCCCGCATTTTCTCTATTTCAGCCCGAAGCACGATTTGTTCGGCTTCAAGATTCTTATTCGTAGCCTCCAAACCAAGTCTGGCCCTCCTCTCCACTGATACCATCTCGTCTAAGCTGGAGATTCGAACTTCGGAGCCTTCAAGACTCCTCTAGAGAGCAGTAATCCTCTACTGAAGACGAAGGCTTGCTCGCTCGTTCGAGATGGCTGCAGCTTGAGCCAAGACTATTTGCTGTAAAGAGAAAAAGCAGGGTGAGGAATTATTCATAAGTTTAAATTAATCTTGTTTTGCAGATACTTCATACCTGGTATGCTTCCCATTCCAAGGCTGTGTTCAGCTCTAAACCCTCAGCCTCGCTAAGTATGGCTACTAAGTCCGTCTCCCCAACTTCGTGGTTAGCTCGATCCAAAGGCTTGAGCAGGGCCCGAAGTCCGGTCCTTCGCTCCAGAAAAGGAGGTAGGAGGGGGAGCATGGACAGAGCCCTTTGATCGTCTTTGTTCAGCGAAGGGTCGGAGTGTTGCACTGCATCTTTGGAGACCTCAGTTGACTGGCCCCCCTTAGTAGATTGACCTCCGTCTGTTGATTCAGACAGAGTTAATCCTGAGTTCGGAGCAGGAAAGGGGTCCATTTTGCCTTTACCTTTTCCAGGTCCCATTTGCGCAGTTCCTGGAACCAACCCCTGAGATGTCAAGGTCTCAGGAGCGGACCCTGCCGAAACAAAGGTATTATATATTGCATAATTTTGCAGAATGAAGGAAAAGGCGGTTCAAGTGAAGTTTACCTCCGAGGTCTTGTCGGCGGATGAGTACGGGGCTACTCGGAGGGTCGAAGGCCACTTCAAAGTCATCATCAGACTCGAAGTCTAGAACCGAAGGGTTGACTGTTGGAGCCTCACCTAGAGCAACAGCCACCACTTCGTCCTGAATCGAAGCTTGTTCAGCTGTAACTTTGACTCCGCCTTCAGTAACAGGGTGTTGATGCGGCAAGTCAGGCTGGACGCTTGAGGTCCCAGCCTGTCCAGAGTTACCTGGAGCATCTAGCATGCTTGTTGCGTCGCCAGTGTCTACATCTACCTGGGCTTCATCTTTGGTAATCAGGTCCACGAGGACCCTCTGCATTTCTTTAACTCCCTCATCTTCAGATGAATCGGAGGGCGAAGCCACAGGTCTTAGAGTCACATTCTTTGGCTTTCGAGCTAGTTTTTTCACTGGGGTCTTGGTCAGAGCTGAAGTCTCAGCATCCGCTTTCCTCTTCTTCGGCCCTTGCTCACAAGGCACCCATTCCAGAAGAGGGGGCCTGCAACTCCGAGTACGCCCCATACTCAGTTGAGTCACTCCCAACTACCCACTAGCTTTGTTCTCCACTCTTTTTCAGCAAGAGTTAGAGCTCCCAGAATCTTCTCTGAAGCTCGAACAACTTGCACCGAAGTCATAGGGGCTTGAGAAGCTGAAAGATAAGTTTGCATTAGACATTTCATCAAAAAATCGTATATCAAACATGTTGTTTTTCGAAGCTACCTGCATGGCTTGAGTTCGAAGAAATTTTTCGTAGTCCTCCCTCCATATCTTCTTCGAAGGTGATAGGCCAGTTGGCCATCAGAGGTGGAATTTGGAGACCGATGAACTCCTCTGCTAAGTCCCGCATGCTCATGCGGTGACTAATCCTTTGGAGCAGGCTAAGGTGAGCTTCGAGCTGGCCGGGGTCTGGGTGAACTTGGGCTTCTCTTCGGAAGTATATGTCTTGTAGAGGTCCGGCCAGAGGGCCGCCTGCTCCAACTTCGGCATAGAACCACTGGAGAATCCAATCTGTGTACCATCTAGCGTTGATGGCTTTCGTTGGAAATCTCAGTTGGAATTCGTCCTGGAGTCTAAAGTTTATACGGCCGAATGCTACTATGATTTTCTCCCCTCTGAAGCCTTGGTAAGTTTTTGGTTGGCAAGATGCCCTGTGTAGTGCTGCGAAAATTTTTGCTCTTCCTTCGCAGCCTTCAGCTCGTAGCTCCCATTCGAAGATGGCCAAGCGCGCTATTGCATTCGGAGATAGCTGAGGAAGAGTAACATGAAACAGATCCAATACCTCCGATAGGAAGTCCACTGCTGGGAGTCCTAACCCCGATTCGAAGAAGGCTTCGAAGACCACAACTTCTCCAGGCCGCGGTGAAGGGATGGCCTCCTTTCCAGGTTTCCAGATGATGACCTCCGATTGAATCTTCCCCTCTACTGCCGCGGCGATCGTCTCTCTCTTGTAGGTAGATGGCGCTAGTTTATAAGACTGGTCTGGATACTTCGAAGAAGCCGGGAGGAGATCATGAGGACTGATCTGTTGGGGATTCCTCATCGGAGCCACCATCGCCGCTGTTACCGCCACTGTCGGAGCCACCACCACCGCTGCTGGTGCCGCCAGTGTTGCTGCTGCTGCCGCAACCGCAGCTTGTTGTCGGGCTAGGGCCGAAGTCACCCCAGGAGCTTTGAAGCTAGTTTTCGCCATGAATTCGCATCGAATGCTAAAGCTAGAGTCTGGAGGCTAAAGAATTGGTTGCGCAAAGACGGTGAGAAAGGTATTCGAGAAGTGTCTGGGCCCTCTATTTACAGCCCAGGTTCACGATTTTTTACCGTTCACATTTGATGTTTCGCATTCTTGACCGTTACCATTTACGAAGTTAATGCACTGTGTAACTTCTGTTGAAAGGAAAAGGCCAACGGCTATTTCTTCTAAGTCTAAAAGGCTTTCTGACTTCTTAAGTTAATTGTGGGATTGTTCGAATGTAACTTCCTTAGGAATCAATTCGAAGTTTTGAATCTTCATGTATTTCAGAGGTCGATTAAATCCATTAACCTCTACGCATGATTATTTTTCTTTTGTATACTGCTCTCCTAACGTTACAGATCTAGCGTAGAAGCGTATTCGAGGGGCTACTGTTGGGGGAAAATACTTCATCCTCAGGGTTACTATTACAACAAGATGAAGACAGGCTATTTAGCTGAAGTTCTTTAACGTCCAACTCCGGTTTCCCTGGGTCAAGTTCGAAGATTCGAGGCGAACTCTACTTCGGAGTATATCTTCGAACGTAGACTCTTCAGAGAACCTCTTTGCCAGCTAAGATAGAAGGCTTATCTTCTTTCTTATTAGATTAGTCTTTTACCGTTTTAGCCCTATTAGGGGTACCGAATAGTTCCCACTATGTCGGTTGTAACAAAGGGGTAAAAAGGTATTTTCCTTAACATTATGGCCTATAATTACCCCCCGTTTTACCCTGTAATGAGGATCAAATACTGAGTTATTAAATACACATCTTCGAACTGTTTTGAGCTATTATCCACTTCAGAGCATCCGAGAGATACGAGCATGTTTTGAGGGGGAGCTGTGTAGCATTGCAAGAGCTTCTGTCATTTGGTTAATTGCTTTTACAAGTATATGCTTTGTAATGCCTTTGAATTATTATCTTTAATACTGTTGACTACTTGGCATGTATTCATCTAAAAATTTACATGAGCATGACTTTTATTTGTGAAAAATTGAAAATGGTCACTACTTAGTCTAGAATCTAGCTTGGAACGGCTGAGTGCTTTTGCTAGCTTTTGTACACCTGAGAGCTAGGTCCTTTTTACTTGGATGCTGATACGCAACATGAGTTCATCAAAAATGTCTGAAAATGAAAATGACAATGAAATTGAATGAAAACATAAAAAATGAATGAAAATGAAAATGGAAATGAAAATGAATGTTATTCATGCTTTTGTGTGTTGTATTTTGAAAAGATCCAGGTGGGTTTGCTTTGTCGCACTACTTTGTTCTAGACGGCTTACCATAGCACTTTGGTATGAACCGGGACATTGAGTGTATATTGAGACTATTGCTTTAAGCTTCTGATGGTTTCAACCTAGGCTTAGCATGGTCGGTTAGCATAAGGTTGACATGCAAATAACCGCTGGCACAAAAATGAAAAATTGAAAATTCATTGCATATCATGTTTGCTGAAGCACCTTGGAGTGGGATACGCTTATCTTGTGTGTGCTTGCTTAGCTTTTGCATCTCACGCCTTGACATGTCTAGTATGCTAGTCTGAGCGGTGATGCTTTTATTTGCTAAAAACAGAAAATGCTTGCTCATGCCTTTTATTTTAGATGGTATACATATGAGGATGTCTTTCAGTACTTTTAGATGATATTCAAGGCGAATACTTGCTGGTACTGTAATTGCAATTTCTCATGTCTTAGAAGCTCACATCTCTGCTTTACCCTCTTTTCCCCTCTTTGCATCTTTTTATCTCCTTGATGCCTGCATTGTCAAAGGGGGAGAAATGATCTACATGATGCTTTGACTTTTGGATTGCTTGGTTAAGGGGGAGTTGGATTGCTCGGTTAAGGGGGAGTTGGCTTTCATGTTGAACTGCTTTTGATGCGATGCGCTTTTGATGGTTTGATGCGATGCGCTTTTGATGGGATGCGATGCGATGCACTTTTTTATGGTTTGATGCGATGCGCTTTTGATGCTTTTGTTCTTGCTTTGCCTTGCATAAGGTTTTTGCCCAAGCAGGGAGATCTTTTACCAAGTGACATGTTTTGCTCTTTTGTGAGTTTTGATGGTCACTTGTGCGCGTAACTTGCTATCTCATCATGTCCTTGCTTTGGGGTTGTCAATGCACTCATCAAGGGGGAGATTGAGAAACAAGGGTGGTTTCCATCTGGATGATGAGTGATTGACAATGATGAACGTCTGAGCGGTTGAGTGGTCGAGAGTATGTGGAGTGCATCGAGGGTTTCGATGTGGAGTGAAGGTGTGGCTGCCAAGGGTTTCAGAGTGTGTTTCATTCTTGTTTTAGCTTCTCTTGTTTGTGCAGGGTGGAGATGCTGACCAACTATCGACGGCGGGTGATCGAGGGTCGAGCGGGGAGCTTGATGCCGAGGATCAGGGAGGTCGGGCGAAGTTGGAGAAGATCTCAAGAATGCACGAAGAGACGGAGCGAGACTCGGACGGACGGCTGACTGTGACGGCGTGTCGATCGTGTTCGCGAGAGGGAGGCCAGGACAAGCATTCGCGTGGCTCGAGGGGATCGAGAGCGGAAGTGGCTTGCTGGCGCTCGGAGTTGCGAAGCGGTGTCATGAGTCAAAGGGTCGAAAAGGCTTTGTCGGTTTTTGCTGAAAACCGTCGAAACATTAATCGTTTTTACTAATTCAATAAAATAGTGTCAAAATGTTAGTTTAAATTTTTAGTGTCAATGTGTGTACTTTTTAGACTATTTTTGGAGTATACATATTCTGAAAATATTCTAAAGAGTGGTCATTTGTAATTTTCTAGAGTAAAATAGGGTATTTTCTATTTGTATTTTCAGTTTTGTAATTAGTGTCTTTTCTAGGGGGCTTAGTGCAAATTATGCCTTTTAGAATTTGGAGTTGTTGGGATAAATATCCCTGGGTGTCTGTGATGGCCGAACCAAGGAGAGGAGTCCAGAACATTCAATTAAATGAGAAATCAATTTGGATTTGGCCTGCTACAGCTTGTTCTACCGTGAGCCTGTTCATCCGGAGATTTCCTCTGCTGTATCGAGTGATGATGAATAGCGCCATGGCTTTTCCGGAAGAGCGATAGTGTTGCCGACAAATATTCGCTACAACAAAGATCCTTTCCCAGCGCTAGAGGTAATTCCTTCTGAATGCGATTTTGAGAGCCCATTCTCTTGTGTTTTTGCTACAGAACTCGATGTGGATGTTTATACATGATCTGTTGTACAAGTTGTGAATGTTCCATTTTCGAAATTTGCATCATGTTTCTGTGAGTCCGAGTAATTCTTTTGATGATCCCAAGTAGTGTATTTGGATAGGTTTTAGTTCTGAATTGTTTTTCTCAGCCAAGTCTGTTCATCCAAATTTTCACTACCTATTGCATCACACGAAGATGAATATTGTGGGCATTTTGAACATCCAGAACCTTCAAGCAACAAAAATTAATTTGAACTTTTCTGCTGTTGTTTTGCCGAGAGCTTACGTCTGAATTGAATTGGCGATGAACACATGATCGTGAACAGCGCTGCTAGTTTTGCCATATCTGCTACAGCGCTGCTGGTTGTTGTCATTTCCGCTACAGATTTCTTGCCGAGGCATTTGTTCTTGCTGGGATTACATGATGAGGAACAGGAAGTCTTGAGGTTGCTGAATTTGCTACAGTTGGTCAAAATTCTGAATCTAAGTGCTCTATGTGTCAAAAATTTCAGTTACTGTGTTTAGTGATTGAATCTGTTTTCAGTCTGATTACAAGTGTCTTTGAGACTGTTTTTGAAGGATGAATCATCTCATGTCTTGTATCTAGCACAGAAATTTTTAGTGGATGTTTAGAACTACCAAAGTACTTTGTGTATTTTGCTGATCAGTATCTTCTTCTGATTTCAGAGTATTGTCTATAACATCTGTTCTGTTCATTAGTTCTTATACACTCTGAACTTTGGGTTTTGTTCTCTTGACTGATCAGTAGTACAGAGAGTGATAGGAGTGCTGAACACTTTATTCTGGTTAGTCTATTTTTGCTGCTGAAAATTGATGTTCAGATCAGAAACATTGAAGTATTAAGTGTGCTGTTGAATTCAGAACATTTGATCAAACACAGAGTCATCAATTTCACTTTGCAAAGCTTGTTCATCTAGAAACTTTCATCTGTGATTTGTTTTGTTGAGAGAGTGCTTTTTTCTGCATTGAGGCATTACCATGAACAGGGCCGAGCAATTTTGCTGGACGGGTTACAGGGGCTTCGGCTATCCTGTTCATTGTATTGGAGCTTGATTCTTCCAGCTTGTGTTCAGGGTGAATTAAATTGTTTCAGATTTGAGGTGTATCTCTTGACAGCATTCTCTGCAAATCTGCTTTGTATTGTTTGTGTCGGATAGTGAATAGTGTACTGAAATTGCTTAAAACCTGAAAGAGTGATTGCTGTTTTTATATTCAAACTTGTAGAAGTGCAAGGTTACAGTTTGGGTATGAATTGAAGTTAACCTGGGTTCATTGGTTTGCTCAAAGATTGAATCAGAGTTTGAATTATTAAATCAGTTTTGTATTTGTTCTTTTTGGATAAGGAATAGTGTTGTTTTAGAATATATTTCAAAGAACATTGATTGTGTATGATTATAACTATAAAGTTTCAGGTTCCATATTGTTCATCATGTTCTGATTTAGTTAGTTCTGATCTAGAGTGAATCTGAAATTGAATCTTGCAATTTGAACCAATTGAACAAATGTGCTTTGCTGAAATTATCTTTACTATTCACCGTCCGAAAAATCCAAAAGTGTGTGAATTCCAATTGCAATTGAATTAAATCGTTCTGATTTATTCTTACACTTGAGTTTGATCCTTAGAATGAGTGTTTTGATAGTGGTTGGTTGACAAGCTTAATCAACGTTGTTTTTGGGCATTTGAATCCGTTTGAGCTCAACTTTTGTACTGATTGATTTGAAACTTCAATTTGTGTTTTAG
Organism: Zizania palustris; assembly: GCA_019279435.1. Classification (NCBI taxonomy): domain Eukaryota; kingdom Viridiplantae; phylum Streptophyta; class Magnoliopsida; order Poales; family Poaceae; genus Zizania; species Zizania palustris. Next base: position 37,941,824 of record JAAALK010000288.1, read on the forward strand.
AGGAGCGTTGGGTGATTTAATTAGGCCATCACTTTGAAATAAAGTGTCGAGGTGCCTATTCACCCTCCCTCTAGTCGCCATTCCGATCCCACACTCAGAATCGAGCAAACCTATTCACCACAGTGCGGCCCCACTTGGTTACTCACTTCTACAGTAGATAATCGTGCTTATGAGAAGCATGCTAGTGTTACCGTGGATGTCAGCTGCCTGATGCTTGCCTGCATGTCCTCTCAGTTTCAGAAATAGTATGAGTAACGTGATGCTTACGATATGATTGTAGGTCCTGACGGCATGTTTCAGGACCAAGTAAGGGTAGAAAGATACAATGTGTCTAAATGCTTGTTTGGTAGCAGGCTGGCTGAAGGGAGCCCAGCTGAAGGGAGCCCAGTGAGCCCTCAGGGTGATCAAGATGATTGGTTGCGTGGAGACTCTAGAGAGACTAGGCAATCCACTGGATCCATACCTCGCTATTGATGTCATTCTCTAGTCGTTCCCACTGAGCTTTGAGCCGTACATCATGAATTATAACATGGTTGGACTGGAGAAGACATTAGGTGAGTTGCATGGGATGCTGAAATCTGTTGAGGAGAGTATCAGGAAGACTCCAAACCATGTGATGGTTGTTCAGAATGAGAGCAAAAAGAGGAGGAAAAAGGCTAAGACTACAGATGAGATCTCTAGGGCGAAGTCCAAACCGACTTGAAAGTCCAGGTCTGGTCCTGCCAACTCTGATGTGTGCCACCATTGCCATAAGCCTAGGCATTGAAGCACAATTTCAAGGTTTACCTGGAAGAGTATAAAAATAAGAAGGGAAATGGGACTTCCGCTTCATGTATTAATGTTATGGAAATAAATATTGCTACTCGTCCAAATGATTCATGGGTATTTGATACCGAATCGATGATTCATACTTGCAAATCATTGCAGGGGCTGAGTAGTGTAAGAAAGTATGAAGTGGCGAGCTGGATATCCGTGTCAGGAATGGTGCAAAGGTTGCAGCATTGGTCGTCGATGTTTATTCACCGTCGCTACCGTCATGATTAGTTTTGGAGTTAAATAATTGTTATTTCATTCCCGCCTTAGGCCGAAACATTATCTCTTCTTCATGTTTAGAGGAAGATGGTTTTGAATTCATAATAAAGAACAAGAGTTATTCAATATTTTCGAATGGCATGCTCTATGGTGTTTGTCCATTAGTGAATGTATTGTATATTGTGAGTCTTGATGATGCACACATTTATAACATTAATACTAAGAAACAATGACTCAATGATTTGAATTCCACCTACATCTAACATTGTCGTTTGGGTCATATAAATGAGAAGCTTGTACAGAATCTCCATAGTGATGTACTTTTGGAGTCAATTGATTTTGAATCATATGACACATGCAAGTCTTGTTTACTTGGCAAAATGGCAAAGACACCTTTCACCGGACAGAGTGAGAGGGCGAGTGAGCTATTGGCTAAGAAAGGATTTTAGTACTTTATTACTTTTTTCGACTACTTTAGTATATATGGCTATGTCTACTTGATGAGGCATAAGTGTGAATCCTTTGAAAAGTTCAAGTAGTTCTAGAATGAGGTACAAAATCATATGGGCAAGACAATTAAATTTCTACGATCAGACCATGGGGGTGAATATTTGAGCCATGAGTTTAGTGATCATCTGAAGTAGTGTGGAATTGTTCTACAACTGACTCCACCTGGCACGCCTCAATGGAATGGGGTGTCTAAGCAGAGAAACCACACTTTGTTGGACATGTTGTGGTCCATGATGAGTCACGCTGATCTTCCATTATCATTTTGGGGTAGAAACTGCAGCTTTCATGATTAATAGAGTTCCATCTAAGTCAGTAGAGAAGACACCATGTGAGATGTGGTCTAGGAGGCGTCCTAGTTTTTCTTTTCTAAAGATTTGGGGATGTGAGACGTTTGTCAAATGTAAGACATCTTTTCAAGCTCAGTTCTAAGTCTGACAAGTGCTTCTTTGTGGGGTATCCTAGGGAAACCAAAAAATACTATTTATATAACAGAGAGGAGGGCAAAGTGTTTGTCGCTCGAAATGGTGTGTTCCATGAGAAAGAGTTTCTCTCAAAAGGAGTTAGTGGGAGGACTATTGTAACACCCCAAATTTTCAAAGGAATAAAAATATTAATTAATTCAATTTCTTGGATTTTATTTTGGAAATACTTTTAAATACCCTTCTATGCCATTTTTAAATTACAACATAGAGTAAATAGCCAAACCAGGGGCTGAAACTTTTTGTGTATGATCCTAAGAACAAAATACATTTTTGGGAATTTTTATAAATTTTTATCAACCTTGAAAGTAGCCCTAATATTTTAATCTATTTTCTGGAATTATTTTTATTCAGAAATGTTTTGAAACACTATTGGGCCTCCCCCCTCCCTTCTCTCTCTCCCGGCCGGCCCTGGGGCACCTGGGGCACTATAAGGACCGGTCTGAGGGATCTGTTGCAATACACTTCTGTACTAACCACAAGTCTAATGGGTATGTCCTAACTAAGGTATGGAGTGTTCCAAACCGAGGCCACTATTTGGAGATGGGTCAAGCAGCACCTGCGGGTGGCTTGTACCAATGTGGCGCAAAAGGGGGTGCGACGTTCGCCGGGATGCGGCCAGGCGCACCGGCGAAACCTAGAGCGTGTGGTTATCGCTTGGAGCATTTCATGCCGAGGTTTTGGCACGAGTTCCCGTGGTATGGGTCATCTCGTTTGGGATGAGTGCGTGCCTTGTGGGTATAGTAGTACATCTCTGATCAGAGTCTAAAATCTTTTCGAAAAGTCGAGCCCACGGTCAAGGGCGGGTTGCGTGACATCCCACAGTTAGATTACTTTGAACATGTATGTGCATGATGGTTTGACATGTAAGGACTGTTGTGCGAGGAGGTGAAACGTACTCCTCGAGTTAGATGATGTTATTGATGCTCATGTTTACTTTTCCGCATGATTAAATTTGACTACACTAAATGCAATAACTGAAAATGTACTTTTCCGCAATGTTATCCATTACCCTTCCTTGTTCATTATCCTGCATTATTACTTGCATTTGCGGTGGCTTGTTGAGTACTTTTGTACTCATACCCGTTGAACACCACAGAGGACGCCTACTATGAAGACGGTCTGGAGGAGCGACCCAGTCAAGCAAAAATCCTGAAGAAGATGTTCGTCATGCTATTTACTTTTATTACTATTTTTATTTCAACTCTGATGTAATAATTATGGTCTGCGTACCATGAACGTTTGTCGTATGTACGTTGTCGCATGATGAACCTCTTGTATTATTGTTTTTCTTTGGAAATTCAATAATGTCTCGATTTGATAAATCGGGGCGCTACAAGATGGTATCAGAGCCGACTTGACTGTAGGAAGCCAAACAGACCCACCTAGCCATTAGCTGCAGAAAATTATTTCTCGAAAACATACTTTATAAACTTTGTTTCTCCCCTCACTTTTTCTTCAACTTGCTGTTTTGTAGATGCCTGTCTACCAAGTACACAGTTATTGCCGCCACTTCGAGGGCTTCGTTAGGGAGCTCCGGATGATGCTCACATTCCTCGGGTTCCTCTTTGAGCCCGAATTCCAAGGAGTGTACTTGGAGGAGTTCGCCGGACCTTGTGACGTCTCCCTCACCGTCCATGGCTCCGGAGAGCATCTGCCGTCCTACACCACCGCGCTTGGAGGCCCGACGTTCGACGTCGCGTGCCAACGAGTCGCCCTACAGGCCCTTATGGAACTGAGGATGATCTACGATGATCGTCTTCAGAACTCGTCTTTTCGGCTTGTGCCGAAGCGTACTCCCGGCGCCTACCGTAGTATCTACCTCGGAGTTCACTCCGTGCGTGATCCGGTCATGGCCCGGCAGTCGCGTCTTCTACAGGCTATGGACGACCTCCATACCGAGGCGGTGCTCCACGCCGATGAGCACCATGAGGCGGTTGAGTTTCTTCGTGAGGAGACGAAGAACTTGATCCAGCAGAACGGCGAGTTGCAGCGCAAGATCATGCAGCTGCAGAAGGACATCGCCGAGATGGTTCCTCTCCTTCCTAGGAAGAGGAAGCCCATCCGTGAGCCCGTCCCTCGCCCTAAGCGGATCCCACCTCACCCCTCCACCGCCGGACCGTCTACCGCCAGCGCCCCTGCACCATGCCCCGACCTCGTCTCCGACCCCATCATCGAGAACTTTCTCGAACCCACCATCCCTCAGGAGCCGCGTACCCGTGGTTCCGAGAGCACGGAGATCGCCTCCGGTGGCGATTAGACGTTAGGAGTCGCTATCTTAAATAAAACAGAATTTTGTATGTGGTGCTATCCACAGCGAGTGTGTTGTGGATAGAATAAAAGCTTGATTGTAATGAACAATTTTTACCACTTTATATATATGCCTGAGCCTTATGAGGTATTTTTGATAGTATTATTGTTTCATCATCTTTTTGCCTTATAATGTCGTATATTCAGAAAATGGCCGACCACCAGAACACTTGCTCCAACAACGGAGAAGGAGGAAGTCGCGACACACGCGAGGGTGTTGTACCCAACTGGGGTGCAACAGGCCCACGTCAATCTGGGTCGCCATCCGCCAACCACCCTACTTTGGCGGAAATGATGGCGAATCAGAACCAGCTGATCACCGCCCTCCTTACCCAGATGCAGCACCAGCAGACTCAGTTAGACCATCTGCAGCACGGGGAACCTGCCTCTCGCGCACCAGCACCCGCACCCGCTCCACAACTCTCAGAGTTTCTGCCCGTGCGCCCGCCCATCTTCTCGAGCACCACCAACCCCATGGAGGCCGGAGATTGGCTCCGCACCATTGGGAAGAAGCTCGATCTCCTCCCCTGCACCGACCGGGAGCGGGTGGCCTTCGCCACTCACCAGCTCCAGGGCCCCGCCGCGGAATGGTGGGACAACTACCGTGAGTGCCAGCCAGGGGACCACGTGGTGACATGGGCGGAGTTCACCATCGCCTTCCGCGCCGCCCACGTCCCCGCCGGAGTCATCGCGGTGAAACAGCAGGAGTTCCGTGACCTACAGCAAGGCAACCGGACCGTCATGGAGTACCTCCATGAGTTCAACCGCCTCGCCCGCTACGCACCGGAAAAAGTGAGCACCGACGCCCTCCGCCAGGCCAAGTTCCTCTGGGGACTTAAGGATGAGCTGTCTATCCAGCTCGTCGCCACCGACTACACCGATTTCCAACGGCTAGTCAACAAAGTGCTCATCCAAGAGACTGAGCAGAACAAGTTGGACCTCAAGAAGAGGAAGATGATCGCCTTCAAGCATCAACAAGCGAATTCCCAGAGGACCCGCTTCATTCCTCCACCACCAGCGCCAGCCTACCATCCTCGGCCCGCATACAGGCCACCTCACGCCGCCGGTGGATCCAACGCCGGGCATCCTCGCCCCGCTCCACCCGCTCTGGCCGCTGAGCCGACGTCAGCCGCCAAGGCCCCGATCTTGAAGGATCACCAAGGGAGGCCGGTCGTCTGCTTCAACTGCCGCAAGGAAGGGCACTATTCGCACCAGTGTCCTCACCCCAAGAAGCCCCAAGGCGCGGCACCCAACCAGGCGTTACGTGCCCGCGTCAACCACATCAACGCGGAGGAAGCTCAGGAGGCTCCTGAAGTCATGCTCGGTACGTTCACTGTGAATTCCGTACTAGCCGTAATATTATTTGACTCTGGAGCAACACACTCCTTCGTCTCAGAAGATTTTGTGAAAATCAACGAACTGGACGTACTCCCTCTATCCGTCCCCATGGTGATTGCCACCCCAGGCAATAGAACCTTAGCCCGCTCATACAGCCCTAAGGTTCAGATAGAGATCCAAGGAGTATTATTCCGGGCCGAGCCAGTCCTCATAAAATGCGCCGGACTCGACCTCATCCTAGGGATGGATTTGTTGATGAAGCACAAGGGAGTGATCGACTGTGCCGACAAGTCCGTCACAGTGGTCAACCCTGAAGGAGCAACTGTCACCTTTCGGATGACCAGTCGCCAACCGCTCAAAGCGTCCCTCCACTCGTTAGCCATTGAAGAAGTACCCATAGTCAAGGAGTTTATGGACGTCTTCCCTGAAGACCTACCAGGAATGCCTCCCAAGCGGGACATTGAATTCAGAATCGAACTTGTCCCTGAGACCACTCCAATCTCCAAGCGCCCATACCGGATGGCCGCTAATGAACTAGCCGAAGTCAAGAGCAACATCGAAGACCTGGAGCATAAAGGGTACATCCGACCGAGTACCTCACCGTGGGGGGCACCGGTTATCTTTTCCTTGAAGAAGGACAAGACCAAGAGGATGTGCGTGGACTATAGAGCCCTGAACGACGTAACCATCAAGAACAAGTACCCATTGCCTCGGATCGACGGCCTGTTCGATCAACTGAAGGGATCCTCGGTGTTTTCCAAGATTGACCTCAGGTCAGGTTATCACCAATTGAGGATTAGAGAAGAGGACATACACAAGACTGCCTTCACCTCCTGCTATGGACTCTACGAGTATACCGTGATGTCGTTCGGACTCACGAATGCCCCGGCCTTTTTCATGAACATGATGAACAATGTTTTCATGGAGTTCTTGGATAAGTTTATCGTGGTATTCATCGACGATATCCTCGTCTACTCCAAGACCAAGGAAGAACACGAGACTCACCTCCGTCTGACCCTCGGAAAGCTAAGGGAACAGCAATTGTACGCCAAATACAGCAAGTGCGAATTTTGGTCATCTGAGGTAAAGTTCCTCGGCCATGTCATCTCTGCCGTAGGAATAGCAGTGGACCCGACCACCGTGGAAGCAGTAACCAACTGGCTGCAGCCCACGACCGTGACCGAGATCCGGAGTTTTCTCGGATTGGCTGGATACTACCGCCGATTCATCGAAAATTTCTCGAAGATCGCCAAACCTATGACCAGACTTCTACAGAAAGAAATAAAATTCGAATGGACCCCAGACTGTGAAGAAAGCTTCCAGACCCTCAAGAAGAAGCTCGTGTCGGCCCCTATTCTGACTCTGCCAGACATCCGGAAAGACTTCCACGTCTACTGTGATGCCTCTCGTCAAGGATTGGGATGCATCTTAATGCAAGAAGGCAAGGTGATATCCTACGCCTCCCGACAACTGAGACCACATGAGCTGAACTACCCGACCCACGACCTGGAGTTAGCAGCTGTGGTTCATGCCTTAAGGATATGGAGACATTACCTTGTGGGGAATCAGTGTGAGGTCTTCACCGACCACAAGAGCCTCAAGTATATATTCGCCCAACCAGATCTGAACCTCAGACAAAGGAGATGGCTGGAACTGATCAAGGATTACGACTTGGGCATCCATTATCATCCAGGCAAGGCAAACGTGGTGGCAGACGCCCTTAGTCGAAAAGGATACTGCATTGCCATCATGATTCAAGACTAGGCTCCTCTACTTTACAAGGAGATGGAAAGGCTAAATCTAGGGATCACCACCCGAGCGTACCTCGCTGCCTTGGAGTCTCGGCCTGTCTTGATAGACCAGATCCGAGAAAAGCAGAAGGAAGACCCAGACATCTTGGAGATCCAGCAGAACATGAGGAAGGGTAAAGCCCCCGGATTCTCCGAGGACGAGCATGGTACCATCTGGTTCGGAAACCGGGTATGCGTGCCCGACAAGCCTGAGTTGAAGACCCTCATCCTTCAAGAAGCCCACGATACTCTATACTCCATCCATCCAGGGAGCACAAAGATGTATCAAGACCTGAAGGAAAAATATTGGTGGGTCGGCATGAAAAGAGAAATAGCCGAGTATGTAGCCAAGTGCGACACATGTCGGCGAGTCAAGGCAGAGCATCAAAGACCTCCCGGACTTCTGCAACCTCTCAAGGTCCCTGAATGGAAGTGGGAAGAGATAGGAATGGACTTCATCACGGGACTACCCAGGACCCAAGCTGGTCATGATTCTATCTGGGTGATCGTCGACCGACTCACCAAGGTGGCTCACTTCATTCCGGTCAAGACAACTTACACTGTCGCCAAGTTGGCCAAGTTGTACATGACCAGGATAGTATGCCTTCACGGAGTTCCTAAGAAGATTGTATCTGACCATCGGAGTCAGTTTACCTCCAAGTTTTGGAAGAACCTTCAAGAGGAACTCGGCACCCGGCTGAACTTTAGCACCGCCTATCATCCACAGACCGATGGTCAAACCGAAAGGGTCAACCAGATATTGGAAGATATGCTTAGAGCTTGCGCTCTAGACTTTGGCGGAATGTGGGACAAGAACTTGCCCTATGCGGAGTTCTCCTACAACAACAGCTATCAAGCCAGTCTGCAAATGTCCCCGTTCGAAGCACTCTACGTACGTAAGTGCAGAACGCCGTTGCTCTGGGATCAAACCGAAGAATCACAACTGTTTGGGACTGATATGTTAAGAGACGCTGAAGAGAAGGTCAAGATCATAAGGGACCGATTGAAGACAGCTCAGTCCCGGCAGAAGAGCTACGCCGACAACCGTCGAAGAGACCTAGCCTTTGAGGAGGGCGATTATGTCTATCTACGCGTCACTCCCCTCTGTGGCACTCAAAGGTTCAACATGAAAGGCAAGCTAGCGCCCCGCTACGTCGGACCTTTTCAGATCCTCCGACGGCAAGGCGAAGTGGCATATCAACTTGAACTGCCTCCATCTTTGGCAGGGCTTCATGATGTGTTCCATGTCTCTCAGCTGAAGAAGTGCCTTCGTGTGCCCGCCGAACAAGCCGACCTTCAACAGCTCAACTTCCAAGAAGACTTGACCTACATCGAAAAACCCATCAAGATCTTAGAAACCAAAGAAAGAGTAACCAGGAGTTGTGTAGTTCGCTTCTGCAAAGTTCAGTGGGACAACCACCCCGCCGAAGAAGCAACATGGGAAAAAGAAGTCGAGCTGAAAGCCCAATACCCCGAGTTATTCGAGTAACGTTCCAATCTCGATGATGATATTCTTTGTAAGGGGGATAGGTTTGTAACACCCCAAATTTTCAAAGGAATAAAAATATTAATTATTCAATTTCCTGGATTTTATTTTGGAAATACTTTTAAATACCCTTCTATGCCATTTTTAAACTACAACATAGAGTAAATAGCCAAACCAGGGGCTGAAACTTTTTGTGTATGATCCTAAGACCAAAATACATTTTTGGGAATTTTATAAATTTTTATCAACCTTGAAAGTAGCCCTAAGATTTTAATCTATTTTCTGGAATTATTTTTATTCGGAAATGTTTTGAAACAGTATTGGGCCTCCCCCCTCCCTTCTCTCTCTCCCGGCCGGCCCAGCCCGTCACCCTCGCCCGCCTCAGGCTGACAGCCCGACCCCACCTGTCGGCGCCGATCGCCTCCCCTCGCGCGCGCGCCAGACACCACGGCCCCACCCGTCAGCCCTCTCCCTCTCGCACTCGCGCCCGCTGGCCAGTGGCCCCCGCCTGTCAGTTTCGTCATCAACCTCGCGCCAGCCCCCCTAATTCCGCAAGCCGAGAACCTCGCCTCGGATCCGCTCGCCGGCTCCCCCCCGTTAAACCGACCCCGCCATTAAATTCCCCGAGGCCCGCCGGTCATTTAATCGCGTTAAGGCACGCGTTTAAGCCTCCGGATCGCATTCACGCGCATTGCCGATCCCTCGTCGGTGAGTAAACCCCTCCTCGTCTTTCCTTGCACGCCTATTTAAGCCCCCTAGCCACCCACACTTGATCCCCTACGCCCACTCGCCACGAGGACGAACAGAGCACCCGCGATTCGCCTTTTTGCGCACTCCCACTGTTCGCCTCCGGCCACCGCTAGCCGTCGCCTTGGACCACCACCATCCATGCACTCACCACCGTCGTGACCGCAAGAACGACCCCCACCTTGGCCACCCCTCCGCCGACGTCGAACCACGCCAGAACACCGTCGCCGTCGAGGACCCCGAACTACTCCGTCGTCTACCCTCGCCACCGACCGCGCTCCGTCGACCCCTCGCCTCGCTTAAGGTACCTTCGTGACCGCCTTCGCGTCCTCTTTCCATTTCTAGGCTTAGCTAGGGGCGCCGTCGCTCGACGTGGCCGCTGGCCCGCTCGCCGTCGCCGGAGAAGACGACCGGCACGGGTCGAGTACCCGTGCCGTGTCGGATCTGATCCAGACCGTGCGATCGCGATCGGACGACGCCTGTGAGCCCACGTGCGTGATCTAATCCGCTCCGTCGGATCTGGTCAAAGCGTTACGTTTTAATCTCGCGCGTTCATTTCCATTTAAAACCCGCGTTCGATCTCGTGCGTCCACGTGGTACCCTTTCGCGCGTTTTAATCGTGGCCATCCATTATCACTTAAGCGCCCTGCCTCGCCCGTGCGCGTTGGATCTGGATCCAACGGTCCAGATCGATCCGGCGTACGCGCACAGTGCACGGGTTCACCAGTGGGCCTAGGCTCACCGTGGACCCGAGGCGTTTTAAATTTGAAAATAAATTCCAGAAATGCTTTTAAACTTCAAAAATTCATATCTGGCGCATTTGAACTCTAAAAATCGCCATTTCAATTTCAGAAAATTTATAATATTATTCTCTACACATTAGTTCAATAAAACAATATGTCACTTTAGACTTTTACATATTTATTTAAATAGGTATTTAAATACCCTTAGGGTAAAAATGTAAACTCAATTATTTAAATTCCATTAAAAATTTATATTCATTTTCTTTCTGTTCATATAATGGAAACTAATAAATTGCCCATGAACCTCATATTTTAAATTGATTAGAAGACTTAAAATAAGGCTATTCACAATTAAAAGTCCCTTTTTTATAATGACCATATTTCCCTATAGTTCATATCAAATTATTTATGAAATAAATTTCAGAAACTCAATAACTTGGTTTCCCTAAGTTAAACCAATTTAAACCCATGTCCTTATTGTGTAGTCTTGTATTGTTTAAATTGAATGTTGTAATTATTTTAATTTACTTTGTTTATAACGAGAAGACTACGACGCTACCGAGGAGCCGGAGTACTTTCCCGAAGTTCCTCCCTCCCCATTCACTGAACAAGGCAAGTCACCAAACCAATCTTTTGAGCATATTGAACCCATGTTTTACCAAACTATCGCTAAAACACATAGGTTATACATGCATTAGTCAAATGAACCCTTACAATATATTTATTTAGGATCCCCCGACCTTGATGTGCAACCCAAGCCATGCTATCTCGCCTAATCTCCTTGTCACCACATGATTAATGGTATTAGCTAGTGTCCACTGTATTGACACGATCGCTATAGGATAAAAAAATGAGTCGTAGTAAAATGGTTCTACTATATGATCCCCGTTACTTCTTATCCTTGGATTTCTGTTGGTGATGAGTTATGGTTGTGAGTGTATGCATGGTGGGTTCCGGGTGCAAGCTAGGGCATTGGTCGGTAGCACCTGGGGCACTATAAGGACCGGTCTGAGGGATCCGTTGCAATACACTTCCGTACTAACCACAAGTCTAATGGGTATGTCCTAACTAAGGTATGGAGTGTTCCAAACCGAGGCCACTATTTGGAGATGGGTCAAGCAGCACCTGCGGGTGGCTTGTACCAATGTGGCGCAAAAGGGGGTGCGACGTTCGCCGAGATGCGGCTCGGCGCGCCGGCGAAACCTAGAGCGTGTGGTTATCGCTTGGAGCATTTCATGCCAAGGTTTTGGCACGAGTTCCCGTGGTATGGGTCATCTCGTTTGGGATGAGTGCGTGCCTTGTGGGTACAGTAGTACATCTCTGATCAGAGTCTAAAATCTTTTCGAAAAGTCGAGCCCACGGTCAAGGGCGGGTTGCGTGACATCCCACAGTTAGATTACTTTGAACATGTATGTGCATGATGGTTTGACATGTAAGGACTATTGTGCGAGGAGGTGAAACGTACTCCTCGAGTTAGATGATGTTATTGATGCTCATGTTTACTTTTCCGCATGATTAAATTTGACTACACTAAATGCAATAACTGAAAATGTACTTTTCCGCAATGTTATCCATTACCCTTCCTTGTTCATTATCCTGCATTATTACTTGCATTTGCGGTGGCTTGTTGAGTACTTTTGTACTCATACCCGTTGAACACCACAGAGGATGCCTACTATGAAGACGGTCTGGAGTAGCGACCCAGTCAAGCAAAAATCCTGAAGAAGATGTTCGTCATGCTATTTACTTTTATTACTATTTTTATTTCAACTCTGATGTAATAATTATGGTCTGCGTACCATGAACGTTTGTCGTATGTACGTTGTTGCATGATGAACCTCTTGTATTATTGTTTTTCTTTGGAAATTCAATATTGTCTCGATTTGATAAATTGGGGCGCTACAACTAGTGCATCTCAAAGAGGTTCGAGGGCCACTGGTAAGTGTTCCAGATCCGACTGAACCAGAGCAGGAGGCACAAGATATTGCAGACCCTGTTATGGATAGGCCAACCCCACGAAGGTTTGGGAGAGTAGTCCATGCGCTAGAAATGTACATGTTCTTGACCACTAGGCATCGTGATGTGTTGTTGTTGGACAACGACGAGCCCATGACTTATGCAGAAGCAGTGATGGGACCAGACTCTGAGAAATGGCTTGGAGCCATTGAATTCGAGTTGGAGTCCATGCGAGTCAACCAAGTTTGGAACTTGGTTGATCCACCCGATGATGTAAAAACCATTTAGTGTAAATGGATCTTCAAGAAAAAGATAGACATTGATGGAAATGTTCACATCTATAAGGCACGATTGGTGGCGAAGGGTTTCAGACAGATTCAAGGTGTTGATTATGATGAAACGTTTTTGCCCGTTGCTATGCTTAAGTCTATTTGGATCATCCTAGCTATTGCCGTATTTTATGATTATGAGATATGGCAAATGGATGTCAAGACGACTTTCCTTAATGGAAACCTAAGTGGGGATGTGTACATGACATAGCCTGAAGTTCTTGATGGTCCGGGTAATGCTGGGAAAGTTTACAAGTTGCTAAAGTCCATTTATGGATTAAAGGAAGCTTCTCGGAGTTGGAATCTTCACTTTGATGAGGTAGTCAAAGGGTTTGGCTTCATCAAGAACGAAGAAGAACCTTGTGTTTACAAGAAGGCTAGTGGGAGCTCACTTGTGTTTCCGGTCTTATATGTGGATGACATATTCTTGTTTGAAAACGACATTCCTTTGCTAAATGCTGTCAAGACTTCACTGAAAAATAGTTTTTCGAAATGGTTAATTGGATTAAGCTAAAGTATGTACATTGTCAAGGTTTTTTGCAAATGTCACATGGTATTTCTCTTAGTAAGACTAAGTGTGTTGTGACACCAGATGAGCTAGAGAAGATGAGTGCGATCCCATATGCCTCCGCAATTGGATCCATCATGTATGTCATGCTATGTACAAGCCCAGATCTGTCATATGCTCTAAGTGTTACGAGCAGGTACCAATCAAACCTGGGTGAAAGTCACTGGGTTGTAGTAAAGAGTATCCTCAAGTACTTGAGAAGAACTGAAGAAATGTTCCTGGTTTATGGTGGTGAATAGGAGCTTGTTGTAAGTGGTTACAAAAATGCTAGTATTCAAACCGATAAAGATGATTCTCAATCGCAATCTGGCATTTTGTTCTGCCTCAATGGAGGTGAAGTGAGTTGGAAGAGTTCCGAGCAAGAGATGGTGGCCAATTCTACAATAGAAGCTAAGTATATCACAACTTCAGAAGTTGTGAAGGAGGCAGTTTGGGTCAAAAAGTTTGTTTCTGAGTCGGGTGTTGTTCCTAGTGCGTCCAGTCCAATGGACCTATATTGTGATAATAATGGTGCCATTGTGCAAGATCATTGAGAGAGGTGATGTGAAGATTTGCAAGGTGCACATAGATTTGAGCATGGCGGATCCATTGATGAAGCCTCTTCCACAGCCCAAGCATGAGGAGCACCTGAGGTCCATGGGTATTAGATTCTTGCGTGAGTGAGTCATGTGTATGTGTAATATGCTAGTAGAGTCTATGCAAATGTGTGAGGATAATTGTTATCTTGTTCCCTAAATAAATGTCGTTTACATTTTAGTAATGAGTTGATGACGTGTTATGTGAGACTATTTGTGCTATAATGATATTGTTCAAAAGGGATCCGTTGATAGCAAAAATGGCATTAATGGTCGAAATTATCAAAAAGTCAATTTTGGTAATTTGGGCTGAAAATATGTTGTGTCCTTGCAAAGGCTGGTCCAACCGACCATAGTAGGCCGGTCCGACCAGCCATGTAGGCTCGGTCAGACCGACCCAATGGGTCCGGTAAGACTGGCCTAGTTCGAAAATTAGAGATAAGAGTTGGTTCGGGCTATTTTGATATCTAATTAAATTTTAACCACTTTTTGCCAAATCCTACTTGATGTAGATTCTAGGGAGTCTAAGTCCAATGCCTATAAAAATAGGGGGAAGGCTGATTCATGGATCTATCTCCATAGATCAACATTTCAAAACACTAGTTTTGAATCATACTTTTACTTTTCATCTACTTTTGTGACCTAGTTCAATACATCTTTGTGGGTTTGCGTTGAAAGCCCTCCGTGCATCACGTCGTTACCGTGGTAAGCCTTGTTGATTCACCTATGAACCACCCGTTTAATCCACATAACGGATTTTTATCATTTTATCGGTTTTTCTAGCTACCCTTGGAAATTCGGTCTCTAGGCCAAATTGTATTTGATTTCTTCTTGTTTTGCAGAGTTATCACCCTTAGATTCCTCGTCGAGAAGTTTGGGGGTGATTTCTACAAGTTTTCTAGATCGCCGGAGCCCCGGGAGATTAAATCGGAGCATGTCGGTCTGACCGGCTGTTGCTGTGCCGGGTTGTCAGGTCATTGCCGGCGTGATTGGGCCTATCCTTGGCACCGTCCGGTCCGACCGGTGTGCCTTTGCTGGTTCGACCGGACCCCTCCGCATCAATCTGCTCTGCGCTGAAGAACACTTCGCACGGGACCCCATGGCACCAAAGCCCTCGGTCTGACCGAGGCCTCACTGACTGTCTGACAGGACACCCTCTGCCAGTATGACTTCCCTGAGTACCCTTTGCGCCAAGACCCTTCACAATTGTCTCTAGAAACACTTCGCACAGACGTAGGTCTGATCGAGGCTTGCACCTCGGTCCGACCGGCCAACAGGCTGAAGCCCCCTTTGGGACCCTTCAGTATCCGTTGTCATTTTTGATAAAATTACCTACTTCACACGGTCCGACCAGCTTGACTTGGCCGGTCTGCCCGACTGTTGACATGAAAACGTGCCCACACACTGACATCGATTCGACGATCCAAAAGCGCGCGGATACTTAGGGATAAACCTGAGCATGACACGACGCTGACATCGCGTTCTGACGGATCTTTAACGGTTGTAAGGGTAACGAAGTCGCCAGGTAATCAAACAAATATTAAAAAATAAAGTCCGATTAGCCGATGTGTGAGAAAATAACTAAAAATAATAAAACCTAATCAAACCGGCCAAAACAGGATCGATTCTGATCTGCAATAAAATGGTGGTTGGACCAAAGGTATACTCTCGATTGGATCGGCAATGTGAAGTATCACCGAAGGGTACCCTTCGGCATTCGACGCGAGATAAAACCGTCAGCCTGGTGATGCGAAGTATCACCGAATGGGGGGCCTCGGTGTTCTGTTGCGAAGGGGTCACCGAAGGTGGCTTTGATGTTTTGGTGTGAAGTGGTCTCCAAGCAGTCGGACCAACGGAGGGTACCTGGTCAGATCGACGGCAAAGCCTCGGTCAGACCAAGGGCTTCGGCATCACGGAGTCCGGTGTGGAGCAATTTAATGTGAGCGTTCTCGTCGAAGAAGGCTTCGGCGTAACGGCGAAGGCTGCTCTGGCGAGAAGTTGAGGGATCCAGTCGGACCAGCGAAGGCCCCTCAATCGGACCAGGGGGTGCTGGTGGCGGTGTGGCGAAGCGTGCCGACAACAGCCTGACTGCCCAGCATGGTAGTGTTCGGCCATACCGGCGAAGCCCCGTCGGTCGGACCGATAGGCTTCGTTCTGATCGCCTAAGGGCTCCGGCGACCTTGAAGATGCATATCATTCACCCCCAAACTTATTGGCGATGATTTTGAATATGTTTCCCCAGCAAAACAATAAGAGATCAAGTGCAATTCGACCTAGATGCCGAACTCCCAACAATAGAAAAATAAAACTGATAAAACGATAAAAATCCGTTTCATGGATTAAACGGAGATTCACGAGTGAATCAACAATGTTTACCGTGATTTCGACGCGGTGGATGGAAGGCTTTTAGCACAAACCCATGAAGATGTACATTACTGTTCTAATCCTAGGGCAAGGAATGTAGATTGGGAGATAAAAGAATGATTCAAAGCGAGGGCTTTGTGTTGATATGAAAGCGGGGGTCCTCTTGAATCAGCCTCACCCCTCTATTTATAGGGGCTGGTCTCACCTAATCTGAGTAGGATTCGGCCACGTGGTTAAGATTTGGATAAGAGATCTCACCTAATCTAAGTAGGATTCAACCAAGTGGATAAGATTTGGATAAGAGATAAAAAACAACAGAACTATACTAATCTGTTTCGATCTCTACCGGCCGTAGTGTGCCTCCACAGGCCTCGCCAAAGCCAGCCTGCCGAGCTGAAGCCTATAGGCCCCCGAAGAGGCCCACTAGGATGAAGCCTGCCTACGAAGCAGGCCTCCGAAGGTGTTGCCGAAGCCCAACGCAGGACGGGCCTTCGGCACTTTAGGGCTTCGGCCTGTGCCGGAGATTGTGAAACCAAGGGTGGTTTCGGTATGGATGATGAGTGATTGACAAGGATGATCATTCGAGAGATGGAGCGATGGAGTGTTGGTTGATTGCATCGAGGGGTTCGATGTGAAATGGAAGATAGGTTGCCGAGGTTTCGGTGGTGCGTCGCATTCTTGTTTTGCTTGTCTTGGATGTGCAGGGTGGAGATGTTGACCGACTGTCAATGGCAAGTGATCAAGGATCAAGCGTGGAGCTCGATGTCGGAGGATCAAGGAGGCCTGGCGAAGTTGGAGAAGATCTCAAGAGTGCACGAAGAGACCGAGCAAGACTTGGACGGACGGGTGACTGTGATGGCGTGATGACCAAGTTCGCGAGAGGGAGGCCAGGGCAAGCATTCAAGCGGCTCGAGGGGATCGAGAGCAGAAGTGGTTCGCTGGCGCTCGGAGTCGCGAAGCGGTGTCACGAGTCAAAGGGTTTAGAGGCTTTGTCGGTTTTTGCTGAAAACTGTCACATATCTAGTTTTGTTAATTTTAATAGTTTGGAGTCTTTTTACTTTGACTCTATATGTAATAAAATGTTGTGAGTCTAGAGTTAGTCTACTCCTTTGGTATATTTTTCAGAATTTTATAATTCTGAAAATATATATTACAAGGAATAGGACTTTTGTGTAATTTCAATTCTAGAGGGTTCTTTTTAGAAAATACCCCCATGGTTGGCCTATAAACAGGGGACCATATCCATGGGCAGGTGACGGATTTTTGGCTGTCTTTTGGCTGGACCAAATATCTGAAATTGAATCTTGCAATTTGAACCAATTGAACAAATGTGCTTTGCTGAAATTATCTTTACTATTCACCGTCCGAAAAATCCAAAAGTGTGTGAATTCCAATTGCAATTGAATTAAATCGTTCTGATTTATTCTTACACTTGAGTTTGATCCTTAGAATGAGTGTTTTGATAGTGGTTGGTTGACAAGCTTAATCAACGTTGTTTTTGGGCATTTGAATCCGTTTGAGCTCAACTTTTGTACTGATTGATTTGAAACTTCAATTTGTGTTTTAGAGGAGCGTTGGGTGATTTAATTAGGCCATCACTTTGAAATAAAGTGTCGAGGTGCCTATTCACCCTCCCTCTAGTCGCCATTCCGATCCCACACTCAGAATCGAGCAAACCTATTCACCACAGTGCGGCCCCACTTGGTTACTCACTTCTACAGTAGATAATCGTGCTTATGAGAAGCATGCTAGTGTTACCGTGGATGTCAGCTGCCTGATGCTTGCCTGCATGTCCTCTCAGTTTCAGAAATAGTATGAGTAACGCGATGCTTACGATATGATTGTAGGTCCTGACGGCATGTTTCAGGACCAAGTAAGGGTAGAAAGATACAATGTGTCTAAATGCTTGTTTGGTAGCAGGCTGGCTGAAGGGAGCCCAGCTGAAGGGAGCCCAGTGAGCCCTCAGGGTGATCAAGATGATTGGTTGCGTGGAGACTCTAGAGAGACTAGGCAATCCACTGGATCCATACCTCGCTATTGATGTCATTCTCTAGTCGTTCCCACTGAGCTTTGAGCCGTACATCATGAATTATAACATGGTTGGACTGGAGAAGACATTAGGTGAGTTGCATGGGATGCTGAAATCTGTTGAGGAGAGTATCAGGAAGACTCCAAACCATGTGATGGTTGTTCAGAATGAGAGCAAAAAGAGGAGGAAAAAGGCTAAGACTACAGATGAGATCTCTAGGGCGAAGTCCAAACCGACTTGAAAGTCCAGGTCTGGTCCTGCCAACTCTGATGTGTGCCACCATTGCCATAAGCCTAGGCATTGGAAGCACAATTTCAAGGTTTACCTGGAAGAGTATAAAAATAAGAAGGGAAATGGGACTTCCGCTTCATGTATTAATGTTATGGAAATAAATATTGCTACTCGTCCAAATGATTCATGGGTATTTGATACCGAATCGATGATTCATACTTGCAAATCATTGCAGGGGCTGAGTAGTGTAAGAAAGTATGAAGTGGCGAGCTGGATATCCGTGTCAGGAATGGTGCAAAGGTTGCAGCATTGGTCGTCGATGTTTATTCACCGTCGCTACCGTCATGATTAGTTTTGGAGTTAAATAATTGTTATTTCATTCCCGCCTTAGGCCGAAACATTATCTCTTCTTCATGTTTAGAGGAAGATGGTTTTGAATTCATAATAAAGAACAAGAGTTATTCAATATTTTCGAATGGCATGCTCTATGGTGTTTGTCCATTAGTGAATGTATTGTATATTGTGAGTCTTGATGATGCACACATTTATAACATTAATACTAAGAAACAATGACTCAATGATTTGAATTCCACCTACATCTAACATTGTCGTTTGGGTCATATAAATGAGAAGCTTGTACAGAATCTCCATAGTGATGTACTTTTGGAGTCAATTGATTTTGAATCATATGACACATGCAAGTCTTGTTTACTTGGCAAAATGACAAAGACACCTTTCACCAGACAGAGTGAGAGGGCGAGTGAGCTATTGGCTAAGAAAGGATTTTAGTACTTTATTACTTTTTTCGACTACTTTAGTATATATGGCTATGTCTACTTGATGAGGCATAAGTGTGAATCCTTTGAAAAGTTCAAGTAGTTCTAGAATGAGGTACAAAATCATATGGGCAAGACAATTAAATTTCTACGATCAGACCATGGGGGTGAATATTTGAGCCATGAGTTTAGTGATCATCTGAAGTAGTGTGGAATTGTTCTACAACTGACTCCACCTGGCACGCCTCAATGGAATGGGGTGTCTGAGCAGAGAAACCACACTTTGTTGGACATGTTGTGGTCCATGGTGAGTCACGCTGATCTTCCATTATCATTTTGGGGTAGAAACTGCAGCTTTCATGATTAATAGAGTTCCATCTAAGTCAGTAGAGAAGACACCATGTGAGATGTGGTCTAGGAGGCGTCCTAGTTTTTCTTTTCTAAAGATTTGGGGATGTGAGACGTTTGTCAAATGTAAGACATCTTTTCAAGCTCAGTTCTAAGTCTGACAAGTGCTTCTTTGTGGGGTATCCTAGGGAAACCAAAAAATACTATTTATATAACAGAGAGGAGGGCAAAGTGTTTGTCGCTCGAAATGGTGTGTTCCATGAGAAAGAGTTTCTCTCAAAAGGAGTTAGTGGGAGGACTATTGTAACACCCCAAATTTTCAAAGGAATAAAAATATTAATTAATTCAATTTCTTGGATTTTATTTTGGAAATACTTTTAAATACCCTTCTATGCCATTTTTAAATTACAACATAGAGTAAATAGCCAAACCAGGGGCTGAAACTTTTTGTGTATGATCCTAAGACCAAAATACATTTTTGGGAATTTTTATAAATTTTATCAACCTTGAAAGTAGCCCTAATATTTTAATCTATTTTCTGGAATTATTTTTATTCGGAAATGTTTTGAAACACTATTGGGCCTCCCCCCTCCCTTCTCTCTCTCCCGGCCGGCCCTGGGGCACCTGGGGCACTATAAGGACCGGTCTGAGGGATCCGTTGCAATACACTTCCGTACTAACCACAAGTCTAATGGGTATGTCCTAACTAAGGTATGGAGTGTTCCAAACCGAGGCCACTATTTGGAGATGGGTCAAGCAGCACCTGCGGGTGGCTTGTACCAATGTGGCGCAAAAGGGGGTGCGACGTTCACCGGGATGCGGCCCGGCGCGCCGGCGAAACCTAGAGCGTGTGGTTATCGCTTGGAGCATTTCATGCCGAGGTTTTGGCACGAGTTCCCGTGGTATGGGTCATCTCGTTTGGGATGAGTGCGTGCCTTGTGGGTATAGTAGTACATCTCTGATCAGAGTCTAAAATCTTTTCGAAAAGTCGAGCCCACGGTCAAGGGCGGGTTGCGTGACATCCCACAGTTAGATTACTTTGAACATGTATGTGCATGATGGTTTGACATGTAAGGACTGTTGTGCGAGGAGGTGAAACGTACTCCTCGAGTTAGATGATGTTATTGATGCTCATGTTTACTTTTCCGCATGATTAAATTTGACTACACTAAATGCAATAACTGAAAATGTACTTTTCCGCAATGTTATCCATTACCCTTCCTTGTTCATTATCCTGCATTATTACTTGCATTTGCGGTGGCTTGTTGAGTACTTTTGTACTCATACCCGTTGAACACCACAGAGGACGCCTACTATGAAGACGGTCTGGAGGAGCGACCCAGTCAAGCAAAAATCCTGAAGAAGATGTTCGTCATGCTATTTACTTTTATTACTATTTTTATTTCAACTCTGATGTAATAATTATGGTCTGCGTACCATGAACGTTTGTCGTATGTACGTTGTCGCATGATGAACCTCTTGTATTATTGTTTTTCTTTGGAAATTCAATAATGTCTCGATTTGATAAATCGGGGCGCTACAAGATGGTATCAGAGCCGACTTGACTGTAGGAAGCCAAACAGACCCACCTAGCCATTAGCTGCAGAAAATTATTTCTCGAAAACATACTTTATAAACTTTGTTTCTCCCCTCACTTTTTCTTCAACTTGCTGTTTTGTAGATGCCTGTCTACCAAGTACACAGTTATTGCCACCACTTCGAGGGCTTCGTTAGGGAGCTCCGGATGATGCTCACATTCCTCGGGTTCCTCTTTGAGCCTGAATTCCAAGGAGTGTACTTGGAGGAGTTCGCCGGACCTTGTGACGTCTCCCTCACCGTCCATGGCTCCGGAGAGCATCTGCCGTCCTACACCACCGCGCTTGGAGGCCCGACGTTCGACGTCGCGTGCCAACGAGTCGCCCTACAGGCCCTTATGGAACTGAGGATGATCTACGATGATCGTCTTCAGAACTCGTCTTTTCGGCTTGTGCCGAAGCGTACTCCCGGCGCCTACCGTAGTATCTACCTCGGAGTTCACTCCGTGCGTGATCCGGTCATGGCCCGGCAGTCGCGTCTTCTACAGGCTATGGACGACCTCCATACCGAGGCGGTGCTCCACGCCGATGAGCACCATGAGGCGGTTGAGTTTCTTCGTGAGGAGACGAAGAACTTGATCCAGCAGAACGGCGAGTTGCAGCGCAAGATCATGCAGCTGTAGAAGGACATCGCCGAGATGGTTCCTCTCCTTCCTAGGAAGAGGAAGCCCATCCGTGAGCCCGTCCCTCGCCCTAAGCGGATCCCACCTCACCCCTCCACCGCCGGACCGTCTACCGCCAGCGCCCCTGCACCATGCCCCGACCTCGTCTCCGACCCCATCATCGAGAACTTTCTCGAACCCACCATCCCTCAGGAGCCGCGTACCCGTGGTTCCGAGAGCACGGAGATCGCCTCCGGTGGCGATTAGACGTTAGGAGTCGCTATCTTAAATAAAACAGAATTTTGTATGTGGTGCTATCCACAGCGAGTGTGTTGTGGATAGAATAAAAGCTTGATTGTAATGAACAATTTTTACCACTTTATATATATGCCTGAGCCTTATGAGGTATTTTTGATAGTATTATTGTTTCATCATCTTTTTGCCTTATAATGTCGTATATTCAGAAAATGGCCGACCACCAGAACACTTGCTCCAACAACGGAGAAGGAGGAAGTCGCGACACACGCGAGGGTGTTGTACCCAACTGGGGTGCAACAGGCCCACGTCAATCTGGGTCGCCATCCGCCAACCACCCTACTTTGGCAGAAATGATGGCGAATCAGAACCAGCTGATCACCGCCCTCCTTACCCTAGATGCAGCACCAGCAGACTCAGTTAGACCGTCTGCAGCACGGGGAACCTGCCCCTCGCGCACCAGCACCCGCACCCGCTCCACAACTCTCGGAGTTTCTGCCCGTGCGCCCGCCCATCTTCTCGAGCACCACCAACCCCATGGAGGCCGGAGATTGGCTCCGCACCATTGGGAAGAAGCTCGATCTCCTCCCCTGCACCGACCGGGAGCGGGTGGCCTTCGCCACTCACCAGCTCCAGGGCCCCGCCGCGGAATGGTGGGACAACTACCGTGAGTGCCAGCCAGAGGACCACGTGGTGACATGGGCGGAGTTCACCATCGCCTTCCGCGCCACCCACGTCCCCGCCGGAGTCATCGCGGTGAAACAGCAGGAGTTCCGTGACCTACAGCAAGGCAACCGGACCGTAATGGAGTACCTCCATGAGTTCAACCGCCTCGCCCGCTACGCACCGGAAAAAGTGAGCACCGACGCCCTCCGCCAGGCCAAGTTCCTCTGGGGACTTAAGGATGAGCTGTCTATCCAGCTCGTCGCCACCGACTACACCGATTTCCAACGGCTAGTCAACAAAGTGCTCATCCAAGAGACTGAGCAGAACAAGTTGGACCTCAAGAAGAGGAAGATGATCGCCTTCAAGCATCAACAGGCGAATTCCCAGAGGACCCGCTTCATTCCTCCACCACCAGCGCCAGCCTACCATCCTCAGCCCGCCTACAGGCCACCTCACGCCGCCGGTGGATCCAACGCCGGGCATCCTCGCCCCGCTCCACCCGCTCCGGCCGCTGAGCCGACGTCAGCCGCCAAGGCCCCGATCTTGAAGGATCACCAAGGGAGGCCGGTCGTCTGCTTCAACTGCCGCAAGGAAGGGCACTATTCGCACCAATGTCCTCACCCCAAGAAGCCCCAAGGCGCGGCACCCAACCAGGCGGTACGTGCCCGCGTCAACCACATCAACGCGGAGGAAGCTCAGGAGGCTCCTGAAGTCATGCTCGGTACGTCCACTGTGAATTCCGTACTAGCCGTAATATTATTTGACTCTGGAGCAACACACTCCTTCGTCCCAGAAGATTTTGTGAAAATCAACGAACTTGACGTACTCCCTCTATCCGTCCCCATGGTGATTGCCACCCCAGGCAATAGAACCTTAGCCCGCTCATACAGCCCTAAGGTTCAGATAGAGATCCAAGGAGTATTATTCTGGGCCGAGCCAGTCCTCATAAAATGCGCCGGACTCGACCTCATCCTAGGGATGGATTGGTTGATGAAGCACAAGGGAGTGATCGACTGTGCCGACAAGTCCGTCACAGTGGTCAACCCTGAAGGCGCAACCGTCACCTTTCGGATGACCAGTCGCCAACCGCTCAAAGCGTCCCTCCACTCGTTAGCCATTGAAGAAGTACCCATAGTCAAGGAGTTTATGGACGTCTTCCCTGAAGACCTACCAGGAATGCCTCCCAAGCGGGACATTGAATTCAGAATCGAACTTGTCCCTGAGACCACTCCAATCTCCAAGCGCCCATACCGGATGGCCGCTAATGAACTAGCCGAAGTCAAGAGCAACATCGAAGACCTGGAGCATAAAGGGTACATCCGACCGAGTACCTCACTGTGGGGGGCACCGGTTATCTTTGCCTTGAAGAAGGACAAGACCAAGAGGATGTGCGTGGACTATAGAGCCCTGAACGACGTAACCATCAAGAACAAGTACCCATTGCCTCGGATCGACGGCCTGTTCGATCAACTGAAGGGATCCTCGGTGTTTTCCAAGATTGACCTCAGGTCAGGTTATCACCAATTGAGGATTAGAGAAGAGGACATACACAAGACTGCCTTCACCTCCTGCTATGGACTCTACGAGTATACCGTGATGTCGTTCGGACTCACGAATGCCCCGGCCTTTTTCATGAACATGATGAACAATGTTTTCATGGAGTTCTTGGATAAGTTTATTGTGGTATTCATCGACGATATCCTCGTCTACTCCAAGACCAAGGAAGAACACGAGACTCACCTCCGTCTGACCCTCGGAAAGCTATGGGAACAGCAATTGTACGCCAAATACAGCAAGTGCGAATTTTGGTCGTCTGAGGTAAAGTTCCTCGGCCATGTCATCTCTGCCGTAGGAATAGCAGTGGACCCGACCATCGTGGAAGCAGTAACCAACTGGCTGCAGCCCACGACCGTGACCGAGATCCGTAGTTTTCTCGGATTGGCTGGATACTACCACCGATTCATCGAAAATTTCTCGAAGATCGCCAAACCTATGACCAGACTTCTACAGAAAGAAATAAAATTCGAATGGACCCCAGACTGTGAAGAAAGCTTCCAGACCCTCAAGAAGAAGCTCGTGTCGGCCCCTATTCTGACTCTGCCAGACATCCGGAAAGACTTCCACGTCTACTGTGATGCCTCTCGTCAAGGATTGGGATGCATCTTAATGCAAGAAGGCAAGGTGATATCCTACGCCTCCCGACAACTGAGACCACATGAGCTGAACTACCCGACCCACGACCTGGAGTTAGCAGCTGTGGTTCATGCCTTAAGGATATGGAGACATTACCTTGTGGGGAATCAGTGTGAGGTCTTCACCGACCACAAGAGCCTCAAGTATATATTCGCCCAACCAGATCTGAACCTCAAACAAAGGAGATGGCTGGAACTGATCAAGGATTACGACTTGGGCATCCATTATCATCCAGGCAAGGCAAACGTGGTGGCAGACGCCCTTAGTCGAAAAGGATACTGCATTGCCATCATGATTCAAGACTAGGCTCCTCTACTTTACAAGGAGATGGAAAGGCTAAATCTAGGGATCACCACCCGAGCGTACCTCGCTGCCTTGGAGTCTCGGCCTGTCTTGATAGACCAGATCCGAGAAAAGCAAAAGGAAGACCCAGACATCTTGGAGATCCAGCAGAACATGAGGAAGGGTAAAGCCCCCGGATTCTCCGAGGACGAGCATGGTACCATCTGGTTCGGAAACCGAGTATGCGTGCCCGACAAGCCTGAGTTGAAGACCCTCATCCTTCAAGAAGCCCACGATACTCTATACTCCATCCATCCAGGGAGCACAAAGATGTATCAAGACCTGAAGGAAAAATATTGGTGGGTCGGCATGAAAAGAGAAATAGCCGAGTATGTAGCCAAGTGCGACACATGTCGGTGAGTCAAGGCAGAGCATCAAAGACCTCCCGGACTTCTGCAACCTCTCAAGGTCCCTGAATGGAAGTGGGAAGAGATAGGAATGGACTTCATCACGGGACTACCCAGGACCCAAGCTGGTCATGATTCTATCTGGGTGATCGTCGACTGACTCACCAAGGTGGCTCACTTCATTCCGGTCAAGACAACTTACACTGTCGCCAAGTTGGCCAAGTTGTACATGACTAGGATAGTATGCCTTCACGGAGTTCCTAAGAAGATTGTATCTGACCATCGGAGTCAGTTTACCTCCAAGTTTTGGAAGAACCTTCAAGAGGAACTCGGCACCCCGGCTGAACTTTAGCACCGCCTATCATCCACAGACCGATGGTCAAACCGAAAGGGTCAACCAGATATTGGAAGATATGCTTAGAGCTTGCGCTCTAGACTTTGGCGGAATGTGGGACAAGAACTTGCCCTATGCGGAGTTCTCCTACAACAACAGCTATCAAGCCAGTCTGCAAATGTCCCCGTTCGAAGCACTCTACGTACGTAAGTGCAGAACGCCGTTGCTCTGGGATCAAACCGAAGAATCACAACTGTCTGGGACTGATATGTTAAGAGACGCTGAAGAGAAGGTCAAGATCATAAGGGACCGATTGAAGACAGCCCAGTCCCGGCAGAAGAGCTACGCCGACAACCGTCGAAGAGACCTAGCCTTTGAGGAGGGCGATTATGTCTATCTCCGCGTCACTCCCCTCTGTGGCACTCAAAGGTTCAACATGAAAGGCAAGCTAGCGCCCCGCTACGTCGGACCTTTTCAGATCCTCCGACGGCAAGGCGAAGTGGCATATCAACTTGAACTGCCTCCATCTTTGGCAGGGCTTCATGATGTGTTCCATGTCTCTCAGCTGAAGAAGTGCCTTCGTGTGCCCGCCGAACAAGCCGACCTTCAACAGCTCAACTTCCAAGAAGACTTGACCTACATCGAAAAACCCATCAAGATCTTAGAAACCAAAGAAAGAGTAACCAGGAGTCGTGTAGTTCGCTTCTGCAAGGTTCAGTGGGACAACCACCCCGCCGAAGAAGCAACATGGGAAAAAGAAGTCGAACTGAAAGCCCAATACCCCGAGTTATTCGAGTAACGTTCCAATCTCGATGACGATATTCTTTGTAAGGGGGATAGGTTTGTAACACCCCAAATTTTCAAAGGAATAAAAATATTAATTAATTCAATTTCCTGGATTTTATTTTGGAAATACTTTTAAATACCCTTCTATGCCATTTTTAAACTACAACATAGAGTAAATAGCCAAACCAGGGGCTGAAACTTTTTGTGTATGATCCTAAGACCAAAATACATTTTTGGGAATTTTTATAAATTTTTATCAACCTTGAAAGTAGCCCTAAGATTTTAATCTATTTTCTGGAATTATTTTTATTCGGAAATGTTTTGAAACAGTATTGGGCCTCCCCCTCCCTTCTCTCTCTCCCGGCCGGCCCAGCCCGTCACCCTCGCCCGCCTCAGGCTGACAGCCCGACCCCACCTGTCGGTGCCGATCGCCTCCCCTCGCGCGCGCGCCCGACACCACGGCCCCACCCGTCAGCCCTCTCCCTCTCGCACTCGCGCCCGCTGGCCAGTGGCCCCCGCCTGTCAGTTTCGTCATCAACCTCGCGCCAGCCCCCCTAATTCCGCAAGCCGAGAACCTCGCCTCGGATCCGCTCGCCGGCTCCCCCCCGTTAAACCGACCCCGCCATTAAATTCCCCGAGGCCCGCCGGTCATTTAATCGCGTTAAGGCACGCGTTTAAGCCTCCGGATCGCATTCACGCGCATTGCCGATCCCTCGTCGGTGAGTAAACCCCTCCTCGTCTTTCCTTGCACGCCTATTTAAGCCCCCTAGCCACCCGCACTTGATCCCCTACGCCCACTCGCCACGAGGACGAACAGAGCACCCGCGATTCGCCTTTTTGCGCACTCCCACTGTTTCGCCTCCGGCCACCGCTAGCCGTCGCCTTGGACCACCACCATCCATGCACTCACCACCGTCGTGACCGCAAGAACGACCCCCACCTTGGCCACCCCTCCGCCGACGTCGAACCACGCCAGAACACCGTCGCCGTCGAGGACCCCGAACCACTCCGTCGTCTACCCTCGCCACCGACCGCGCTCCGTCGACCCCTCGCCTCGCTTAAGGTACCTTCGTGACCGCCTTCGCGTCCTCTTTCCATTTCTAGGCTTAGCTAGGGGCGCCGTCGCTCGACGTGGCCGCTGGCCCGCTCGCCGTCGCCAGAGAAGACGACCGGCACGGGTGTCGGATCTGATCCAGACCGTGCGATCGCGATCGGACGACGCCTGTGAGCCCACGTGCGTGATCTAATCCGCTCCGTCGGATCTGGTCAAAGCGTTACGTTTTAATCTCGCGCGTTCATTTCCATTTAAAACCCGCGTTCGATCTCGTGCGTCCACGTGGTACCCTTTCGCGCGTTTTAATCGTGGCCATCCATTATCACTTAAGCGCCCCGCCTCGCCCGTGCGCGTTGGATCTGGATCCAATGGTCCAGATCGATCCGGCGTACGCGCACAGTGCACGGGTTCACCGTGGGCCTGGCTCACCGTGGACCCGAGGCGTTTTAAATTTGAAAATAAATTCCAGAAATGCTTTTAAACTTCAAAAATGCATATCTGGCGCATTTGAACTCTAAAAATCGCCATTTCAATTTCAGAAAATTTATAATATTATTCTCTACACATTAGTTCAATAAAAACAATATGTCACTTTATACTTTTACATATTTATTTAAATAGGTATTTAAATACCCTTAGGGTAAAAATGTAAACTCAATTATTTAAATTCCATTAAAATTTATATTCATTTTCTTTCTGTTCATATAATGGAAACTAATAAATTGCCCATGAACCTCTTATTTTAAATTGATTAGAAGACTTAAAATAAGGCTATTCACAATTAAAAGTCCCTTTTTTATAATGACCATATTTCCCTATAGTTCATATCAAATTATTTATGAAATAAATTTCAGAAACTCAATAACTTGGTTTCCCTAAGTTAAACCAATTTAAACCCATGTCCTTATTGTGTAGTCTTGTATTGTTTAAATTGAATGTTGTAATTATTTTAATTTACTTTGTTTATAACGAGAAGACTACGACGCTACCGAGGAGCCGGAGTACTTTCCCGAAGTTCCTCCCTCCCCATTCACTGAACAAGGCAAGTCACCAAACCAATCTTTTGAGCATATTGAACCCATGTTTTACCAAACTATCGCTAAAACACATAGGTTATACATGCATTAGTCAAATGAACCCTTACAATATATTTATTTAGGATCCCCCGACCTTGATGTGCAACCCAAGCCATGCTATCTCGCCTAATCTCCTTGTCACCACATGATTAATGGTATTAGCTAGTGTCCACTGTATTGACACGATCGCTATAGGATAAAAAATGAGTCGTAGTAAAATGGTTCTACTATATGATCCCCGTTACTTCTTATCCTTGGATTTCTGTTGGTGATGAGTTATGGTTGTGAGTGTATGCATGGTGGGTTCCGGGTGCAAGCTAGGGCATTAGTCGGTAGCACCTGGGGCACTATAAGGACCGGTCTGAGGGATCCGTTGCAATACACTTCCGTACTAACCACAAGTCTAATGGGTATGTCCTAACTAAGGTATGGAGTGTTCCAAACCGAGGCCACTATTTGGAGATGGGTCAAGCAGCACCTGCGGGTGGCTTGTACCAATGTGGCGCAAAAGGGGGTGCGACGTTCGCCGAGATGCGGCCCGGCGCGCCGGCGAAACCTAGAGCGTGTGGTTATCGCTTGGAGCATTTCATGCCAAGGTTTTGGCACGAGTTCCCGTGGTATGGGTCATCTCGTTTGGGATGAGTGCGTGCCTTGTGGGTACAGTAGTACATCTCTTATCAGAGTCTAAAATCTTTTCGAAAAGCCGAGCCCACGGTCAAGGGCGGGTTGCGTGACATCCCACAGTTAGATTACTTTGAACATGTATGTGCATGATGGTTTGACATGTAAGGACTGTTGTGCGAGGAGGTGAAACGTACTCCTCGAGTTAGATGATTTTATTGATGCTCATGTTTACTTTTCCGCATGATTAAATTTGACTACACTAAATGCAATAACTTAAAATGTACTTTTCCGCAATGTTATCCATTACCCTTCCTTGTTCATTATCCTGCATTATTACTTGCATTTGTGGTGGCTTGTTGAGTACTTTTGTACTCATACCCGTTGAACACCACAGAGGATGCCTACTATGAAGACGGTCTGGAGTAGCGACCCAGTCAAGCAAAAATCCTGAAGAAGATGTTCGTCATGCTATTTACTTTTATTACTATTTTTATTTCAACTCTGATGTAATAATTATGGTCTGCGTACCATGAACGTTTGTCGTATGTACGTTGTTGCATGATGAACCTCTTGTATTATTGTTTTTCTTTGGAAATTCAATAATGTCTCGATTTGATAAATCGGGGCGCTACAACTGTGCATCTCAAAGAGGTTTGAGGGCCACTGGTAAGTGTTCCAGATCCGACTGAACCAGAGCAGGAGGCACAAGATATTGCAGACCCTGTTATGGATACGCCAACCCCACGAAGGTTTGGGAGAGTAGTCCATGCGCTAGAAATGTACATGTTCTTGACCACTAGGCATCGTGATGTGTTGTTGTTGGACAACGACGAGCCCATGACTTATGCAGAAGTAGTGATGGGACCAGACTCTGAGAAATGGCTTGGAGCCATTGAATTCGAGTTGGAGTCCATGCGAGTCAACCAAGTTTGGAACTTGGTTGATCCACCCGATGATGTAAAAACCATTTAGTGTAAATGGATCTTCAAGAAAAAGATAGACATTGATGGAAATGTTCACATCTATAAGGCATGATTGGTGGCGAAGGGTTTCAGACAGATTCAAGGTGTTGATTATGATGAAACGTTTTTGCCCGTTGCTATGCTTAAGTCTATTTGGATCATCCTAGCTATTGCCGTATTTTATGATTATGAGATATGGAAAATGGATGTCAAGACGACTTTCCTTAATGGAAACCTAAGTGAGGATGTGTACATGACATAGCCTGAAGTTCTTGATGGTCCGGGTAATGCTGGGAAAGTTTACAAGTTGCTAAAGTCCATTTATGGATTAAAGGAAGCTTCTCGGAGTTGGAATCTTCGCTTTGATGAGGTAGTCAAAGGGTTTGGCTTCATCAAGAACGAAGAAGAACCTTGTGTTACAAGAAGGCTAGTGGGAGCTCACTTGTGTTTCCGGTCTTATATGTGGATGACATATTCTTGTTTGGAAACGACATTCCTTTGCTAAATGCTGTCAAGACTTCACTGGAAAATAGTTTTTCGAAATGGTTAATTGGATTAAGCTAAAGTATGTACATTGTCAAGGTTTTTGCAAATGTCACATGGTATTTCTCTTAGTAAGACTAAGTGTGTTGTGACACCAGATGAGCTAGAGAAGATGAGTGCGATCCCATATGCCTCCGCAATTGGATCCATCATGTATGTCATGCTATGTACAAGCCCAGATCTGTCATATGCTCTAAGTGTTACGAGCAGGTACCAATCGAACCTGGGTGAAAGTCACTGGGTTGTAGTAAAGAGTATCCTCAAGTACTTGAGAAGAACTGAAGAAATGTTCCTGGTTTATGGTGGTGAATAGGAGCTCGTTGTAAGTGGTTACACAAATGCTAGTTTTCAAACCGATAAAGATGATTCTCAATCGCAATCTGGCATTTTGTTCTGCCTCAATGGAGGTGAAGTGAGTTGGAAGAGTTCCGAGCAAGAGATGGTGGCCAATTCTACAATAGAAGCTAAGTATATCACAACTTCAGAAGTTGTGAAGGAGGCAGTTTGGGTCAAAAAGTTTGTTTCTGAGTCGGGTGTTGTTCCTAGTGCGTCCAGTCCAATGGACCTATATTGTGATAATAATGGTGCCATTGTGCAAGATCATTGAGAGAGGTGATGTGAAGATTTGCAAGGTGCACATAGATTTGAGCATGGCGGATCCATTGATGAAGCCTCTTCCACAGCCCAAGCATGAGGAGCACCTGAGGTCCATGGGTATTAGATTATTGCGTGAGTGAGTCATGTGTATGTGTAATATGCTAGTAGAGTCTATGCAAATGTGTGAGGATAATTGTTATCTTGTTCCCTGAATAAATGTCGTTTACATTTTAGTAATGAGTTGATGACGTGTTATGTGAGACTATTTGTGCTATAATGATATTGTTCAAAAGGGATCCGTTGATAGCAAAAATGGCATTAATGGTCGAAATCATCAAAAAGTCAATTTTGGTAATTTGGGCTGAAAATATGTTGTGTCCTTGCAAAGGCCGGTCCAACCGAACATAGTAGGCCGGTCCGACCAGCCATGTAGGCTCGGTCAGACCGACCCAATGGGTCCGGTAAGACTGGCCTAGTTCGAAAATTAGAGATAAGAGTTGGTTCGGGCTATTTTGATATCTAATTAAATTTTAACCACTTTTTGCCAAATCCAACTTGATGTAGATTCTAGGGAGTCTAAGTCCAATGCCTATAAAAATAGGGGGAAGGCTGATTCATGGATCTATCTCCATAGATCAACATTTCAAAACACTAGTTTTGAATCATACTTTTACTTTTCATCTACTTTTGTGACCTAGTTCAATACATCTTTGTGGGTTTGCGTTGAAAGCCCTCCGTGCATCACGTCGTTACCGTGGTAAGCCTTGTTGATTCACCTATGAACCACCCGTTTAATCCACATAACGGATTTTTATCATTTTATCGGTTTTTCTAGCTACCCTTGGAAATTCGGTCTCTAGGCCAAATTGTATTTGAATTCTTCTTGTTTTGCAGAGTTATCACCCTTAGATTCCTCGTCGAGAAGTTTGGGGGTGATTTCTACAAGTTTTCTAGATCACCGGAGCCCCGAGAGATTAAATCGGAGCATGTCGGTCTGACCGGCTGTTGCTGTGCCGGGTTGTCAGGTCATTGCCGGCGTGATTGGGCCTATCCTTGGCACCGTCCGGTCCGACCGGTGTGCCTTTGCTGGTTCGATCGGACCCCTCCGCATCAATCTGCTCTGCGCTGAAGAACACTTCGCACGGGACCCCATGGCACCAAAGCCCTCGGTCTGACCGAGGCCTCACTGACGGTCTGACAGGACACCCTCTGCCAGTATGACTTCCCTGAGTACCCTTTGCGCCAAGACCCTTCACAATTGTCTCTAGAAACACTTCGCACAGACGTAGGTCTGATCGAGGCTTGCACCTCGGTCCGACCGGCCAACAGGCTGAAGCCCCCTTTGGGACCCTTCGGTATCCGTTGTCATTTTGATAAAATTACCTACTTCACACGGTCTGACCAGCTTGACTTGGCCGGTCTGCCCGACTGTTGACATGAAAACGCGCCCACACACTGACATCGATTCGACGATCCAAAAGCGCGCGGATACTTAGGGATAAACCTGAGCATGACACGACGCTGACATCGCGTTTTGACGGATCTTTAACGGTTGTAAGGGTAACAGAGTCGCCAGGTAATCAAACAAATATTAAAAAATAAAGTCCGATTAGCCGATGTGTGAGAAAATAACTAAAAATAATAAAACCTAATCAAACCGGCCAAAACAGGATCGATTCTGATCTGCAATAAAATGGTGGTTGGACCAAAGGTATACTCTCGATTGGATCGGCAATGTGAAGTATCACCGAAGGGTACCCTTCGGCATTCGGCGCGAGATAAAACCGTCAGCCTGGTGATGCGAAGTATCGCCGAATGGGGGGCCTCGGTGTTCTGTTGCGAAGGGGTCACCGAAGGTGGCTTCGATGTTTTGGTGTGAAGTGGTCTCCAAGCAGTCGGACCAACGGAGGGTACCTGGTCAGATCGACGGCAAAGCCTCGGTCAGACCAAGGGCTTCGGCATCACGGAGTCCGGTGTGGAGCAATTTAATGTGAGCGTTCTCGTCGAAGAAGGCTTCGGCGTAACGGCGAAGGCTGCTCTGGCGAGAAGTTGAGGGATCCAGTCGGACCAGCGAAGGCCCCTCAATCGGACCAGGGGGTGCTGGTGGTGGTGTGGCGAAGCGTGCCGACAACAGCCTGACTGCCCAGCATGGTAGTGTTCGGCCATACCGGCGAAGCCCCGTCGGTCGGACCGATAGGCTTCGTTCTGATCGCCTAAGGGCTCCGGCGACCTTGAGATGCATATCATTCACCCCCAAACTTATTGGCGATGATTTTGAATATGTTTCCCCATGCAAAACAATAAGAGATCAAGTGCAATTCGACCTAGATGCCGAACTCCCAACAATAGCAAAATAAAACTGATAAAACGATAAAAATCCGTTTCATGGATTAAACGGGAGATTCACGAGTGAATCAACAATGGTTACCGTGATTTCGACGCGGTGGATGGAAGGCTTTCAGCACAAACCCACGAAGATGGACATTACTGTTCTAATCCTAGGGCAAGGAATGTGGATTGGGAGATAAAAGAATGATTCAAAGCGAGGGCTTTGTGTTGATATGAAAGCGGGGGTCCTCTTGAATCAGCCTCACCCCTCTATTTATAGGGGCTGGTCTCATCTAATCTGAGTAGGATTCGGCCACGTGGTTAAGATTTGGATAAGAGATCTCACCTAATCTGAGTAGGATTCAACCAAGTGGTTAAGATTTGGATAAGAGATAAAAAATAACAGAACTATACTAATCTATTTCGAACTCTACCGGCCGTAGTGTGCCTCCACAGGCCTCGCCGAAGCCAGCCTGCCGGGCCGAAGCCTATAGGCCCTCGAAGAGGCCCACTAGGATGAAGCAGGGCCTCCGAAGGTGATGACGAAGCCCAACGCAGGACGGGCCTTCGGCACTTTAGGGCTTCAGCCTGTGCCAGAGATTGTGAAACCAAGGGTGGTTTCGGTCTGGATGATGAGTGATTGACAAGGATGATCATTCGAGAGATCGAGCGATGGAGTGTTGGTTGATTGCATTGAGGGATTTGATGTGAAATGGAAGATGGGTTGCTGAGGTTTCGGTGGTGCGTCACATTCTTGTTTTGCTTGTCTTGGATGTGCAGGGTGGATATGTTGACTGACTGTCAATGGCCAGTGATCAAGGATCAAGAGCGAAGCTCGATGCCGTAGGATCAGGGAGGCCTGGCGAAGTTGGAGAAGATCTCAAGAGTGCACAAAGAGACCGAGCAAGACTTGGACGAACGGGTGACTGCGATGGCGTGATGACCAGGTTCGTGAGAGGGAGGCCAGGGCAAGCATTCAAGCGGCTCGAGGGGATCGAGAATGGAAGTGGTTTGCTGGCGCTCGGAGTCGCGAAGCGGTGTCACGAGTCGAAGGGTTTAGAGGCTTTGTCGGTTTTTGCTGAAAACCGTCACATATCTAGTTTTGTTAATTTTAATAGTTTGGAGTCTTTTTACTTTGACTCTATA
Organism: Zizania palustris; assembly: GCA_019279435.1. Lineage (NCBI taxonomy): Eukaryota > Viridiplantae > Streptophyta > Magnoliopsida > Poales > Poaceae > Zizania > Zizania palustris. Next base: position 37,976,885 of record JAAALK010000288.1, read on the forward strand.
TGTAATAAAAGGTTGTGAGTCTAGAGTTAGTCTACTCCTTTGGTATATTTTTCAGAATTTTATAATTCTGAATATATATATTACAAGGAATAGGACTTTTGTGTAATTTTCAATTCTAGAGGGTTCTTTTTAGAAAATACCCCCATGGTTGGCCTATAAACAGGGGACCATATGCATGGGCAGGTGAGGGATTTTTGGCTGTCTTTTGGCTGAACCAAATATCAATTTTATACACATTTTGGCTGTTCTTGCTACTTTGAATCAAATTTGGGCGACATTGTTCACAATCCAAAAATTTCTACAGTGCAGCGAAGGAAGTCTGTTCCACGCGCAGGTACAATTTTTGTGACTTAATTCAATTTTGTGCAGCGATTTCTGGTGAATCTTGTGCAGAAGTTTATATTGATGTTTATACATCTTTTGTTGTGCATGATTATAATGATCCATTTTCGAAAGTTGCAAATTATTTCTGTGATTTCTTCTTAATTTTTGACTGATCAAACTAGGCATCACAGTGCTGAAATATTTTCTAGAACAATGTTTCAGTTTTTGATATAGCACTCTACATGTTTGATGAAATGTTTCTTTAAGTGTTCATCATCCTCTAGGCTCTTCCTTGGGTGGTGTCTTGAGTAATTCCATGGTAGGAGGATGATCAAGTTATTTTAATGAGAGAATCAAGCCCTCAAAAATTCTAGATATCAGTTTCTGAGATTCTAAAACATATGTGCTGATTTTGTACTGCTGATTGCTTTTGGTTCTTCCCTTTATTGCTGGAATTTTTGGGGAGAATGTGTGAGACATAAAAATTTGAGAAATCACAGCTTGAATTGTGGTTAGAGCTTGTGGTTCAGTTTTACAACAGAAGCTTTTTTTAGGCAAATCAGTAGGAGAGGCTCCTACTCAGATTTTAATATTAAAATTGCGAAAAAAGGAACCCAAGCAAACAGAACTAGAGGGGAGGGGGACAGAGAGAGGTTACAGAGGGAGATTACATGTGCCCAGCCAGTTCCTAACAGCCCCTTAAGCCGGGGCGAGAACCGCTGGGACTGAGCAGAGAACAAAGTGATGAACAGGCCTAACCACCCCCCAATAGTGGGAGCCAAGGCATTGAAGATACATTTATTTCTGACTAACCAGAGGAACCAGGAGGCCATAATCACAACCTCCATGAAAAAATGTTTACCAAACCTTCCTCTAGCCTCCGTGAGCTTGTCTTGAACGGAAGAATCGGGCTGCCAGCGGAGACCCAGCAAGCTCCAGTAGTGGCAACTGAAGGAGCAGTCGAAAAATAGGTGGGTCACCGTCTCTTCTGCTGCCGAGGAGCAGAGGCAACAATTTGGGTCATCTGTCAAGTTAAGGATGCGCTTACGGCGGAGGATGTGTTTCGTGTTGAGGCGATCCACCAGGAGGAGCCAGAAGAAAACCTTAAGCTTGCTAGAGCATTTGGAACGCCAAACCCAATTGAAGGAGGCATGGGGCTGTATAAAATTAAACTGGTAACCGTAGAGGAGTCTAGGGCTATAGGTAGTGGAGTTCCAAATAAAAGACCAGTTGTCAGAGAAGCCATCCTGGAGGGTGATGTTGACTGTTAGCTGCTGCAGATGGTTGAATTCATACAAAGCTTCCAGGGAAAGAGGCAGGTGGAAGTTGTCGGCAGGATCAATATGGGAAAGGAAGGAGTGAACAGAGCTGAGGTGGTGTTTGGCGAAGGAGAACAGATGGGGGAGAGCGTGGCGAAGGGGAGGTCCACACCAACCATTCTCCCAAAAGGAGACCGTCCGCCCACTAAGGACAGAAGGGGAGGCAACTGCTCTGAACAGGGTAGCTAGGACGACAATATCCCACCACCAGTAAGAGGCCCTGGGGTGGAGAGATGGGGGGGGAAGGAGAGGTGGCGTAGTTGAGGCAGATCAACTGGACCCAGGGGTGTCGTGATCAGCTAGGAATTTCTAGAAGTGTTTAAGGAGGAGGGCGGAGTTCTGGGTGCGAAGGTCGATAACCCCCAACCCACCTTTGAGTTTGGGCTTGCACACCCGGTGCCAGGAGACCCTGGATGAAGAGCCCACATTGATGTTGTTACCATGCCAAAGGAAACCGCGGCGGGCCCGATCGATGCAATGAATTACCTTGACGGGGATCTTAAGGGAGCACATGGTGTAAGATGGAAGGGCTAAAAGAACTGAGTTGACGATTTGAAGCCTACCAGCCATATTGAGCCAGGGCGAGAGAGAAGAAAGGCGCTTCGTGACTTTGCGGATGAGGAAGCAAAAGTCGGCGGGCTTGGGTTTTAATGCCCCAAGGGGAAGCCCAAGGTAGGAGAAATGCAGGGATCCCACCGGGTAGCCGAAGGTCGCGGCAAGGAGGGCGACCCGCTACTCAGGGATATTGATAGGAATGATGGAGGATTTAGAAAGGTTGACGGTGAGGCCGATGGATTGAGAGAAGGAATGCAGGATGCCACGGAGGAGGAATAAGACTCGTTGGTCAGCCCGAAGAAAAATAATGGTGTCATCAGCGTATTGAGCGATTGGGAAGTCCAGGTGATTAGGGTGGCACCTAGGGCCCTGGATGATCCCAAGACGGGCAGCCTTGTTGATGATGTGCTGAAGGAGGTCGGCAGCAAGAACAAAAAAGAGGGGGGGAGAGTGGGTCACCCTGACGCACCCCTCGCTTGCAAGGAAAGAACTTCCCGGCAGAGCCATTAAGCAGGACATAGGAGAAGCCGGCGGAGAGGATGAGCTTGACCCAAGAAATCCAAGAACTGGGGAAGCCGAGGTGAGACATCATGAGCAAGATGGCAGAGTGCTCAATGGTGTCGAAGGCTTTTTCAAAGTGAAGCTTCAGGATGATAGCCTCCTGCCTCGACTTTTTGCACCGGTGAGTCAGCTCCATGGCCCAGGCTATGCAGTCCTGGATATTGCGGCCCTTAATGAACCCATATTGGTTTTTGTGTATAAGCGAGGTGATAACACCCTGAAGCCAATTGGCTAGGACCTTGGTGATATTCTTGACACTAAAGTTTATGAGGGAGATGGGCCGAAAGTCCCGCACGGAAGTAGCATTGTCGGTTTTGGGGATAAGAGCAATGAAGGACCCGTTTATGGGTTGGAGCTGAGTAGAGCAACTGGAGAAGGCGGAGGATAAATCGAGGAAGTCTTGATGCACAATGGGCCAGCAGGCTTTGAAAAAAGCCCCGTTGAACCCATCCTGAACCAGGGGCCTTGTCCGGGAGAGAAGCCCGAATGACAGCATCAAGTTCCGAAGCCGAGATGTCATCACCCAGAGAATCAAGGCCCGGAACCCTGGGGATGAGGTGGGCCAGATCGAAGGACATGGGAGGGTAAGAAGAAAAGCCCATTTTAGAAAGAAAGAAGTCCAGGAAGACCTCAGCCTTGTCCTGAACAGAAGTGGCCCAAGATCCATCCTCCAGCTGAATGGAAGGAATTGCATTCCTGTGCCTCCTGATGGTGGCCGCAGAGTGGAAGAATTTTGTGTTGGCATCGCCAAGATTGGTCCAACAGAGGGTGAAATGTTGCTTCCAGTATTTGTGGCGGAGAGCCAAGAGGAAGGCCAAGTGTTGCTGAAGAATGGACCTGAAACGAGATTCTGGCCCAGAAAGCAGACGGAGCTCCTCACTTTTGTCTAGGAAGCCCAGGATGATGGAGGAATTTATAATCCAGAGCTCGAAACCACCCTAGTGACGATGCCATTTGGAAAGGGCTTTCTGAAGAACTTCTAGCTTAGAAGCAATTCGAAGAGCAGGGTCTAGGGGAAAGGACCCGGAGTTCCAACAAGATTGAACGAGGTCAAAAAAGCCCGAGAGCTTGAGCCAGAAGTTTTCGAAACGAAAAATGGAGGACCGGGGTATGGAGGTCCCAATCTTGACCAAGCAGGGGCAGTGGTCAGAACTGGTGTTAGGGAGGGCAAGGAAGGAGGTGTTGGGGTAGGAGGAGGTCCAGTGGGGGGACGAGAGGCACCAGTCGAGAAGGACCAAAATGGGGTGACTTTGCCTATTGCTCCAGGAGAACTTCTGTTCTGAAGGTGAATGTCCTGGAGACCTAAGGTAATGATGATGTTGTTGAAGGTGGCCATGAGATTGTGATTGAGTCGTCCCCCATTCTTGTTGTCAGGGAAGCGGTAGAGGTTGAAGTCGCCTACAAACAACCAGTCCGAGGTGGGGGGATAGACAAATTGAGAAACCATGAGACAAAAGGAGCGCGGTCGACACTCCGGCACGAACCATAGATGTTAGAAAGGGTCCAGGAGGCACCGTTCAGAACAGAGGTGAGAGAGATGGTAAGGTGGAAAGGAGAGGAGGAGAGGTTGACCCCAGAGAAGAGGGCACTGTTCCACCCAATGAAGAGCCCCCCGGCCGAACCTAGGGCCAGGACGAAGGAGAACATGTCCAGACGTCTGGGGCAGAAAGACCGAACTAAAGAGGGCTCAAAGGAAGCCAACTTAGTTTCCTGAAGACAGACAATGTCCGCCCTAACCGAGGAGATGAGGTTGCGGACCGCAAGCCTCTTACAGCAAGAATTAAGGCTACGCACATTCCAGCTAACCACTTGCCAAACTCTATCGCGACCCATCAAAAAAATCGGAGAGCCAGGGAAGGGGCCAGCAGAGAGCAAGGGCGCACATGCCGAAAGCAAACGCAAGAATAGTAAAAGGGAAACAGACAGTACTTAAGCCAAAGCGTGGCAAGTAAGAGCATGGCCAAAGAGTCTGGGGGTAGCGTACGTGGCACAGACAGCATGGCCACCAAAACAAGTACGTATTACAGCCCTCCTAGGGCAACAAATGGCACGCAGGCCAGTCAAATAGAGTGGGACTGAGCATCATGTTGAGAGGCAACGAAGGTAGGTAGGGCCGCAACGGAGGAAGCCGCGGAGGAGCCAACATCAGCAGGCGCAGAGGAAGCAGTGGCGTCTTCAGAGTAACTGGAGAGAACAGAGTTGGACACGGTATTAGCGCATAGACCACAGAGTTTGACAGCTGAATGTTGGATTTGCTGAATAGATAACGGGGGGTGTCGGGTGTCCAACCTGGATAGCTCGATGAATTCTTCAATGGTAGGCATCGGGGAGAACTGGCCATGAACCTGGTGAGACGACGACTTGTACCCCCTGAGCCGTGCTTTAATCCTGGCGCTTCGCCTCAAGCCCAGGGCCGAGAGCGGGGGATGCCGCACGGACAGGGGCGAGAGGGGGCATACGTGGGCCTCGCCCCTGCGGCGCCTAGAATAGACGAACCTAACCGGTGGGTTGGCGCGCACAGGGGAGGCAGAGGCGTCTGGACCAGGAGGGATGTTAACGAGCGCCTGGGGGGAGACAGGGGCCAAAGCGGACAGGGGTCCAGGAGACCGAGACCCAATGGCAGGCCTAGGGGACCCAGGAAGCAGCGAGGTGGCTTGGGGCGCCGGAGCCTGGGACGACGGACGAGCAGGGGACAGAAGGGGCTGCTCCACAAATGATTCCAGGGAGGACGCTGAGGAGACGCCCGAAACATCCATGCTGTCTTGGGGGTCGTGGTCCTCAGGAGCATCCTCCATCTATGCTTCAAGCAGGTCCTCAAACCCCTCGAGGACATCATCCAGGAAGTGTTCTTCCTCATCCATCGGGACCACGCCATCATGCTCCTGCTGATTGCCCTAGTAGGGTTGATTTGGCGGATTTGACTGGTTGGCCAGGGGACCAAACATCTGATCGTCCGCCCAGTTCTGGATCCATTCCGATTCCCCTAGCTGAATGGGACCCAAGAAAGGGTGAGGGTTCCCGTTGTCCGGCGGCGGCAGGTCTTCATCACCAGGCCATTGATCGGCGAGGTCAGACTGGAGAAGGTACACGGGGAAGTTCCAAGAACGGCCGCCACCATCCCGTTCGCAGTCGTGCTTCAACGTGATGCTCCTGGGGACGTCCAGATCGTCCTCATAGAGCACCTTAACGAGGACTCGAGCAAGACTAGGGTCAGACTCATGCCAAAACAGGAGTTGGCCAAAGGAGGCACAGGCTTGTTGGATGAAGCCCAGGGTACGGCAGTCTAGGGGGTACCCCAGGAACATAACCCAGCCGACCCTAGCAAAAGGTGATTGCTTGCAGTTGATCGTGGCATCGTGCTTGACAAAGCGAACCAGCATTCCGTTGATGAAGAAAGGTGGGGAGTTGACGAGCGAGTCCCGCTCAAACATGGTCCCCAGCTTGTAAATGCTGATGCCCAGCGGGTAGAGGGAGTAGCGGTCCACTTGAAGGTGTAGTTCGACACTGAGGTGATGCCGGATGTCGATCAAGAGGCCCATCTTCGTGGCCGGAGAAAGAGGACCATCATGCTTAGCGATGGCGAAGCACTCATGTCGCTTGTGAAGATCACCAGAGAGGGAAATAAGGTTACGTTGGTGGCGAAGAGGGCCGTCCCCATCCCGAATCACCTCGCCATAGGGGAGAAAGGGGAGGGGGTTCACCGGGAAGTTCGCCATGGGGAGGATTGCAAGGGGAGTAACCGGCGGGAAAAGAGGGGGGAGGCAGATGGAAGGGGAAGGAACAAGAGAGGAGGGGGTTGGAGCACTAGGAACAAAAGAAGGGGAGAGCACAGGCGCCTCAACAACCGCGGCAGGCGGGTACGAGGGGGCGGGAAGGGGGCACCCCAAACGAGGCGGAGAGGCAGAAGTGGAACCAGCGGGTCGGAGGGGACTGGGCCTCAAGTCTGCCGGCTGACGTGGGCATTTAATGCGCGACAGCGAAAGGGGCGGGCCACAAGAGTCCGATGGCCAAGCCTGCTTGCAAGCTCCAATCTGGAGATCTGATTTGAGGTGCGAGAAGATATGCGCAGCCGAAATTGTGCCCTACGAAACTGATAGGGCGGGGGGCTGTGGGGGCAGGCGACGCAACGTAGGGGACGAGCGAGAGGGAGGCGGCCGGCCCATGAGCGAGGGGAGGCCACTGTTGAATTTGAAAATGGCGCGAGGACCAAGAGGGGCAACCTGGGGACGAGAGCCAAAACGAGGAGGGGAGGGGGGAGCCTTGCCGATGAAGGAAGGCAAGCCGGGGGAGGGAGGGGACACAGGAAGGAGCCAACCCTAAGAGACGGAGGAGGCAAAGGGGAATGCGAAGGAGAAGGAGGAAAGAACGAAATAACATCACTGAACAAAACTTTCTTGGCGGGAAGGTACGGACTACGAACAGTGGAAAGAAAAGCGGGACGAAGGGGGGGAAAGAAGCGAGGGGCGGGGGCAAATTAGGACGAGGGCGAGGTCTCAGCTGGAGGCCAGGAGAACGAGAGGACGAGGGACTCCGCCGGCGTGGGACCATAGTCCAGCTCGCGCGCTCCTCAGCGGACCAACGCTGAAGGTCCTTATACCAACGAGGGCCACCATCGTGCTAGAGATGGAAGTAGACGTCGAACTGATCAGAGATGATCCGACGATGACGGCAAACCTCGAAGCCCACATGGCGCGAGGAAACGGAGAACCGAAAGTGCCTATCCTGGAGAAAGGCGACGTGAAAACCCATCGGGGAACCACCCAGGCAAGCATGCAGGGCCATGCTGACCGAGGACTCAGTGAGGCGGAAAGTAAAACGGCGAAAGACAGCCAGCAGGAAAAAGGAACCAGCCGGGGAGGAAGAGGGGTGATGAACCGGGGAAGAGAGGGAGTCCAGAATGAACTGCTGGAAGTCCCTGCCGGGGGAGAAATACCAGGGGGCCACGAGTTCACGTTAAGTCCTGATCGACGTCGAGCTCGACCAGAGCCAGGCGAGGCCCCATCTGGACGAGGGCGAGGGGACGGGAAGAGGGGCAGGGGAGGGAGGTGGGGACGCACCCGGAGAGACGATCAGCGAGTAGCCGGCGGAAGGGCCCACCGAAGGGGAGCACCGGCGGCGAGGAGGAAGGAGCATCCATCGGGAGCCGCCGCCAGGGTAGACGCTAACCGGGGAGGCGCCATTCTCCACCACCAGGATTTCTTATTTCCATCCACATTAGAAGCTTTGTTGTCTGATGTGTATGCAGTTGATAGTGTTGCTTGTGTGAAGACAATCTTGATGTTCCTCAGATTGATTGTTCTATGTTAAGTTGATTGAGAAAGTTGTTCCTCTGATCTGGTTAATCTACTGAGTTTAATTTATTTCTGATCTGCTGCTTGACAGTCCAGGGTTATTATTTGAAACTCTTACTTAGGTCTATCTCAAAAATTATCCACTGCAATCTCTGTTTAAATTCAGAAAATCTGTTTCAGTTTGAAGGGTAAGTTCTCTACTGTGGAAATCCAAGTTTGTTTAGAGTTGATCTGATTCTGTCAAGTTGTAATATGTTTAGTTGAATTTTGGCTTCAAATCTGAAATAGTATTGAGGTTATTTGGAGTGGAGTAGGTTTGACAAATTCAAATCTAAATCTATTGCTAGTGCAAATTGTTCATGAACCAATACTTCACACTCTGTATTTACATGTTTAAAACTGTTAGAAAGCAAACTTTTCACTAGAAGTATAGATGATCTACATGTTTACAAGAGTTTTGTATTTTAGCTGAACACTTCATACTGTTTCATTTCTTTCAGTCAGCCTTTTTCATACAGCTGTTCTTAATCTTCAGTTTTCAGTTTCTATTTGCTAGACAAGGCTGTATAGCAGTAGTGTGGTGTAGAAGACAACATTCTTGTGAGTTATGTACAGAATGGCTAGTTTCCTTCTTGGTTGAGCAAATTTGTTTCAGTTCCAATACTGCTGTATTTTCAGAACTATTCAGGGAACACTGTTACTAATTCTCAGTTGGGGTTTATTCAATTGTTTCAAATTGTAGTCAGTTATGTTTGGTCTTTACTTAGTTGCTAAAGAGTATCATCAGGAACTGAAACCTTTTCTCAGATTTGATACAGTACTTGAAAACTTCTTTATTACTCCCACTCTGAAACTCACTAATTTTTCAGAACTAGTACTGTTCAATATCAGGTTTGCTGTGAATAGTTTGGTTGCTATGGAATACAATACAGTTTTAGTTGTGTAATCAAGTTTAGATTTCTGTTAATCTGTTTTTGATCTGAAGCTCTCTCAACTGTGCTTTAGTGAAATTTAAATTCTGTTTTGAACTGATATATATATTACAGTTTCAGGTTTCTGATTCAGAAATAAAAACATTCTGCTAATTTGCTAAAGCTGTAGAAAGTGTGTAGTTTTCTATTTCTAGGTTTGAGAATGGCAAATTCTGAATGAACTGTTTTCAGATTTAAATCTATTGTGAAATTACATCTCTAGCAAGAGTTTGAAAATTTGAAGTGTGCTGTTTTTTGAATATTTCAATCTGAAATATGTTCTATACTATTTTTTTCTGAATCAGATTTGGAAATGGAGTGAGTGCTGTTTTCTGAATATTGCAATCTGAAATCAAAATCTGAATTGAACTCAGTTGTGAATTTGCTGAAATATGTTTTCTGAATTTTTAATTTAGCAATTACTATTCATTATCCAGGTATTGTCAAAATGTATACTTTCAATTGAAAATTGTTTGAATGGTGTATGTCTGTGATAATCAACTGAATTGATACTAGTTTTGCTGGTTTGATCACATGATATTGTCTAGGATTGGTTCAAAGTGACAAGTGAATGAGTTAAGAGAGTTTTCTGAAGGGAAAATTACTCGCATGCCATTATAATTTTCAGAAATTGCCTATATGCCACTATCAGTGACTATGGCGGCCCCCATATGTCAGTGACACATCGATGGCATATTGGCAAACCGCAAAAATTGTAATGGCACGGAAAAAATTAACCGTTTTCTGAACGTTTGATATATTTTGGAGTTTCAGACATCAATTTATATCTGTCGACCATCAAGTTACCGATCTACTCACTGTAGTTCGAAATTTCAATTGTCGACAGATTGTTTCGATACTTCAAATGTCGATCTAGACTGACTTTTGATTTTGAAATGATTTGATGCTCTGATTTGCATAGTTTGATTTAGACTTTGAATTTTGAATTTTGTAGAGGTGCGTTGGGGTGTTTTCAACAGGCCATCATATTCACGAGAATTTATCGAGGCACCTATTCAGCCCCCCTCTAGTCGCCATTCTGATCCCACAGAGATGACATATTTTCGGCCCAAATTACCAAAATTGATATTTCGACAATTTCGACCATTAATACCACATTCGACTGTCAATACATGCCCCCTGCCTTTTAGCAAACTTAGTGAGCTAAAAGCACAGTGAGCCATGGGCGGTACTCTCTATTTGTTTACCTACCAAATCATCCATTTCATAACCCAAGACATTTGAATTTGATGAGGACGATTTGTACGATTCACTAATATGACTAGGGGACTGAAGCGCTTGATTTTTCATCAAATCTACCTTTAGTTATTCTACTAGTTCTTCCCCCCAAGTCCCTCGCGAGGACGCGGTCCTTACTTAACGAGGGTGGAAGCTGGCTTGTCTGCCAACTTCGGTCTCCACACCTAGCGTGTCCTAGCTAAAGCCGTGGACTCATCGGTTGAGCTACCTTTGCATTCCTCGGCCTCTTTTACTCTAAGATACTCTACCCGAAGACGTTGCAATCGCCTCTTTTGGGACTTAGTCATCCTGGGAGGCGCCCATGAAGCTTGCGACTTGGTTTCGGGCATCACCAATTTGCTCCCAGAACCTTCGGCCGAATGGGGTGTACCTAGAATGACCTTAGCTACATGCGGGCCGAACTCATGCTCCTATTGTGGGCTCGACCTCTTTGGCAGGGGTGGCCGAGGGCGTTTGTCCTCGGCCCTTCTCCTATGCCTCTAGAGAAGCATCCAAAAAGTTACCTTTAGCTTTTTGCAGGATTTATCAGAAGATATCTTCTCGACATTTACTTTCCACACTCCTACCTCAGGGTTCTTCGGTATGAGCATGCGTGTGCGAGGCTTCCCAATGATGACTTCCTTTCCTTTAGATGACTAGGCCTATTCGGGCCGAATCAGTACCTTCTTCCCATCAAGATCAATGTTGTTTATGGGAAAGGGATCATGATCTAGCTTCATTCTAGGGCTAGAATCTATCTTTAATCGTCCTTCATCTATGGCCAATTGAACTTGTCGATGAAAAACGTTGCATTCATTAGTAGAATAGGAAAGCGAATCACGCCACTTATAGTATGCACGTTTCTTCAAGTCGTCGGCAGATGGAATGAAGTGACCTTTGGGCAACATAAGGAGCTTGCTTTTCAGTAGAAAATAAAATATTTTATCGCACTTGGTCACATCAAATGAGTACTTAACTTCGTTGGGCCGACTCTTAGCGGGAGACGGCCGTAATTCGGAGCACATGATTGTTTTAGATCCACTGGGACAAGTCCATTCGGCTGTGTACATGTTAGCCGAATCTTCTTCTCCTGATGATTCTTCTTTGGAGTGCTCCACAATGTGTAGCTCGGCCTTAGGCTCACTAAAAACTTTGACAGACCTTTTCCCCTGGCTCAGCCTTCCTGGTCTAGCGCCTGCTGTAAAACCTGACTAACCTCGAGAAAGTTTCGGTCGTCTAGCTTTTCCTTAATTTCAGAATGCAAACCATTGAAAGCTAAGTTGGTCAGATCCCTCTCGGAGATGTTTAAACTAAAACATCGGTTCCTAGTGTCTCGGAAGCACCTAATATTGTCAGACACACTCTCATTGGTCTTCTATTTAACCGATGTCAAATGTGAGAGCCTAAGTTCGGTTTCCCCAATGTAAAAATAATCATGGAATTTCTATTCTAACTGGGCCCAAGTCTCGACAGAGTTCAGCGGTAGCGCCGAAAACTAAGTGAAAGCAGTGCCACACAGCGATAAGGAAAATAATCTGAGCTTAAGCGGATCCGACCCGCTTGCTTCGCCACACTGTGCTAGAAACTAGCCTATATGCTCTAGGGTGGTCATGCTACTCTCGTCATCAAACTTGGTGAACTCAGGAACCCTAAAGCCGTGAGGGTATGTGTAACACCCCAAATTTTCAAAACAATAAAAATATTATTTAAATCAATTTCCTGGAATTTCTTATTTTGGAAATACCTTTAATGCTTTCCTTTGCCCTTTTGAACTACAACATAGGTGTAGAGGCCAAACCAGGAGCTGAAAATTTTTGTGTAGGATCCTAAGGCCAAGATATATTTTTAAGAATTTTTATAAATTTTTACCATGCTTGGAAGTAGCCCTAAAATTTTAATCTATTTCTTGGAATTATTTTTATTCAGAAATGTTTTAAAACAGTAACGGGCCCCTCCCCTCCCTTTCTCTCTCTCCCAGTCGGCCCAGCCCGCTTCCTCCCGCGCGCCCCGTCTGACCACTGGACCTCACTCGTCAGTGAGTTCCTCTCCTCTCGCGTGCCCACCCGACAGCCCGACCCCACCTGTCGGCGCCAACCAGCTCACTCTCTCACGCCCGAGCCCGACCCCACCCGTCAGCCGCCACCCTCACTCACTCCACCTCGCTTGTCAGTATCGTCATCCACCTCGCGCCGCCGCCCCCAAATCACGCTGGCCGACGACCTCGCCCTCGGATTCGCCTCGCCGGCCCTTCCCCCATTAAATTGATGCCATTAATCGGTTCCTCGCGCTCGGACGACCATTTCCCCCCGTTAACCCACGCGTTTAAGCCCCCGGGAACACCGCACAGTGCATGGCCGAGCCCTCGCCGGCGAGTTAAGGCCCTTCCTCGGCTTTCCTTGCATGCGAGCTCCATCGGTGGCCCTATTTAAGCCACTGGCCTCCACCGCGTTCGACCCCCACGGCCATTCACAGCGAGAACGAACAGAGCGCTCCCCCTTCGGTTTTTAACACCTCACCGCCACTCCTACTCCGGTCACCCCTCGCCGTCGCTAGTAACCTCCTCCGCCCTAGCCAACCACACCGCCGTGACCGCAAGGACGTCACTGACCCCGGCCACCCCTCCGCCATCATCGAACCTCACCGGAACTCCATCACCGACAAGGACCCGAAACCACCTCGCCGTCTACCCTCGTCGCCAGCCATGCCCCGTCGACCCCAGACCACCGCAAAGGTACCCTCGTGTTCCCCTAGGCGTCCTCCTTCCATTTCTAGGCCTAGCTAGGACCGCCGTCGCTCGCCGTGGCCTCTGGCCCGCTCGCCGTCGCTGGAGAAGACGACCGGCACGGACTGAGTACCCGTGCCGTGTCGGATTCACGCGCGACCGTGCGATCTGGATCCAATGGTGATGATTAATTCCCGCGTGCGATTTAATCAGATTCGTTAGATCTCGGCGAATGGGTATGTTCTAATCTCAGCCGTTCGCTAGGTTTAAAATCCCGCATCGCATCTGAGCCGCACGATGCGTACCGGTTCAACGTTTTAATCTCAGCCGTCCACATCATTTTAACTCCCCCGCCTCGCCCGTGACCACCCGATCGCGATCCAACGGTGGATCTTGATCCGGCGCACGCGCACAGTGCGCAGGTGCACGGTGGTCTCGGCTCACCGTGGACCGACGCCTATTTTTTGTTTAATTTAAATTCCAGAAATACTTTTAAACTTCAAAAATTCATATCTGGCGCATTTGAACTCTAAAAATTGTCATTTCAATTTCAGAAAATTTATAATATTATTCTCTACACATTAGTTCAATAAAAACAATATGTTACTTTAGACTTTTTCATGCTTGTTTAAATAGGTATGCAAATGCCATTAGGATAAAAATGTAAATTTAATTATTTAAATTTCAGTAAGTCTTATATTTAATTATTTCCAGCTAATATACTGAAACCACTAAGTTTTCTCTGAACCATTTATTCTAAATTAATTACAAAACTTAAAATGAGATTATTCAAAATTAAAAACCCCTTATAAAAAGGACAATATCCCCTTTTAGTTAATTTTAAATATTTATAAAATAGATTTCAGAAAACCACTTGACTTTCTTTAAGTTAAACCCAAATTCAACCTATGTGCTTGTTGTGTAGTCTTGTATTGTTTAAACTGAGTGTTGTATTTATTTTACTTTATTTATATTGGGAAGACTACAACGCCGCCGAGGAACCGGAGTATTTCTCGGAAGTTCCTCCCTCACCCTTCGCTGAGCAAGGCAAGTCACGACACCAATCTTTTGAGCATATTGAACCCATGTTTGATTAAACTATCGCTAAAACACATAGGTTATATATGCATTAGTCAAATGATACCCTTACAATATATTTATTTAGGATCCCCCAACCTTGATGTGCAACGCAAGCCATGCTCTCTAGCCTAAACTCCTTGTCACCATATGATAAATGTTATTAGCTAGTGTCCAATGTATTGACACAATTTCTATAGGATTAAAAATGAGTCGTAGCGATTGGTTCTACTATATGATCCCCGTTATTCTCATATTTGGAATTCTGTCGGTGTTGGAGTTGTGGTTGTGAGTGAATGCATGGTGGGTTCCGGGTGCAAGCTAGGGCATTGGTCGGTAGCACCCGGGGCACTATAAGGACCGGTCTGCGGGATCCGTTGCAATACACTTCCGTACTAACCACAAGTCTAATGGGTAAGTCCTAACTAAGGTATGGAGTGTTCCAAACCGAGGCCCCCATTTGGAGATGGGTCAAGCAGCACCTGCGGGTGGCTTGTACCAATGTGGCGCAAAAGGGGGTGCGACGTTAGCCAGGATGCGGCCCGGCGCGTCGGCGAAACCTAGAGCGGGTGGTTATCGCTTGGAGCACTTCATGCCGAGGTTTTTGCACGAGTTCCCGTGGTATGGGTCATCTTGTTTGGGATGAGTGCGTGCCTTGTGGGTACAGTAGTACATCTCTGCTCAGAGTCATAAATCTTTTCGAAAAGCCGAGCCCACGGTCAAGGGCGGGTTGCGTGACATCCCACAGTTAGATTACTTTGAATATGTATGTGCATGATGGTTTGACATGTAAGGACTGTTGTGCGAGGAGGTAAAACATACTCCTCGAGTTAGATGATGTTTTTATTGTTCATGTTTACTTTCCGCATGATTAAATTTGACTACACTAAATGCAATAACTGAAAATATACTTTTCCGCACTGTTAGCCATTACCCTTCCTTGTTTATTACCCTGCATTATTACTTGCATTTGTGGTGGCTTGTTGAGTACTTTTTGTACTCATACCCGTTGGACCCCACAGAGGATGCCTACTATGAAGACGGTCTGGAGTAGCGACCCAGTCAAGCAAAGATCCTGAAGAAGGCGTTCATCATGCTAATTACTTTTATTACTATTTTTATTTCAACTCTGATGTAATAAATATGGTCTGTGTACCATGAATACTGTCGTATGTTCGATTGTCGCATGATGAACCTCTTGTATTATTATTTTTCTTATGAAATTAAATAATGTTCCGATTTCGGTAAATCGGGGCGCCACAGTATGGGATGTCATCGAAATGGTCTGGGTATGGCTTACGGTAAACCATAATCCGATCCCGAGGTGTGTAACTAGTGCATTCCCTAACAAGCGCGTGAATCTGCTCGTCAATATCCTCTATGCTTCTGGCCTGCGCGTGTCTCTCATGCGGGGGCGCGACACGTGGTGGTATGTCGGGATGTCGGTCGTGGGTTACCTCGTCTCTTGCCGGCTCATGATAAATGGGATGCTCAGCCCTATGTGGGTATGTGGGAGTATAAGGTGCGGGCAGCGTGTGAAAGGGCAGCGTGGGAGCAGGCGGTGTGTAAAAAAGTGGGGTGACCTGACCGACCATCAGTCCAGTTTGATCGTAGGCACACTGGCCAGTCAGACCGGCCTGGTACCCAGTATGACCGTAGGTATATGGGTCGGTCGGACCAGCCTAGTACCCGGCATGACCATAGGTATAAGGGTCGGTTGGACCGGCCTGGTAGCCGGTCAGACCGACTGTTGTCGGTGATGGAGCCTGGTGTGTGCTGGTTTGGCTGGCCCAAGGGCCGACCTGACCGACAGTGGTGTGCACAGCCTCAGCCCCGAAAATTGGGGATGTATATGCCATGGCGTTTCTGGTGCTCCCGTCGGTTCTACTATGTACATGGTGCGCGTGGGGTAAGCTAGCAATCGGGGTGTGAGTAACGGCCTCGGTAAAGCCAAATCTCCTAAACATCGCTTTCATTTCAGGCCCTAGTCGATTTTAAAATGTAGCACTAACAGCCTGATCCGCTGTAGCTGCAATCTCCTATCCAATATCTAACGGGGATAAAGACAGGAGGGATGGTGGTGGTACCTTGTTTCCGAAGGGGTCCGGGATGTCGATGTCGCACTTGATGAAGCCTGTGCGAGTTTTCTTGTAGTGCCCGAGCATGAGGGCGTGGAATTCCTTCGTCTTGGCTTTGATCTTGGCTCGATCCTCTTCGGGGATGTCCACGAGAGTGGGGAGGATGATGTTGCGGTTGTCGTAGTAGTCGTGGCCGATGTAGACGTGCTCATCATGTCGATGTTGTCCCCAGCGGAGTCGCCAAAAAGTGTGTTGACACGAAAACGCGCCCACACACTAACGTCGATTCAACAATCCAAAAATGTGTGTATACCTAGGGATAAACCTATGCATGACGTGGCGCCAACATCACGTTCTGATAGATCTTTAACGATTGTAAGGGTAATAGAGTCACCAGGTAATCAAAAAAATATAAAGAAATAAAGTTCGATTAGCCAATGTGTGAGAAAATAACTAAAAATAATAAAACCTAATCAAACTGGCCAGAACAGGGCCGATTCTGATCTGCAATAAAATGGCGGTCGGACCAAAGGTATACTCCCGGTCAGCCTGGTGATGCGAAGTATCGCCGAAGGGGGGCCTCGATGTTCTGTTGCGAAGGGGTCACCGAAGGTGGCTTCCACGTTCTGGTGCGAAGCGGTCTCTGGGCGGTCAGACCGACGGAGGGTACCCGGTCAGACTGACGGCGAAGCCTCAGCAGACCAAGGGCTTCAGCATCGTGGAGTCTGGTGCGGTGTAGTTTACTGCGAGGGTTCTCGCCGAAGAAGGCTTCAGTGTAACGGCGAAGGGTGCTCCAATGCGGAGTAGAGGGATCCAGTCGGACCGATGAAGGCCCCTCGGTCGGACCAGGTGTGCTGGTGATGGCGCGACGAAACGTGCCGACAACATCCTGACGGCCTGACACGGTAGCGTCCGGTAAGACTGGCGAAGCCCCATCGGTCGGACCGACAGGCTTCAATATGATCGCCTAAGGTCTCCGGCGACCTTGAAGATGAATAGCAATCACCCCCAAACTTCTTGGTGATGATTTTGAATATGTTTCCCCTGCAAAACAGTAAGAGATCAAGTGCAATTCGACCTAGAGGCCGAACTCCCAACAATAGCAGAAGAAAACTGATAAAACAATAAAAATCTATTTCGTGGATTAAACGGGAGATTCACGAGCGAATAAACAAGGGTTACCGTGATTTCGACGTGGTGGATGGAAGGCTTTCAACGCAAACCCACGAATATGGACATTACTTTGCTAATCCTAGGGAAAGGAAGGTAGATTGGAAGACAAAAGAACAATTCAAAGCGAGGGCTTTGTGTTGATATGAAAGCGGGGGTCCTCTTGAATCGGCCTCAGCCCTCTATTTATAGGGGCTGGTCTCACCTAATCTGAGTAGGATTTGGCTAGGTGGTTAAGATTTGGATAAGAGATCTCACATGATCTGAGTAGGATTTAGCCATGTGGTTAAGATTTGGATAAGAGATCAAAAACAGCCGAACTATACTAATCTGATTCGAACTCTCCCGGCCGGAGTGGGCCTCCGCGGGCCTCGCCGAAGCCAGCCTACCGGGCCGAAGCCTACAGTCCGTCAAAGGGGCCCACTGGGCCGAAGCATTCCTGTGAAGCCGACCTCTGAAGATGTTGCCGAAGCCCAACACAGGATGGGCCTTCAATACTTCAGGGCATCGTCCGATGCCGGAGATGGCATATTTTCGGCCAAAATTACCAAAATTGATATTTCGACAATTTTGACCATTAATGCCACATTCGAGTGTCAACACCGACTTCTCTGTTTTTAGTATAATCGGCTTTAGCTAGCCGATTAAGTCTGACACTATTTATTTTCAGTTAATTAGGTTATATTTCAGTAATATAATTGAATTGCCTGGCGACTCCATTATTCCCCTTACCACTGTTGAGGGTTTTCGGAACGCGACGCCGGCATCTTGCGACATTTTAGGGTTTATCCTTGAAACATCCACGTGCTTTTGGATTGTCGAACCAGCCCAAGTGCAGGGCACATTTTGGTGTCAACACACTTTTTGCCGACTCCGCTGGGGAGAACGCCAACATGACGAGTACGTCCACATCGGCTACAAGCACCCCTACTACCATGACTACATCTACAACACTGATGAGTACGATGGGGGGGCAAGGAGATCGACAATCGCAACATCATGGTGACAATCCTTGTAGATATCCCCAAGGAAGGTCGGGCAGAGATCGAGGCGAAAATGAAATAACTCCAAGATCTCATGCTCGGGAGCTACATCATGACACGCGCAGGCTTCATCAAGTGTGACGTCAACATCCCCGGCCTCTCCCGAACTCTGGTAATACCATTGTTACCTCCTTTATCCTCCTTAGAAATTGAAAAAAAAATAGCCGCATCTGTAGACCGGGCCGTTAGCGCTTAGCTAGCCAACCGTCTAGAGTCTACAGTTAACTCTCAGGTAGAGGCAACGTTTATAAGGTTCGTCTATACTGAAGCCGCTCCTCCAACACCGATTACCAGTATACCCCTGGTAAATCACATTTATAGCAGAACTGACGGGAGTACTAACAAAGCTATCGCGTCTTCGACCTCAACATCTATGGCCGAGACTGTGGGATCGGAATGACGACTAGAGGGAGGTGAATAGATGCCTCAACAAATTCTCATGAATATGATGGACTTTTCAAATCACTCAACACACCTCTAAAAGGAACAAAAACAGAAGCTAATAATCTTTCACAACAAAATCCCGAATAAAACAAGTGATATCACTCTCCTGTCAGATATGATGTGATATAACAGTTTGAGAGACAATAAGAACTACTCTTGTATCAAATAGACAAATCATCAAACATTTCAACAATTCTTAGGCATTTCATCATGTTCATGGCAAGTATACGGATTCCACACATATTTAATCATAGCACAATGATCAAGCTAGATTAGACAGGCTCACAGATGAATTATACTGAACATCACACATTCATAGGTATATTATCAAAAGGACCACAAGTGAAGTGCATGAAGCAATTTAAAAGATCCTAACACATGGCTGCACACACTGTGATCACACATGATGTGAATATCTACTGAGCAATCCAGGAGGACTATCCAAACTCACTCAAACTGAACAAATGCACATCAAATTTTCAATGGAAGAAACACAGATCATGGGTCAAATCAGAGATGAAAACTCATAGAAGAAATCAGAGGAAGGATAAAACACCACGGCAGAGCAAAAGCAAGAGAAGTGAAAAGATTTCTGGATTAAATTTCTGTCCCAAAATTCTCAGCTGAAATCTCAATTTTTCAGAATCAGTTAAGCATATTGTTGGATAGAAAAATATATGTAGAAGTGGTCAAAACCTTTTGCAAATTTCAAACATGGAACCCTTGAAACTTGGAAAACAAAATTTATGTAGAACTCAGGTCCAAAAGCAGTACCAAAACAGATCAAAAATCGCCTCAAAGATTTAATCCAGATTGAAAACAGAGAACTATATTCAGCTGAAATCTCAAGTTTTCATAATCAGTTAAGCACATTGTTGGACATAAAAATATATGTAGCAGTGGTCAAAAACTCTTGAAAATTCCCAAAATAGAAACCTAGAAACTTGATCTTCAAAGACTATGAAGAACTTGGATCCAAAAACAGTACCAAAACAGATCAAACATTTCCTCAAAGATTTAATCCAGACTGAAAACAGAACACTATACTCAGCAGAAATTACAAGTGTTCAGAATCATTTAGGTACTTTGTTGGGCAGAAAAATACATGCAGTAGTGATCAAAAACTTTTGAGAACTTCAAAAATGGAACCCTGGAAACTTGAAAATCAAAAGCTATGAATAACTCGGATCCAAAATCAGCACAAAAACTGCTCAAAAATCATATTCAAAAGTGATCACATAAGAAAACTAATCTGGTATCAGAAGTCCTTCTGCAGGAACAAACAAAATGGTAGAAAAGATTAATTCTCAATTTCTGCAAAAAGGGGTTATGGAATACCTTTGAATCCCTTCAACCATGATATTACTCAAGAAACAATCCAAGAATCAGCCAATATGCTAATGAAAAGTTGAAGCAACAATTCATCAAACATGTAGAGGGCTACACAAACACTTACCATTTCAGCAAGAGTTAAATTCCAGAACTGTGATGCCTTATTTTATCAGCAAAATAATTAAGAAGGAATCACAGAAATCACTTACAACTTTCGAAAATGGATCATTCAAATCATCCTTAATAAAAGATGTATAGATATCAATATCAACTTCTGCACTAGATTCACTAGAAAACACCTCTCAAAATTGAATTCAGCCACAAAACAGCATACCTGCGCCTAGAGACAATCCATAGCTGCCACTATTCCCCCATGCTGGATTTTCAACAGTGAAACTCAGGATTTGATTCAAAGAAGCAAGAGAAGTAGAAATGTGTATAAAATTGATATTTGGTTCAGCCAAAAGACAGCCAAAAATCCCCCACCTGCCCATGGATATGGTCCCCTATTTATAGGCCAACCATTGGGGGTATTTTCTAAAAAGAACCCTCTAGAATTGAAAATTACACAAAAATCCTATTCCTTGTAATATATTTTCAGAATTAGAAAATTCTGAAAAATATACCAAAGGAGTACACTAACTCTAGACTCACAACCTTTTATTACATATTGACTAAAAGTAAAAAGACTCCAAACTATTAAAATTAACAAAACTAGATATGCGACGGTTTTCAGCAAAAATCGACAAAGCCTCTCAACCCTTCGACTCGTGACACCGCTTCACGACTCCGAGCGCTAGCAAGCCACTTCTGCTCTCGATCCCCTCGAGCCGCCTGAATGCTTGCCCTAGCCTCCCTCTCGCAAACCCGGTCGTCACACCATCACAGTCAGTCGTCCGTCCAAATCTTGCTCGTTCTCTTCATGCACTCTTGAGATCTTCTCCAACTTCACCCGGCCTCCCTAATACCCTGATCCTCTGGCATCGAGCTACCCGCTTGACCCTTGATCACTCGCCGTCGACAGTCGGTCAGCATCTCCACCCTGCACATCCAAGACAAGCCAAAACAAGAACGCGACGCACCGCCGAAACCCTCGGCAGCCAATTCTCCATTTCACATCAAACCCCTCGATACACTCAAACCACTCTCAACCACTCAACCGCTCGATCTCTCAAAGGCTCATCCTTGTCAATTACTCATCATCCAGACCAAAACCACCCTTGGTTTCACACAGACCAACCACTACACTTATAGTTAGACTAGCCCTGGTTATTATGCACCTCCTCTACCTATGTGTGCGCCAGCTTTTCCCACACTGCCCACGCCGCATGCTCCTACACACCAACACAGGCCCGAGCACACCATATACCCTGAGCCTGCACGAGAGGAGGAGCCACATGGCTGACACGATGATCTGACGCCACGTATCACGCCCCCACACTAGAGATGTGCATAGGTAGGAGGCCAGGATGACATTGAGGAGTGGATATGCGTGCTGTTTAGAGAGTGTACCAGCTTCGCACCTTGTGATTAGGCTAGGGTCTACCGAAAACCATACCCCGATCACTTTGACACCATACCCTACCCTTGTGGCTATGGAGTCCCAGAATTCACCAAATTCGATGGCGAGGGCAATAAAACCACTCTAGAGCATGTTAGCCAATTACTTGCACAGTGTGGTGAAGCTAGTGGGTCGGACACCCTCAAGTTAGATTATTCTCTCTTTCGCTTTTCGGCACCGCTTTCAATTTGTTTTCGACGTTGCCGCCGAACTCCGTCCAAATGTGGGCCCAGTTAGAACAAAAATTCCATGACTGTTTCTATACTAGCGAAATAGAACTTAGGATATCGCACCTAACATCAGCCAAAACTTTTTAGAGGTCAGCCAAGCCCTACAGCAGCCTCTGGTCCAGGAAGGCCGAGCCAAAGATAAAAAGTTCGTTAAAACATTTAACAAACCTAGAGCCGAGGTTCACATCATTGATCATTCCGACGAGGAAGAATCAGAAGAGGAAGATGATTCGGCCGACATGTATACGACCGAATGGACCTGGAACACTAAGTCTAAACCCATCACTTGCTCCGAGCTTCGGCCGTCTCCCACTAAGAGTCGGCCCAACGAAGTTAAATACTATTTTTATGTGACTAAATGTGATAAAATATTTGATTTCCTCTTGAAGAGCCAGCTTCTCAGGTCACCCAAGGACCAGGTCATCCCAACCGTCGAAGAACTAAAGAAATGCCCCTACTTTAAGTGGCATGATTCACATTCTTATTATACTAACGATTGCAATGTTTTCTGTCGGTAGGTTTAATCGACCATAGAAAAAGGATGATTGAAAATAGATTCTAGTCCAAGGATGAAGCTGGACAAAGACCCCTTTCCTGTGAACACCGTCGACCTCATTGAGAAGTAGGTGTTGATTCGGCTGGAGCAGGCCGAGTCAGCTAAAGGGAAAGCGATCGTTATCGAAGAACCCCGCACACGCACACTCGTACCAAAGAACCCTAAAGTGGGAGTGTGGAAAAAGAACATTGATGCGTCAACTTCAGCTAGAGCTCGCAAGAAATAGAAGGTAACATAACAGATGCTGCTGAGTAAGCACCAGAAGAGGGTTGAGAAGGTGAGCACTCGGCCAAAGGTGCCAAGAAGGCTGGACCCTCCAAGGAGGCCGAGCCCTTAACATCGGCCGAACTCACCTTCGCGATGGTCGAAACCTCCGACCTGGTGGGACCCTTCACTGGTATGGTCTAACATCCCTTCGACATGGCCGAACCTCCTTCTGAGCGACGAGTTCGGGCTACAACGGGTGAAACCACTAGAGCTCCCAATGCCTCCATCATACCATTGGATAGTGTCTCCATGGGCTCTGAGTTATGCTCCACCGCTGCAGTACCCTTCGTAGTATGGCGTCACCCCCTTTGTTACTTCAGAGTACTATGATTGGCAGGGACAGATATGCAACATGAAGGAGAACATTTTTCACTGCCTATCTGTGGTACCACAAGGTTGACCTACACCGAGCGAAGCCAGAGAAGATGACCGCGAAGGGATAATGGAGAGAGACTCCGAAACCATCACTGTCCAAGTGGGGTCCTAGGAGGTCCCAATCCCGAAGGGGCCCTCACCAGAGCTTGACAAAGGTAAGTCCCCGAGTCTGACCGAAGCTACCTTCGGTGCCCAGTCCGACCGGCTTGTCCTAAACGACCGACACTGAGTTGTGTGACCAGCCCCCCATGCCCAGTCCGACTGACATAGTTCAGTTCAACTGCCTAGTGAGGCCAGTGCGACCGACAAGATACAGAAGAGTGTTTTCGCCAAGTGCAAAAATGCCAAGGTCGATCCGGGCAATTCTCGTTCAGCCAAAGATTTGAGAAGCAAGTTTGTGGCGCCCGGTACTAGGCCACAACCATCTTGGGCACCTCCGGGCATGTCCAAATCACGGAAGAGGTGCCTACAACATCTACTATCATAGGAGATGCGTGAGAAGAAGGCCGAGGATGAGTGAGACGCCATCTTCAAGGAAATCCGCCCTCGGCCAGTCATGAAACAAGTCTAGAAGCCCAAGCTGGTTGAGGCGAACAACCCGACTCCCGTGTCAAGCGACGACGATGATGACATGCTCGACGATTACCACACACCCATCTCTGAGGGGCCCACACCTCAAGCAATGGACATAAACGTCATCATGGTTCCCGCTGAGTTCACGCTGCACAAGACAAGGCCGAGGTCGCTCATTTGAACCTCATCCCACGAGACACTATGTTTGAAAAACCTAAGGATACGGATCATCATTTGAAGACTCTTTATGTCAATGGGCACATTGACGGAAAGCCGATCTACATGATGCTTGTTGACGGAGGCGCTACCGTCAACCTAATGCCGTACTCTCTCTTGACGAAGCTCGGCAATGATAACAAATACTTGAAGAAGACAAACTTAATGATGAACGACTTCAACAGCGAGAGCTCGAAGGCGAAAGGCATGCTATCCTCGGAGCTGACGGTGGGGAACAAGACACTTCCCATAGCCTTCTTCATCGTCGACGTGCAAGGTAACTACAATGTTTTACTTGGGCATGATTGGATTCACGGAAACTATTGCATTCCATCTACCTTGCATTGGCTTATGTGTCCATCGACGCCATCCATGATAAAGTAGAGTGTCTATCGGGTCGCAACCTCTCGAAGTATGATTTTGTCAGTGCGTCTGAGGGGAGGTTCGTCCCAATTTATGTAAAAACGGCCAATGTGGCACAATTATCATTAAACTAGTGTCATGTATAGTGCTAATCTTGATTGTCTAAAGTGTCATGTAGAGCAATATAATATCGGTCTTCTAAAGACGGTATTGCTGAAGCGATTGAAGTTTTTAGCGAAGTAGAAAAATTAGGTCAATGATTCTCGTTGGCCGACCCTTTTGAACAAGTATACATAGGAGATGGTAATGTTCCAAGACCGACTTTTGTAAATCAGAATTTAAGTGCCGATGAAAAGGTCGAAGTAATAAAGTTGCTTCGGTTGTTTGTTGATTGTTTTGAATGAGAATATAGCGAGATGCCCGGGCTAAGCTGTGAGCTTGTGGAGCATCGGCTCCCCATCAAACCTGGGTTTAGGACTTATAAACAGCCACCACGCCGCTTCAATTCGGCCATCTACAATCGGGTTAAAGAGGAGATAGAACGATTATTAGTGGCAGGTTTTATTAGGCCATGTAGGTATGCCAAATGGGTCTCCAATATTGTACCTGTCGAGAACAAAGGGAGTGGAAAAATACGTGTTTGTATTGATTTCAGGGATCTGAACAAGGCCACTCCGAAAGACGAGTACCCCATGTCGATAGCCGACATGTTGATCAACGATGCTTCAGGACACAAGGAACTAAGTTTTCATGATGGAAACGCTGGTTATAATCAAATTTTATGGACGAAGAGGACGTCTACAAGACGACCTTTCGATGCCCTGGTTTGGTCGGCTTGTTTGATTGGGTTGTTATGACTTTTGGTTTAAAGAATGCTGGTGCTACATATCAATGCGCTATGAACTTGATCTTTCATGACTTGCTATGAGTTATGCTAGAGGTTTATATAGATGATGTTGTAGTCAAATTGGATGCTATGGGAAACCATTTAGCCGATTTGAGAGTTGCTTTTGATAGCATGTGTTAGTATGGCTTAAAAATAAATCCGCTCAAGTGTGCTTTTACTGTGTTGGTGGGAAAGTTGTTAGGATTCATGATTCATGAAAGAGGTATTGAAATTGATAATAAGAGGCTTGAGAAGATTAAGAACATTGAAGCGCTGACATGCAATAAAGATGTGCAAAAGTTGCTAGGCAAGATGAATTATTTGCACCGCTTTATATCCAATTTGTTTGGCAAGATTGATGCTTTTGTCCCCATACTTCAACTAAAAACGAGGCCGAGTTCACTTGGGGGGCAAGTCAACAACGCGCCTTCGAAAAAATTAAGGAATGCTTATCATCACCATCGATGGTGAGGGTGCCCAAGGCCGAGATACCGTTTTGACTGTATTTCGCCTCGGAGGAGAGTGTGATAGGAGCCGTGTTGACTCAAGAAGTTGAAGGAAAAGAGTACGTCATCACATTCTTGAGCTGTCGTTTGTTGGATGCCTAAACAAGGTACGTGTTTCTGGAGCATTTATGTTTATCACTTTATTATGCATGTACCAAATTACGTCACTATCTTCTCCCTAGCACATGTATTGTTACTTGTCAAACCGATGTTATAAATACATGTTGCAAAAGCCGATTCTAAGTGGTAGAATCAAAAAATGGGCTTATGCTTTAATTGAGTATGATCTAGCTTATGAACCCTTGAAATCTATGAAAGACCAAATCGTCGCTAATTTTATAGTTGATCACCATGTAGATGTCAATTGGGGTAGCGATGTTTCTCTAATTGAGGTAATGCCATGAAAACTTTATTATGATGGTTCGGCTTGCAAGAAGGCCAAGGTATTGGAGTGGTTCTCATATCACCTAATAGTATGCACTTTGAGACCTTGACCCGTTTAGAATTTCTTTCAACTAATAATCAAGTCGAATATGAAGCTTTATTGCTAGGACTTGAGTTGTTAGACTCCATGGGTGTTAAATATGTTCATGTATATGGTGATTCTCTATTAGTTGTGCAACAAGTAGCTAAACTTGCCCAATGTTTTAATGGTTTGCTAAATGGCTACTTGGATAAATGTCTAGACATAATTGCCACTTTTGATAATTTTGAAATTTCGCATGTGTCTATATAAGCCAATTCATTAGCGAATAATTTGGCTCAACAAGCATATGTCTATCAAGTGAAAATAGGGAATTTTTGCACAAGAAAAGCCGATGCTTGAAAGCGTTGAGTCAACCGAAACAGACAACTTCGGCCTTAATGGCCTGACAAGGCCGGTCCAACCACATGCGTGCTATAAGTCTGACCAGCCATGTCAGACCGGTCTAACTGGCCATGTTAGGCCGATCTAACTGGCCCTTGTCAGCTATCTGGCAATGGCGGTGTGACCGGCCCACCAAGGCTGGTCTGACCGACATGTGCTAGATTGACTTGGGGCTCGGAGGGCAACTTCAAATTTGTGATTTAAATTCGAATTCAAGTGGAGAATTGGTGAACACTGATGTAGTTCATAAGGATGATTGGAGAATCCCAATCGCCCAATATTTGAAAGATCCTAGTCAAAGGGTTGATCAGAAAGTTCGGCAACGGGCGTTTAAATTTTTGTTGCTTGATGATGTGTTGTATCGCCAAACTATTGATGGAGTACTTCTAAAGTGCTTATATGCCGATTAATCTATAGTGGCTACAAGAGAAGTCCATGAGGGACTTTGTGGTAGTCATCAGTCGACCTAGAAAATGAGTTGGATGCTCAAAAGAGCAAGTTTTTATTGGCCGACTATGACTGAGGGTTGTTTTAAGTATTATAGAGGGTGTGAAGCATGTAAAAAGTTTGGTAATATTCAGTTGGCTCATGCGTCACTACTTAACCCTATTATCAAACCATGGCCATTCCGAGGTTGGGACTCGGACTTCATCGGCCAAATTCATCCTCCCTCTTCAAAAGGGCATCGATTCATGTTGGTGGCGATGGATTATTTCACCAAGTGGACCGAGGTCGTGCCTCTCAAGAACATGACTCATAACGAGGTAATTGATTTCATCTTGAAGAACATTATACATAGATTTGATATTCCCCAAACTCTCGGTATGGATCAAGGTACTTCATTTATCGCTAAAGAAGTGAGAGAATTTGCCGAATTCTATGGTATTAAGTTGGTAAAGTCTTCACCATATTATGCTCAGGCCAATGGTCAGGCCGAGTCTAGTAATAAAACTGTAATTAAGCCCATTAAGAAGAAAATTGAAGAGTTTCCTAAAAGTGGCATGAAGTGCTTTATGAGGCGTTGTGGGATTGTAGAGTTGCAAAGCATTGTGCCACCAAAGTTAGTCCATATGAGTTAGTATATGGACAAGAAGTTCTACCAGTAGAGGTAGATCTTGGCTCGTTAAGATTTCTTAAGCAAGATGGCTTATCGGTCGATGAATATGAAACACTTTTGAAGGACAAGTTGGAAGAGGTGACCAATAAGAGATTAAGGGCCCTTAAAGCTATAGAAAGAGACAAAAGAAGAGTAGCTAGAGCCTACAACAAATGAGTCAAAGCGAAATCATTTCAAGTTTGTGACTTGGTTTGGAAAATGATTTTTCCATTAGGCACTAAAAGCCCAAATTTGGTAAATGGTCGCCTAGTTGGGAAGGTCCTTTTAAGGAGGCTGAAATCACCCCAGGTAATGCATACTTGTTAGAGTCTCTATAAGGAGAGCGATTTCGGATTGCTTTAAATGGTAGGTATTTGAAAAGGTACTTCCCAAGTGTGTGGCAAAGCGCTTAAAGTGTCAAAAGGCCGATATGGGGTATATCGCGCTTAGCCCGTTGTGCTTTTAGCTCACTAACTTTGCTAAAAGGCAGGGGGCATGTGTTGATAGCAAAAAATGGCATTAATGGTCGAAAAGGTCAAAGAGTCAAATTTGGTAATTTGGGCCTAAAATATTGTGTCTTGGCACAGGCCGGTCCAACCAGCCATGTAGACCCTCTTAGACCGACCCAATGGGTCCGGTTAGACGAGCCTAGTCCAAAAATAGAGATAAGGGTTGGTTTCAGGCTGTTTTGATCTCTAATTAAATTTTAACCACTTTTGGCTGAATCCTACTTGATGTAGACGCTAGTGAGTCTAAGTCCAACCCCTATAAATATAGGGGGAAGGCCGATTCATGGATCTATCTCCACAGATCAACAATTCAAAACATTAGTTTTGAATCGTACTTTTAATTTTCATCTACTTTTATGCCCTCGTTAAGTACATCTTTGTGGGTTTGCACTGAAAGCCCTCCGTGCATCATGTCGTAACCGTGGTAAGCCTTGTTGATTCGCCTGTGAATCATCCGTTTAATCCACGCAATGAATTTTTATCGTTTTTTGGGGTTTTCTTGCTACCCTTGGAAATTCGGTCTCTAGGTCGAATTGTATTTGATTTCTTCCTGTTTTGCAGAGTTATCACCCTTAGATCCCTCACCGAGAATTTTGGTGGTGATTGCTACAAGTTTGCTAGATAGTTGGAGCCCCGGGAGATCAATCCGGAGCATGTCGATTCGACCAGCAGCATACGGCCGGTCTGACCGGCTGTTGCCGTGCTGGGTCATCAGGTCATCCCCGGCACGATCCGCACCTACCCTCGGCACCCTCCGGTTGGACTGACAGTGCCTTCACTGGTCTGATTGGACCCCTATACGTCGAAGCACACTTTGCACCGGACCCTGCGGCGCCGAAGCCCTCGGTCTGACTGAGGCCTCGCTGACGGTCTGACCAGACACCATCCGCCGGTCCGATCGCCCGGAGTACCCTTCGCGCCAAGACCCTCCGCGGTCGGCTCTAGAAATACTTCGCATATACGTCGGTATGACCGAGGCTTGCACCCCGGTCCGATGGGCCAACAGGCCGAAGCCCCCTCTAGGACCCTTCGGACTCCGTTGTCTATTTTGGTAAAATTAAATATTTCGCACGGTTCGACCAGCTTGACTTGGCCAGTCTGACCGACTTCTTTGTTTTTTGGTATAATTGGCTTTAGCTGGCCCATTAAGTCTGACACTATTTATTTTCAGTTAATTAGGTTATATTTCAGTAATATAATTGAATTTCCTAGCGACTACGTTATTCCCCTTACCACTATTTAGGATCGTCGGAACGTGACATCGGCGTCTTGCGACGTTTTAGGATTTATCCTTGAAACGTGGACTTGCTTTTGGATTGTCGAACCATCCCAAGTGTGGGGCACATTTTCATGTAAACAGGATCCCTGATCTTGTCATCTTGTGTGATAGTGATGACACATTGATTAGCACATCTAACTTATTGATAATTACATTTCACAGATCATATACATTGAGATGTCAAATCAGTGATGTGGACACATGTGGGTTAACCTTGTGTTGGATAGACCCACTTTAGATATTGTTGGCATTGTTATTGTAATGTGCCATCAGTTTTCATCTCAAATTGTGTACCTATAGAGTCCTTGGACCTGAGATCATCATTTGATTCCAGAATGCGTAGTGACACAATTAGATGCTTCCTAATGCTATTCCATATCTCCCCTATTCCCCAACAAGAGAAACGTTGATGCTTTTAAGGAGTTGTGTGTGCTAGCCTACAGGATGACTCGGGCGGGTCCTATCTTAAGGGATCCATTGCTAAGACCAGTGATGCCCATGGAGACTAGTCAGCCAACAAAAAGCCGTCATGTCGGTATCCAGGAGATCGTCGACAACGCGCTTCACCACACACTCATAAACCAATTTGGAACACTAGTCAACACCCTCAACGGGCTGATCAAGAAGACCATTGATGTCACCATAGCCCACGAACCACTATAGGGTCAGATGTATCTCCTCGATGCTCAGACCAAGCTGCTACAGAATGCGCAACACACTTGGTCAATTCCACAGCCGCAAGGGCCGACGAGTCTACATCAGCCGACCTTCTCGGTTGGCCATGAAGGAAACACGGTGACCAAACAATCGGCCCTTGCCCGGGGCATGTTGACGAGCTCGCTGTATAATTGTGGGATCGGAATGGCGACTAGAGGGGGGTGAATAGGCGCCTCAACAAATTATCGTGAATTAGATAGCCTTTTCAAAACACCCAACGCACCACCAAAAGTTCAAAATCAAATTTAAACCAATCCGAGAATTAGAACAATAGAATCTTTTCAAATTCAGATTTCAGTCTTGTTCAGAGAATGAAATTTTGAAACACTCTGTCGATGAATGATATTTCGAATTACAGTGAGTAGATCGACAACTGGATGATCGACAGAAGTAATCAGTGTTTGAAACTCCGAAACAGACCAAAACTCAGAAATCCATTCTAACACTTGTTCTAGCCACTTTGTGTCAACACTTGATGGAAGGTTGATTTCATTTAATACTTATAGAATCAATTCAACCATTCAAAAGATTTTAGTTGAAACACTACAACTTCTGAAAATTCAGGATGATGAACAGTAGCCACTAAAAATTCAGAAACTTGATTTCAGCTTTGAACTAGAACTCAATTCAGAATTGCAGAATACAGAGTAGTTCCAATTTGTAATCTATACTCTATATGAATAAACAACACCAACCAGACTCAATTCAGCTATCAAACCAATTCAGATTAACTTGTCAAACACTATTGCACTTCTAACAAATGAACAATAGATCAACTACTGTAATCAGACAAACTTTCTGATCTGATTTTTGAATCAGAATCTCAAATCAATTTCCTGAAACAAATTTCAGTTTAACAATTCTCTTCAATATAGAAATTCGGAATCTGAAATAGATTATCTCTAAGACATCAAACTTGTGAATTATAGAGATACAAGCTGTTTGAAAAACAATTCAGATTCAAATCAGAAGTCTAAAAATAAACATATAATTTCAGACTATCTTAGTGAAGTTTCCTCAAATTAGATAACTATCTCAAGCAATCAAACCTTGTCCAAAGTTATCTAATCATGTAGGATAAACCAATGTAACTCAACTCTGGAGTGACGCACAACCGATTACAAAAAAACAGATTGTAGGACCGGAAACGGCGACCAGAGGGGGGGTGAATGGGAGCTTTTAAAATTTCGGGCTAAAAACTAGCCTTCGGTTTCAGTTCTGTCTTCTGCGGAACAGGCTTCGAACACTACCTTCGAAGGTCTGGTTCGGAGGTACTTCGACACCTTCGAACACAGGCTTCGGAGGAGCAAAAGTTCGAAGCCAAGAATACTTCGCTCCACTTACAACCCTCGGAAATCTACTCTGCTTAGTCAGTGCAGGCTCCGCACACAGGGTACTTCAAGCAGGCTTCGCACTTCACCCTTCGCAAGAGTGGACAGCCCTCTGAGGACTTCGACCAAGTACTTGGCAGCAGCAACTGGTGCTGAGCTTCGTACACGAAGGTCTACACGCACACAAACAGACTACACTAGGGGCTTCGACACAAGAAGCAAAACGAGCAACAATCAGGGCTTCGCTAGTAAGCAGCGAGGTCACGCCTCCTGTTACACAGAGCGAAAACACACTGACAAAACACACTTCGCTAGAAAAACAACCTTCGCCACAACAGGCTACGGTGCACAATAACAGGCGAGGTATGCAACGCGAGCTCAAGCAAAAGCACAAAGAAGCAGGGCTTCGCCGCTTGAACAAGGAACACAAAAATGAACTCTCTGGATGTATTACAATCGAAGTATGTGGCTACAGGAGCTCAACAGTAAATGCTCAAAGTGTTAAATGTTACCTACCGAGCCCCCATATTTATAGCCCAAAGTTCACCCAAAGGAAATGACTACTTTACCCCTAGAGTTTACATTGATTTTGTCTCTACAGAACTAAGGGGTACAAAAGGTAGTCCACCTTTATTCTGGAGGCTTCTCTGTCAGCCTTGCAGAGGGGACAGCGTCAGCTTTTTGCAGAGCAGACAGTGTCAGCCTTTGCAGTCTTTGACTTTCTGCAGCCTCCCTTCGCACGCGAGGGTGCGGAAGCTTCGGTGAGAAGCCTTGAGCCTGGTGGCCTTCGCTTCGCCGAAGATGACCTTCGATACAGTGACGGTTTTGAGCCGAAGCCGTCAAAGCTCTTGGGCCTTCGCACCAACACCTCCGGAGTGGACCACCATGGCTTCGCAGCTTCACCCAGCTCGAACTCCGTCAGTCCGTGTACCGAAGCCATGCAGGCCGAAGTACCTCAAGTTAACCTTGCTCCGGAGCTGACCTCGCTCCGAAGCCTTCCACACTCCGAAGCCCCACCTTCGGAGTACCACCCTTCGAAGTCCCTCCTTCGTCCAAGGCCTCCGCATGAAGCATTCCATGAGCACTTTGTCGCAGTGCCTCTCCCCGAGCACACTCCTCGACGAGCCTCACTCGGACCATGCCTTCGATGCGCCTTGACTTCTGAGACCTTCGTCGGGTACCTTCGAATGTCTCCCTCCGGAGCACACTTCGAACTCCTTGCCTCCGCAGAGGACTTGATCCACCAACTCCGAAGTCACTCCATTCGGAGTACCTTCGAAGTGCCTCACCTCCGAGGACTTTGTCTCGGAGTACCTTCAGCCGGAGCCACGCTCCGCACTCTCTGCCTTCACCTGGCGCGCCTCGACCCGAGGACCGACCCGGACCACCTTCGCAGCCACCGTGATGGAGCTCCCCGCTCCCCTGGCATCAAGCCTCCCGCTTGACCCAGGTTCACCTGCTGCGAACCTTGTCTGTCGCCTCCGAAGTCCCTGCGCACCACCGACAAGCAGACAAGTGTATCCAGTACTCCGGAGACCTCTCCGGGTTAGCAACCTCCGGTACACACTCCGGTGTACCGCCCAAAGTACCGAACCCTTCGGTACGAACCCAGTCATTGCGTACTGTCGTACCCCTCCGACAAGCACACTCCGCTGCAACAGCTGCAGCAAGCAAACACCGAACACCCTTCGGTGAAACAACCTCCGAAGCCCCTTCGGAAGTACCCTTCGAACAGAGGGTAAAAAGCCTGTCAATCACTCATCACAAAACACCGAAACCAACCCTTGGTTTCTCAATCTCCCCCTTGATGAGTGCATTGACAACCAAATCCAAGTTCAAGAAAATTTAAATTTTTCAGCACACAAGTGACCATAAAAACTCAGAAAAGAGCCAGATCATGTCACTTGATAAAAGAATTTTTCTCCCCCTTTGTAAAAGAGAAAAAGGCCCTTTGGCAAATCTCCCCTTGATAAGAACTCCCCCTGAGTTAAGCAAATTTTCTTCCCCCTTTATGTCAAAAATCTCTCCCCTTTTCGAAATTATGCCTTCTTGCGGCAGAGAACATAGCAAATCTCTCCCCCTTTGGCAATGCAAGCATCAAGGAGCAGTCAAAAAATGCAAAGCTTCGAAATGAATAGAATTGCAAAGACATATAATGCAAAAATATGCCAACAGTAATACCAATGTTCATGTGCTCAGCTCAATTTAACCTTCTGTGAAACAAGATGATGGCATGTGATTTTGTCATTTTGATATAAAAGCATCACCACTTAATCATAGCAGCTAGACATGTGAAGGCAAGGACTGCGCAAAGCTAACAATTTCTACCCTAGACAGACAAGTCTTGTTCAAAAAAGGAGCTTTGAAAGCAAACTTGATGATTAATTAATTTTGTTGTTCTTTTCTTAATGCCAGGGGTTATTTGTTTGTCCACCTTATACTTTCCAATCAGGCCAAGCCTAGGCATGAAATCCATCTGAAGCTTAAGGCGGTGATTTTGGCATACACTACACTATCCCAGTTCAGACCAAAGTGCAATGGTAAGCAGTCTAGAATAGAGTAGTGCGACAAACAAACCCTCCTGGATCTTTTCATTTAAACCAGACAAATCATGGATTTTTTTAATTTTGATTCAGGTGAATTAAATATTTTGATGAATATCCATGAATAAAGAACACATTTTGCAAGTTGCAAATTTTAGCATCCAAGGAACAGTGTCTTGCTGTCAAGTAGGTAAAAGATAGCTAAAAGCAGTCCTGCCTAAACAAGCTAGATACACGATTGTGCGGTGAGCAAGTTTTGATTTTAGAAAATAAAACATCATGCACAACCAATGTTCCAGACATATTTCATAGAGCTGAGCTGTCATGATTTCTTTGAATTAAAAGCAGGCATATAATAGCAAAAGATGTAAATGCAATTTCACACATAATGAGCATATGCAAGACAATTAAAATCAGCTCCCCCTCACAAAATGCCGTAGGGATGACAAATACCAAGTTCCCCACGCAAGTAAGCAAATCGAGAAGCATCGAGGGGTTTTGTAAAAATATCGGCAAGCTGGTGTTGGGTATCAACATATTGAAGTTCAATATCACCCTTCTCATTGTGATCTCTAAGAAAATGATACCGTACATCAATGTGTTTGGTTCTGGAGTGCTGAACCGGGTTGTTTGCAATACAAATAGCACTAGTATTATCACAGAAAAGTGGAACACTCTTATAATCTAACCCGAAATCCCGCAAAGTGGAAACCATCCACAAAATCTGAGAGCAACAGCTAGCTGCAGCAACATATTCGGCCTCAGCCGTTGACTGTGCAACACTAGACTGTTTGCGGGAAGACCAGCAAACCAGAGATGTACCCAGAAAATGACAAGTACCAGAGGTACTCTTCCTATCAATTCTACACCCAGCAAAGTCCGCATCGGAATAACCTCGAAGACATAAAGATGAAGATGCTGAATACCATATGCCAAATTCAAGGGTGTGTTTGAGATACCTTAAGATGCGCTTTACCGCTTGACGGTGCGAAGCTCGTGGTGAAGCCTGAAAACGAGCGCACAGACACACTGCGAAGTGTATGTCCGGCCTCGTGGCAGTCAAGTAGAGGAGGGAGCCGATCATGCTCCGGAACTCCTTCTGATCTACGGCTTCTCCATCTTCGTCAGGGTCCAATGCTACAGATGTAGCCATAGGAGTGGCGAGGGGCTTCGCATCGGTCATGTCGAACTTCTTGAGCAGGTCCTTGGTGTACTTCGTCTGGTGGACGAAAGTACCTTGTTTGCTTTGCTTGATTTGCAAACCAAGGAAAAAGGTGAGTTCACCCATCATTGACATTTCAAATTCCCTGCTCATGGTATCTGCAAACTCGGCAACCAAAACATGAGAAGAGCCACCAAAGATGATATCATCCACATAAATCTGCACTAGGAGGAAATCTTTGCCATGCTTGAGAGTAAACAAAGTTTTATCAACAGAGCCCATCAAATACCCTCGCTCAAGCAGAAAAGACTTAAGTCTATCATACCACGCCCGAGGGGCCTGCTTGAGTCCATAAAGAGCCTTATGAAGTTTAAGGACTTTATGTGGGTATTTGGGGTTTTCAAAACCAAGGGGTTGTTTTACATAAACATCTTCACCTATGAAGCCATTAAGAAAAGCACTTTTGACATCCATTTGATAGAGTTTGAATCCCCGGGATGTCGCAAAGGCAAGCAAAATCCTAATGGCCTCAAGGCGAGCAACAGGTGCAAAAGTTTCAGTAAAATCAATCCCTTCTAGTTGAGAAAAACCCTGAGCTACAAGTCTAGCCTTGTTTCTAACAATTGTCCCATCCTCCCCTTGTTTATTTTTAAAAATCCATTTTGTTCCAATGAAATGAACATTTGGTGGAGGATCAACTAAAGTCCAGACTTGGTTTCTCTCAAAATTTTCAAGTTCCTCATGCATGGCATTGATCCAACTAGAATCAGAAACTGCATGGCTAACATCTAAGGGCTCGAAAGAAGCAACAAAAGCAGCATTAGTGAAATGGGCATGAGAACGTGTTACCCTTTGATCAAGCTCACCAATGATCTGCTCGGGAGGGTGCATCCTTTGAACATGATGTGGAGCCTCGCGGCGGGATGCAGTCTCCCCCTCAACTTGTGCGTTGGAGTGGTCCAAGATGACCGATGTTGAGGTAGTCGCTTCGGGATCTCGTGCCGAAGTAGTTGAAGCGGGGTCAGCTTCGGGGGTTGACGTCGAGGGTAGTAGGAGTTCATCCTCGAATTCTCCGGGATCTTCGTCTTCGAATAAGGTCTGTTCCATGTCGTGTTCATTTGCCTGTTCAAAAGCAGAACTAACAGAGGGGGTTGATTCATCAAAAGTCACATCACATGACTCGATGACAGTGTTAGTTTCCAAGTTATAAACACGATAAGAATGACCATGTGTTGTATAACCCAAAAAGATCCCGTCAGAAGATCGCGACTCAAATTTATCTAAGTTACCACGTTTTAGGATAAAGCAGCGACAGCCAAAAACTCGAAGATGAGTAACCTTGGGCTGTCTCCCAAAACGCAGCTCATAAGATGTCAAGTTTAAAATTGAGCGCAAGAAGATTCGGTTTGAGATGTAACAAGCAGTGTTCATGGCCTCAGCCCAGAATTTTCTAGGAGTCCTATGCTCATCAAGCATCGTCCTAGCCATCTCAACCAAAGTGCGGTTTTTCCTCTCAACAACACCATTCTGTTGAGGAACCCGTGGAGCAGAGAATTGATGTTCTATGCCATGCTCCATGCAAAAGTCAACAAAGAGACTATTTTTGAACTCGGTGCCATTATCGCTACGAATGAACTTTAATGCACCTGGGAGTTCAGTAAAAAGTCTCAAAGCCAAGCTCCGAAAGTGTGAAAACACTTCGTCCTTGCTGGCAAGAAGGAAGACCCAAGAGTAGCGAGAGAAATCGTCGACAACAACTAGAACATACCACTTGCCGCCTAAAGAACTAACCCGA
The DNA here is from genome assembly GCA_019279435.1 of Zizania palustris. Lineage (NCBI taxonomy): Eukaryota > Viridiplantae > Streptophyta > Magnoliopsida > Poales > Poaceae > Zizania > Zizania palustris. The sequence continues at coordinate 38,013,844 of JAAALK010000288.1, forward strand.
GAAGGACCTACAGTGTCCATATGGAGAAGTTCTCTGGGTTGTTCAGTCATCACTGTGGTGACTGGCGAATGCGAAGCGGCAATCATTTTACCATGTCGACAAGGAGCGCAAACTAAATTCTTCTCAAACTTGAGCTTGGGCAATCCTCGGATCAGACCTAGGGCGCTCAACCGAGCGAGCAACTCAAAGCTCATATGCCCTAGTCTCCTATGCCACTTCCAAAGCTCAGAAGTCGAATGTGCAACAAGACAATGAGAAGAACCAGACGACTCTGAAAAATCAGCTCCAAAAACTCTCCCAACCCTAAAGATCTTACACACCACAACGCCATCAGAATTGAGCACTTGCGAAGTATCGCGATGAAATCGCACTTCGAAGCCCTCATCAAGCAACTGAGATACAGACAGCAAATTGTATCCCAGGTTTTCAACCAACGCAACATCTTTGAGAGTGAAATTCGAGTTAATTCTTACCACACCTTTACCTTTCACTCTACTCCTTCGATTGTTTCCGAAGGTGATATGTTCCCTTTGCTTGGTTGTGGTGAGGCTGGAGAACCAAGCTGCATCTCCGGTCATGTGGCGCGAACAACCGGAGTCCATGATCCACGTGCCCTCCAAGCCTCGATCTGTCGCCTACACATGATAAGAACGTCTCGATCGCTCAGTGCTGGGGTGAGTAAAATAATGATGAGGCATCCAGCACTGAGTGACACGAGTAGTAGGCACAGTAAAAGCAGACGGTCTACGCACATAATAATAAGAATGATGCAAAGTGCGAGGTCTACCTACATGCTGTGAACGAACAACATGTCGAGGTCTCCTACTTTGACGAGGTACAAATCTGCTAGCCCGAGGTCTACCACCATATGGAACATGGTGAAGACCTCGAGGAGCAAGACCTCTCCGAGAAGTACGAGGAGCCTCAAAAGCAGGACGATAGTAAAACTCAGACTCATGCATACCTAAAGATGGGTAATGCATGTCCTGGTAACTCATCGCGAGAGAGCGTCGCTCATCCTTGATGCGACGAAAACAAAATCCAACCAAATGACCCGCCCGTTGACAATAGGAACAATGAAACACTCTCCTGGGGGCACTCTCATGGGTCACAGGAGCAACTCTCACAGGCTCCCTGGGTTTTCTCTGTGTGGTTTTCTTGGGAGGATTTTTCTTGGCAGGAGGAGTGGTTTTCTGTGGTGGATGGGTAGGCTTTTTGGCTGATGGGGTGTCCAACAGAGCTCTCTCTTTCTCTAGGGTAGTGGGAGAGGTGAAAATAGTTTTGGTCTTACTGTCTGAAGGTATCCTCTCAAAACCCAAACCTAGAGCTACCCCTGCTCTGTCAGCACACAACTTGGTCTTGGCCAAGAGCAAATCCATCCTACCCTTTCCCTCAGTGCATTTATTAACCACGGAAAGAAGGTATTCATTTTCTGACATGAGGTTTTCAGCTCGCTCTCTAACAGTGCCTAGCTGGTCCTTAAGGGTAATGCAAGTATCACAAACAGGTTGCACATCCTTAGAACTACCGGCCCTCTCCAATCTAGCCTCCAACTCATGAACATGCTTATCACGTAAATTAATGCTATCGCGTAATAAAGAGCAGTTCATGCAATCAATAACATCATGAGGTCTAGAATCCACCTCCAAAAGCTGCTTCTGTGCAGTCTCAAGCTCAGAGAGAGTTTGAGCATGTACAGAACGCAACTGAGCAAGCTCACTCATGACAACAGAACATGATTCACATTCAGCATCATCAAATTTAGACTTAAGCATGGCATATTCAGTAGAAACATTTTCTAGCCTAAGTCTAAGGTCTTTTCTTTCTCTAGCGGCTTGCACAAGTAATCTATCCTGACCAAGCACTACTTCATTCAGCTCATCTAATTTAATTAGAAGCTGGTCAGATGATAGGTTTACCTCAGATGAGTCAAGCTCATCGCCGCTGTGATCGCTGTCGGCCATGAAGCAAAGGCCGGTGAAGTCACGTCCCTTCTTGTCCTCCTTCCCTGGGGACTCCTCCTCCTCAGAGCTCGACTCCTCAGTTGAGGACATGTCGATGTCGCTGAGAGCAGCAACAAAAGCTCTGGAAGCGGCCTTGGCTACTTTCTTAGCCATCTTGCCGCGCTTGCCCTTCACAAAGGGCTTCCTCTCCTTTTTGTGGTATTTGGGGCGGTCACTCTCATCTCTCTTCTTGATCTTGGGGCAATTGGCCTTAATATGAGAGGTGTCGCCACATTCATAGCAACCACTAAAACCACTTCTCCTCTGATCCCGTCTCTCATGATGAAAGCGGGTGAACCTCCGGGCAATGAGAGCAAGCTCATCATCAGCTAGAGTGTCCACCTGCTCCTTTGTGACGGAGACCAAGGAAGACAAAGCAAAACCATCTGCAAAAACACAAGTGCCTGATGTGCTTGGTTCTGCAGTGGTGCCACGGCTAGTGCTAGAAACCAATGCCAATGGCTGTGGCAAAGAGCTTCTGTGCACAGCAAGAGATGCCTTGGCAATCTCTGTCAGCCTTGCAGAGGGGATAGCGTCAGCTTTTTGCAGAGCAGACAGTGTCAGCCTTTGCAGTCTTTGACTTTCTGCAGCCTCCCTTCGCACGCGAGGGTGCAGAAGCTTCGGCGAGAAGCCTTGAGCCTGGTGGCCTTCGCTTCGCCGAAGATGACCTTCGATACAGTGACGGTTTTGAGCTGAAGCCGTCAAAGCTCTTGGGCCTTCGCACCAACACCTCCGGAGTGGACCACCACGGCTTCGCAGCTTCACCCAGCTCGAACTCCGTCAGTCCGTGTACCGAAGCCATGCAGGCCGAAGTACCTCAAGTTAACCTTGCTCCGGAGCTGACCTCACTCCGAAGCCTTCCACACTCCGAAGCCCCACCTTCGGAGTACCACCCTTCGAAGTCCCTCCTTCGTCCAAGGCCTCCGCATGAAGCATTCCATGAGCACTTTGTCGCAGTGCCTCTCCCCGAGCACACTCCTCGACGAGCCTCACCCGGACCATGCCTTCGATGCGCCTTGACTTCTGAGACCTTCGTCGGGTACCTTCGAATGTCTCCCTCCGGAGCACACTTCGAACTCCTTGCCTCCGCAGAGGACTTGATCCACCAACTCCGAAGTCACTCCATTCGGAGTACCTTCGAAGTGCCTCACCTCCGAGGACTTTGTCTCGGAGTACCTTCAGCAGGAGCCACGCTCTGCACTCTCTGCCTTCACCTGGCGCGCCTCGACCCGAGGACCGACCCGGACCACCTTCGCAGCCACCGTGACGGAGCTCCCCGCTCCCCTGGCATCAAGCCTCCCGCTTGACCCAGGTTCACCTGCTGCGAACCTTGTCCGTCGCCTCCGAAGTCCCTACGCACCACCGACAAGCAGACAAGTGTATCCAGTACTCCGGAGACCTCTCCGGGTTAGCAACCTCCGGTACACACTCCGGTGTACCGCCCAAAGTACCGAACCCTTCGGTACGAACCCAGTCATTGCGTACTGTCGGACCCCTCCGACAAGCACACTCCGCTGCAACAGCTGTAGCAAGCAAACACCGAACACCCTTCGGTGAAACCACCTCCGAAGCCCCTTCGGAAGTACCCTTCGAACAGAGGGTAAAAAGCCTGTCAATCACTCATCACAAAACACCGAAACCAACCCTTGGTTTCTCACAGATCAAATGCAACCAGGTTCTCAGTTTGAAATTTAAATGAACTCTACTTCAAACAGTATACAAGCAATCTACTGCACAGTCTAATCAAGGAGAGTGTTGAGACTGAATAACAATTAGACTTGAACAATATTTTCAGGAGATTTTATACTGATCACAGTTTACACATTCAGAGAAAAATTGTAACATAATATACTCTGATGTCCAGCAAAACAGTTACAACAGTCTATCACAAATCTTGCTGAAAACTAGATCAAGAATAGTATCAATCTGAAAACAGAATACTCCTGCTGATCCTCATATTCTTGACTGAAGTTGATTCTCAAAATTTCAATGTTTAGTATGAATAACAATTGACTAAATGCAGATTCAACTTAAGATCATGAAAATATCTGAACCACAAACTCAATTTCAGCACTCAAGTTCAGTAAAGAATCAATGATCCTAATTTGTATTCATCATACAAAACAGAATTCATATCAACTTTTCAGCATTTATAAACTGCAGACTGAACTTTTTCAAATGTAACACAGTAAATACTCACAAGTTAATCAAAAATGGGCTGTTGTAGAAAATCAAGAACTTAGGCTATTACTTCTTTGAGGAACATAGTGAGGTTTGTCACTATGATTCATGGTAATGATGAGTGATTGACAGGGTATTGTCGTGAGTTTGTGTCTGGGTGTTTTGGATATGTATTTGTGTCTATGTTTGTCTCGTGTGTGCAGGCTTGAGTTACTCATCAACTATTGATGGCAAAGGATCAAGGTTAGATGGGGAGTCTAATGCCAGATGGTCGAGGGTGTCAGTCGAAGTTGAAAGTGGACTTAGATGTACGCATGGATATCGAACAAGACGTGAGTTGAAGGTTGATCAAGACGAAGCATCGATTGATTTAGCGAAAGGGAAGCCAGTTCAAGTGACAAGGCGGCTCAAGGGATCGAGAGCGAAAGAGACTTTCTAGCGGTCGAGTTCGCGGACTGACGACGGTCATCAACGATCAGGGGAGGCTTTGTCGGTTTTTGCTGAAAACCGTCAAAACATTAAATGTTTGTTTTTTAATTCAATAAATAGGAGTTTAGTTTTAGTTTGAATATTTCAGTTTTATAGTGTATTCTTTTGTTATATTTTTAGAGTGGTTCTATTCTAAAAATATATTAAAAGTTGAGTCTCTTTGTAATTTTTCTTTTAAGACAATTAGGGTAATTTTCACAATATTTAATTCTGAAATTACCCAAGGGGTATCTTGTAAAAATGACTTCTAGAAGCTGCCTACTTAAGGGATCTTATCCACTAAGTGTGGCTGGGGTTTTTGGTGACAGCTTTTTCATTCACAACAAAGAGAGCAAACACTGTTCGGTTTTTCCCTTACGAGAAACAGTGAATCGATACTATAGCTGGTAATCGAAAATCGAATTTTATGCGCTGTCTTCTGTGATTCGGTTCATCAGATTTGCTAGGATTTCTTGGAGTGATTGTTCAAGCCAGTTTTCTGGAGCCAATCGGAGGATCATTAGTCAAGAACAGGTGAGTTGTGTTGAGTTTTTACTTAGGTTGCTTGATGAAGTAGATGCTTTCTAATCGATTGAGTGGATCAAAAGGAATAGTTTGGGTTTATGAGGTTTACTGCTTGTGTTGCTGTATGAGGTGATGAACCTTTTGGTGAAAAGATTTTGGAATGTCTTTATTATCCATTTACTGATTGCTTACAGATGTTGCTAAGTGTTGATTTTCTTTACTACATCTATTTTGATCCTACTGTTTCTACACATCTTTAATCATCTGGGCATCTACCTGGGTTTTGCTTCTGAATCTTTTGTGGATATGACATAGGAATCAACAAGAATCAGTTCTGCAGTTGCACACTCTGTTTTATTTTTGAGTTGTTTGACATAACAATGAATTGCTTTATGTAACTTTGATCCAATCAATTCTCTGGTTCAGGTTTAGCAGATCATTGTTGTTGTGTGCATCAGAATTCTATTTTAGCTAAAAATTTCAAGCAGTTTTGTTAGAGAATAAGTTTCTCTAAATTTTCTTAGTTTTCTGTTTTTGTGCTCTTACTGTCTAAAGTTTGATCAGAACTAAAACTCTTGTTATTAAATTTTGACCGGTCTCTTTTTGCTGTATTTTGCTACATCTTGTTCATCTGTTGCACCAGAATCAAGTGTTCCTGTTCCTCATTCGACAAATCAATTTTAGCAAATTTGCTTAATTTGGTTGATGGGATTTCTGGCCTGAATTGTTAGGCAAAATATTTCAGGGAAGTCCTATCAAATGAGATCTGAATATGTCTCATTTTGAAAAGTGTGTTTAACTGATTTGTTCTCATTCAGAGTGTTAGAGTGTGTGTGTGTCTCTGGTGTGTGGGCCCCCCTATCTATTGTGTGGGCCCCTCCTGTAAGACCCTTCTTCTATCCTCCCATCCCTAGGGAGAGGAATCTATTCTCTTACCCTTTCCTACATGGTATCAGAGCCAAGGTCCTGGGTTCGAATCCCCCTGGCCACGCATTTCCGCATTTCCGCTGCGTGATTTCCCCTGCGCCTATCTAGTGTGCTGAGACCTGTTGCGGGCTACGCCGGGCCCGGGCCTCTAGAACCTGCTGCGGGCTACGCCGGGCTCGCACGCCGTAGGGAGAATGTTGGACTATGGATAAAAGCCCCCACCTCTCCCACTATAACGCCTAAGTTTTATGGTTGGGTTGGCTAGGTGGGGTGAGCCTAACATGGGTGTTTCTGGTTTTAAATACTATTTGGTGGTTCTTGATGATTTCACTCACTATTCTTGGACCTTTCCCTTGCGGTCCAAGTCTGATGCCTTTCCCTCTCTCACTCACTACTTTGTGTGGGTGTCCACTCAGTTTGGTGTCATCATAAAGGCGGTCCAGTGTGATAATGGGCGTGAATTTGACAACTCCGCTTCCCGGGCTTTCTTCCTCTCGAAGGGAGTCCAATTGCGCATGTCGTGCCCCTATACCTCCCCTCAGAACGGCAAGGCTGAGCGCATGATTCGTACCACTAACAATGTTATGCGCTCCATGCTCTTTCAGGCTTTGGCTCCCGCTCGCTTCTGGGCTGAGAGCCTCCTTACTGCCTCCTATCTGCTCAATCGCCTGCCTTCTAAGGCCATGTGTGCTCCCACCCCTCACCATGCCTTGTTTGGTACTCCTCCTTCCTACACTCACCTTCGTGTTTTCGGGTGCACTTGCTATCCCAACACCTCCGCCACTGCTCCTCACAAGCTTGCGCCCCGCTCGACCCTTTGTGTGTTTCTCGGCTACTCCCCCGATCATAAGGGGTACCGTTGCTTTGACCTCTCTTCTCGTCGTGTTCTTATCTCACGACATGTCATCTTCGCCGAGTCAGTATTTCCTTTCTCCATCGACTCCACCCCCGCCACTAGCCTTGAGTTGGACTCCCTATTTTCTACTGACCCGGTGGTTCAGCCACCTTTGTCTTCTGCAGGTACAACCCCAGCTGTTTCGGCGGCTCTCCCGCCATCTAGCGAGCCTTGAGTGGCAGCGGAGCTGCCCTCCGTGCCACCCACGGCCTCGGCGCCTCTAGCAGCGCCACGTGCGGCCACTCCCCACCAGCCGGTGTTGCCCTCCGTGCCTTGCGCGGCCCCAGAGTCCTCAGATGTGCAGCGTGCGACCACTTCCCTGTCGCCTCCTGCGCCCGGGGTTGGCCAACTGCTGCCTCCGACACCTTGCGTGGCCCCAGCCTCGCCTGCCGCTCCTGACACGGCATCGGCCGTGCCCCGTGTCCCTGCGCCACCTGCCTCGCCACGCGCGGCCCCGACGTCTTCTTCCCGCTACGCCAACCCTGTCCGTGTCTACCAGCGCCGCCTAACGGGTGTTGCACCGGCCCGCTCTCGCGCCGAGCCGCCGGTGTACCACTCGCCCATCCTTCACCGCGATCCCCGCCACACTCACCCAATGGTGACTCGGCGGGCTACGGGGGTCCTTCGTCCAGTTGACCGCTTGGTCCTCTCCGCCACTACGGAGCCGCGGGTTTCTCCTATTCCCTCCACCGTCCGTGGTGCCCTGGCGGATCCACATTGGCGCCGCGCGATGGAGGATGAGTATGCAGCCCTTCTGGCCAATCAGACCTGGGACCTGGTGCCTCGTCCCTCTAGCTGTAATGTGGTCACCGGCAAGTGGATCTGGACACATAAACGCAAGGCAGATGGTATGCTGGATCGCTACAAGGCTCATTGGGTCCTCCGGGGTTTCACTCAGCGCCCTAGAGTTGACTACGATGAGACCTTCAGCACAGTGGTAAAGCCTGCTACTGTCCGAACCATTCTCTCCTTGGCACTCTCGCGGTCTTGGCCAGTTCACCAGCTCAATGTGAAGAATGCCTTCCTCCATGGCACCCTAACGGAGACTGTGTACTGCAGCCAGCCTGCAGGCTTTGTGGATCCCGCTCACCCTGAGCTTGTTTGTCGGCTCAACAAGTCTCTGTATGGTCTAAAGCAGGCTCCTCGGGCTTTGTACAGTCAGTTTGCCTCCTTCCTGGTGACTTTGGGGTTCAGCGAAGCCAAGAGTGACACTTCTCTATTTGTTCTCCACCACGGTGCTGACACAGCCTACCTGCTGCTTTATGTGGATGACATTGTTCTCACTGCCTCCAGTCAGTCTCTACTTCAGCGGGTTGTCTCCTCATTGCAGCGGGAGTTTGCCATGAAGGACCTTGGTGTGCTCCATCACTTCTTGGGAGTGACAGTGGAACACCGCCCTGATGGCCTATTCCTTCACCAGCGCCAGTACACCTTGGATGTCCTTCACCGCGCAGGGATGACTGACTGCAAGCCATGTTCCACTCCGGTCGATGCTCAGGCCAAGATTTTCGGTACCAAGGGTGCACCAGTGGATGATCCCACTGCCTATCGAAGCATTGCTGGTGCCCTTCAGTATCTCACATTCACTTGGCCAGATATCTCCTATGCAGTGCAGTAGGTGTGCCTTCACATGCACGACCCACGGGACCCGCACCTTACCGCTATGAAGCGGATTCTCCGCTATCTGCGTGGCTCCCTCGGCTTCGGGCTTCACCTTCGGCGTTCTCCGGTTGCTGAGCTCGTGGTTTACACTAACACCGACTGGGTGGGATGCCCGTACACGTGTCGCTCCACCTCCGGCTATGCCGTCTTCCTTGGTGGGAACCTCGTGTCTTGGTCATCCAAGCGGCAGCCTGTTGTCTCCCGCTCCAGTGTCGAGGCTGAGTACCGCGCTGTTGCCAATGGGGTGGCCGAGGCATCCTGGCTCCGGCAGCTCCTCGAGGAACTCCACAACCCCCTCGCAAGGAGTACGTTGGTCTACTGCGACAACGTCAGCGCTGTCTACCTCTCCACCAACCCCGTCCAGCACCAGCGCACCAAGCATGTGGAGATCGACCTCCACTTCGTCCGTGATCGTGTCGCCGTGGGCGATGTCCGTGTTCTACACGTTCCCACCACCTCCCAGTTCACCGACATCTTCACAAAGGGTTTACCTTCCTCCACCTTCTCCGAGTTCCGCTCCAGTCTCAACATCCGTTGCGCCGGAGTTTCGACTGCGGGGGGGGTGTTAGAGTGTGTGTGTGTCTCTGGTGTGTGGGCCCCCCTATCTATTGTGTGGGCCCCTCCTGTAAGACCCTTCTTCTATCCTCCCATCCCTAGGGAGAGGAATCTATTCTCTTACCCTTTCCTACACAGAGTTAATCTGCTTTTAGTGTCATACAACATTTCCACTGGTTTACATGGTTTGAGTAATATGTTCTACAAATACTCCACACTGTTTTTCTACTGATTTGAATATACATGCATTGATGTGTTTAAATTAGTATGATTGAATTCTGGCTGATGGTTGAGATGAATTGATACAGGTCATATTGGTCTGAATTTACCTCTAGAGGAGTTCCTCCCAGTTTTTCCTGTTTCATGTAATTTATTTAAATTCAGTATTCTTTAGTAGCTTTTGAATTCACAGTGATATGCACCAAACCATTCCAGTCATAAATATGTTTACATGTAATTCTTTACTGATTCAGAAGTGAATGATTTAAGATTGATTCTGTTTGGTTTTTTGAAAGATTAAATACTGAATCAGTCATTTTGTCTGAAAATCTGAAGAGTGCTTGTTTGTTTTCTGTTTGGTGTATTGTTTCAAGCATAAGATACTCTTTGGTTTCAGTTATCTTTCATCTAGTGTTAACTATTTTAAACTGAACCATAAGTTTGAGTCATTTGAATGGGCATGTTCAGCTATGTTGACACTTAATTTCAGAACTGAAATTTAACTCAAGTTAGGATTTATTGAATCAATGATCTGTTTGAAATGAACTAATACTCTGAATTATGTCTTCAGTTTTTATTGTTCAGAACTGTATCATCCTTTGAAATTAATTTTCAACTTCAGTTCTGAGTTTACATGAAAATACAGTACTGTTTCTGAAGTTTGAACTCTGTTTCAGGTTATTAGGTGAGGTCTGTTTTGAGTGCTTTGCAAGCTGTTTAGTTGATAGAATTGGTCCCCTCTAGTCGCCATTCCGATCCCACAATTGGTATCAGAGCCGGTTAGATCACCAGTTGGCCTTAACCGGTTTGTGATCCTTGTGGCGACATGGACAAAAACAATAAGATTTTGATGTTCGATTGTCGAGATTATGCTTATTGGAAGGTGCGCATGGAGGCTTATTTATTGAGCCAAGGAAGTGCAATTTGGGACATTGTTTATTCCCAATATGTGATCCCTAAAACTCGTACCTCAGAGACTGAGAAGTCACAATATGAATATAATACCAAGGCTAGAAACATTCTTTTCATCAGTCTGAGTCGCAACGAGTTTGACACGATCCAGCACCTTAGAACTACACGAGAGATCTGGACGACCTAGAGAACATTTCACGAGGGCACTTCTCAGATTAAGGCTAGAAGTCAGAGCACGTATAATCAAGAATACCAAATGTTCGTGCAAGGCTGATGAGGACATCACTTCACATGATACACACATGGAGCCTCCACCTACAATTCAATTACAAGGACCAATCACACGTGCCCGTGCCTGCTGCTTGAACCATGAGGTTAATTCTTTCCTTAGCAACTATGTTAATATTTGTTTGGACGGGATGCTACTGAATACTAGTGATATTTTGTTGCTTAGGAACATGGGAGATGGAATAGAAGAGTTGGAATTGGAGACGGAGTCGCACGGATGATTTGAAGTCAAGAATTCACTGGTTCGGACTACATCGACCACCATACACCAAAATGGGAATAACTTCCTCATACGAAGTCCAATTAGCGCGTTCTTGGACTTTTTGGAAAGCTAAGGAGAAGACGGATATTTTGCTGTTGGTTTCGTCTCATTTGGAGTCACGAGCCGTCCTGTGTGTTTAAAACAGTCCTGCGTGACAGAATTGGGCCGTGTTGGCCCATAGTCCGAGTCTATACGTCTTCTAGCCCACAGCCCAAGTCTGTACGCCTCCCACAGGCTGCCCACGCCCTATATATTCTTTCCAGCCGCCTTTAGGGTTAGGTTTTGCTTTGTTTGCATCTACACTTGTGTGTTTAGATCCCGCTCCTTGCACCGGACCGATTGGCTGCTGCATAGGCGTTTGTGAAACCTCACCTTTTCATCGTTTGTCTGTGATTTGGCATTCGATTTGTATCCTTCCTGTTCTTGCTTGTGTTCTTGGGTTCGCTTAGAGGAATTAGCCTTCGTGGCGAGGTCAATCGCGTCCTGCGTAGTTGATAACCAACGGATACAGTGGTGTAACGATTGCAAGGTTTTGATCCGCCGGACCGGAGCCTTGGATCGCCAACGTCGAGATTCTCCACCAACCCAAGTTATCCCTCACCTAACGGAAGATCGGGACAAATCCCCCATCAGTTGGTATCAGAGCTCAGATTCCCCATTAGGTAATCTCGATCTGCTTTTATTTTTACCTAAAGTCTAGAAAACCCTCACAAAAAAATCCCCACCGAGAACCCCTTTGTGCCTTGCGATTTTAATTTCAGTTTTTAACTTTGTTGAGTTTGTGTTCTTGGTCGAGTCTTGTTGCTGGTTTAGTAATCCCTTTGTGTCGTTTGAGTAGTAGTTGGTCTTGTGTTTCAAAAATTCCCCACCCGAAAACCCCCTCCACAACCCTATTTTGTTTTCCTCATCGACTCTTTGTGACCCCCCTTCGGTAAAACAGGCATAACTTTTTGCTCGTTTGGCAGAAAAATCTGAAATTTTTTGAGCGTGTTCCTGACCCAATTTGGGGGGTACCCTAACATGGTTCTCCTGTTAGCCCTCACCAAAATCGCCAAAAAAATCAGGAAGATAAAGAAAAAAATTGGTCAAAGTTTTTGCTCGCCGGTCAGCGAACTTGTTGAATTTTTGTGAGCCACATCCCACCTCAGTTGTAGGTGCCAATTTTTGTGGTTGCATCTCTGGTCGTCCTTGTTCAAAAAAAATAGAGTGAAAAAAAGAAAAAAAATATAAAAAAAGAGAAGAGAAGCAGTCCTGTTAGTTGCTTGTCCGATCCCTTGTCCGAACTCTTGTCTGATCTCTCGTCCGATCAGTGGCAGGCAGTGGCAGTTTCTGCTTGTCCGATCCCTTGTCCGAACTCTTGTCCGATCTCTTGTCCGATCAGTGGTAGGCAGTGGCAGTTTCTGCTTGTACGATCCCTTGTCCGAACTCTTGTCCGATCTCTTGTCCGATCAGTGGCAGGTAGTGGCAGTTTCTACTTGTCCAATCCCTTGTCCGATCTCTTGTCCGATCCCTTGTCCGATCTGGAGAGAGCTGAATTTGGCCTATTATTGCTTCCATTTGAGTTTTGGGCACATAGTTTCCCTCTATTGCTTGAATTTTCACATTGGGAGCACTAAGGCCAGCAACTTTGACGAGTACTATCGCTAATCCTTGCTACTCACTTTGCCTTCCAAGCTACACCTTTCTCTTGGTCAGGACAGGTTCATTTTCTTGCAATTGCACACCACCCTCCACTTGGTTCATCACCTGTAGGCCGGTGACCTCACTGCGGCGTGGTAAGAACACTTGCAAGCGTGGGTAAGACGCTTGACGGATTGCTTCCACCACACACCCACCACCCCACCTAGCTGTTTTCCATAAGGATTATTCTTTGTTGTTTTGTCTTTCACTAACATGGCAGATAACAGCGGTACCCCTCCATCTGATTTTAATGACTGTGTCTCACGACGTGCTCTACTAGAGTCTCAGCGGCAGACCCAACATTCCATCGAACGTCTCGCGCGTACTGTGGCTGACCTAGTGGACCGGATGACTACCCTGGAGACACGATTGCCTGCTGCACAAGCCGACGACGACCATGTTGAAGAGGAAGACGACCATATTGAAGAGGAAGACGACCTATCCTATGCCGGAAACAATGCCATTGACCCTGATGAGGCTGCACATCATCGCTTTCAGTTGAACCGTCAAGGTATGGGCGGCCACCGCAACCGCCATCCACGAGGTAACAATGACAACCACAGGAACAATGATCCCTACTCTAAGGTAAAATTTTCAGTACCTCTTGCTGGCACCTATGATCCAGATGCATATTTAGATTGGGAGATGTCAGTCGAACAAAAATTTAATGCTCACATGGTTCCTGCTATCCACCGCGTGCGCTTAGCTACTAGTGACTTCACTGGATATGCTCTTCTTTGGTGGACTGAAATAGTTCAGGTTGGCAATGAACCACAAAATTGGGATATGTTAAAACGGCAAATGCGTGGTAGATGGGTTCCTCCTTCATATAAACGTGATTTGAGAAAAAAATTGCAGCGCCTAAACCAAGGAAATAAATCGGTAGAGGAGTATTATCAGGAGTTGCAAATAGGTTGCATGTGTGCTGAAATTGAGGAGGACAATGAGGATAAAATGGCCCGTTTTTATGGTTGTTTAAGACGTGAAATTCAGGATATCATTGATTATAAAGAATACAATACTATCACTCGTCTTTTCCACCTTGCTATGCTTGCAGAAAAAGAATTGCAGGGTCGCCAACAACCACAACGCAGCATGAGGACCAACATTGGTGGTGCTACTTCACGCTCAAGTGGGCAGCAGCAACGACCACCACCACCACCTTCTTGACCGATGGCTACATCAGCACCTTCTACATCTACAGCCCAGGCTGAGAGCTCCAAGGCTGCAGCATCCAAGGCACCAGCCAAGCCCACCTCCTCGGCGGCCTCTACTGCACGTTCTGCAGCGATCCAGTGTCACAGATGCAAAGGATTTGGCCACGTTATGAAGGACTGCCCTAGTCAGCAGGCTTATATTGCTACGGAAGATGGTGGCTACATAAGTGCTAGTGATGTTGAAGATGAATATGCGCTTGCTGCTAACATTGCAGGAGATGACAATACACTCGACGATGACGATGTTTTTGCGCCGGATGCTTCTGCCGACCATGAAGCACTTATTGTACAACGTGTCTTGAGCACTCACATGGAGCAGGATGATCGGGCACAACGGAATAATCTGTTTTAGACCTTCTTCCTCGTCAATGACCGTCGTGTACGTGTCATCATCGACAGCGGTAGTTGCAACAATTTGGTGAGCCACGACATGGTAACGAAGCTTCAACTTCCCACACGTGCGCATCCACACCCTTACCATGTGCAATGGTTCAACAATAGCGGTAAGGTCAAGGTAACACAAACTGCTCACATCAAATTTTCCATTGGTACATACTTCGGAGTTGCTGATTTTGATGTAGTACCAATGCAAGCATGTTCTCTATTACTTGGTAGACCTTGGGAGTATGATACTGATGCTACACACCATGGTAGGAGCAATAAGTACACATTTATGTATAAAGGAAAGAAAGTTACATTGCTTCCTATGACTCCTGCTGAAATTGTGAAATTTGAACAAGAAAAACATGCTAGTGACGCACAAAAGAGCAAACAACCTTCTGAAAATCAGCAAGTAGCTAAAACGCTTTCGAGGCAACAGAAAGATAAATTTGCTTCTCCTTCCTCATCACAAGTTATTAATCTGAAAGGAAGTGTCATGCTTGCAACTAAAACTGACCTTGCTGAAATTTGTGATGATACTCCCATGATATATGGCTTGATTTGCACGAACGTGTTGTTTTCACTTGCGAACATTCCTAGCTCTGTTCCTGTTGCAGTCACTGACGTTTTGCAGGAGTTTAACGATGTTTTTCCTGCTGAGATACCACCCGGGCTGCCACCGATACGCGGCATCGAGCACCAAATTGATTTGGTCCCGGGAGCGTCTCTTCCTAATCGTGCAGCGTACCGTACCAATCCAGAGGAGACAAAAGAAATTGAGCGCCAAGTACAGGACCTTCTTGATCGTGGGTACGTCCGTGAAAGCCTTAGTCCCTGTGCAGTACCCGTTCTTTTGGTGCCTAAGAAAGATGGTAGTTGGCGCATGTGTGTTGATTGTCGTGCTATTAATAATATCACCATTCGATATCGACACCCTATTCCTAGATTGGATGACATGCTTGATGAGCTTAGTGGTGCCATTATCTTTACTAAGATCGATCTCCGTAGTGGCTACCACCAAATTCGCATGAAACTAGGTGATGAATGGAAAACTGCTTTTAAAACAAAGTTTGGATTATATGAGTGGCTTGTCATGCCTTTTGGACTTACTAATGAACCTAGTACCTTCATGCGCTTGATGAATGAAGTCCTACGACACTTTATAGGACGCTTTGTGGTTGTATACTTTGATGATATCTTGGTTTATAGCAAGTCTCTCACTGAACATGTTGAACACCTACGTGCTGTTTTTTCTGTCCTCCGTGAGGCTAGAATGTTTGGTAACCTTGAGAAGTGCACGTTTTGCACAGATCGAGTTGTGTTTTTTGGATATGTTGTCACTTCACAGGGTATTGAGGTTGACACGGCAAAGGTAGAAGCAATCAACAGCTGGCCGCAACCCCAAACTATCACATAGGTACGTAGTTTTCTTGGTCTTGCAGGTTTCTACCGGCGTTTTGTGAAAGATTTCAGCACCATAGCAGGTCCTTTGCATGAGTTGACCAAGAAGGGAGTTACTTTTACTTGGGAGCCAGCACATGAGCAAGCCTTTGCCACACTCAAAGATCGTCTTATACATGCACCTCTACTTCAGCTACCCGACTTCAGTAAGCCTTTTGAGTTAGAATGTGATGCTAGTGGTTTTGGATTAGGAGGTGTGCTGCTACAAGGAGGTAAACCCGTGGCCTATTTTAGTGAGAAATTATATGGTCCACAGTTGAATTATTCTACCTATGATAAGGAATTATATGCCTTAGTGCATGTGCTTGAAACTTGGCAACATTACCTTTTGCCTAAGGAGTTTATTATTCATTCGGATCATGAAGCATTGAAGCATATACGTAGTCAAGCAAATTTGAATAAAAGACATGCTAAATGGGTAGAATTTATTGAGACTTTTCCATATATCATTAAGCATAAGAAAGGGAAAGATAATGTGATTGCCGATGCTTTATCTAGACGTTATACATTGCTTTCCCAACTTGATTATAAGATCTTTGGTTTAGAAACATTGAAGGACATGTATGCTACTGATTTGGACTTCAAAGATGCTTTTGCAAATTGTACAAATTACCGTGCTTGGAACAAATATGTGCTGAATAATGGATATCTTTTTCGTGCTAACAAGTTATGCGTGCCGGCTAGCTCTCTTCGCTTGTTGTTATTGCAGGAAGCACACGGTGGTGGTTTGATGGGTCATTTCGGATCAAAGAAAACCGAAGATGTGCTGTCCACACACTTCTATTGGCCTAGGATGAGACGAGATGTTGAGCGCTATGTGGCACGATGCACTACTTGCAATAAAGCTAAGTCCCGTCTAAACCCACATGGTCTTTATATGCCTTTGCCCGTTCCTAGTGTACCTTGGGAGGATATTTCTATGGATTTTGTGTTAGGATTACCTAGAACTAGGAGGGGGAGGGATAGTATTTTTGTGGTGGTAGATCGGTTCTCTAAAATGGCGCATTTTATACCTTGTCACAAGAGCGACGACGCTACAAATGTTGCTGATTTGTTTTTCAGAGAGGTCGTACGCTTGCATGGAGTTCCCAATACCATCGTTTCAGATCGTGATGCTAAATTTTTAAGTCATTTTTGGAGGACGTTGTGGCATAAGTTGGGGACGAAGCTGCTGTTTTCTACTACTTGTCACCCCCAAACGGATGGGCAAACGGAGGTCGTCAACCGTACATTGTCCACGATGCTAAGGGCTGTTTTGAAGACCAACTTGAAGCTCTGGGAAGAGTGTCTACCTCATATTGAGTTTGCATATAATAGGTCAGTACACTCCACTACTAAGGTAAGTCCGTTTCAAGTGGTCTATGGCTTTAATCCGCGTGCTCCTATTGATTTGCTACCATTGTCACCCTCTGAAAAATTGAATTTTGATGCTACTACACGTGCTGAATTATTGCTTAAGATGCATGAAACTACTAAAGCAAACATAGAGAAAATGAATGAGAAATATCGTGCTTATGGTAGTAAGGGTAGAAAAGAGATAACATTTGAACCGGGTGATCTTGTTTGGTTGCACTTGCGCAAGGATCGTTTTCCTGATTTGAGAAAGTCTAAATTGATGCTCCGTGCTGATGGTCCTTTCCGTGTGCTTGAGAAGATAAATGATAATGCATATAAACTTGAGTTGCCTGCAGCTTTTGGGGTTAGTCCCACATTTAACATTTCAGATTTAAAGCCCTATTTGGGGGATGACGATGAGCTTGAGTCGAGGACAACTCCAATTCAAGAAGGGGAGGATGATGAGGACATCACTTCACATGATACACACATGGAGCCTCCACCTACAATTCAATTACAAGGACCAATCACATGCGCCCGTGCCCGTCGCTTGAACCATGAGGTTAATTCTTTCCTTAGCAACTATGTTAATATTTGTTTCGACAGGATGCTACTAAATACTAGTGATATTTTGTTGATTAGGAACATGGGAGATGGAATAGAAGAGTTGGAATTGGAGACGGAGTCGCACGGATGATTTGAAGTCAAGAATTCGCTGGTTCAGACTACATCGACCACCATACACCAAAATGGGCATAACTTCCTCATACGAAGTCCGATTGGCGCGTTCTTCGACTTTTTGGAAAGCTAAGGAGAAGACGGATATTTTTCCGTTGGTTTCGTCTCATTTGGAGTCTCGAGCCGTCCTGTGTTTTTAAAACAGTCCTGCGTGACAGAATTGGGCCGTGTTGGCCCATAGTCCGAGTCTGTACGTCTTCTAGCCCACAGCCCAAGTCTGTACGCCTCCCACAGGCTGCCCACGCCCTATATATTCTTTCCAGCCACCTTTAGGGTTAGGTTTTGCTTTGTTTGCATCTACACTTGTGTGTTTAGATCCCGCCCCTTGCACCGGACCGATTGGCTGCTGCATAGGCGTTTGTGAAACCTCACCTTTTCATCGTTTGTCTGTGATTTGGCATTCAATTTGTATCCTTCCTATTCTTGCTTGTGTTCTTGGGTTCGCTTGCAGGAATTAGCCTTCGTGGCGAGGTCAATCGCGTCCTGCGTGGTTGATAACCAACGGAGACAGTGGTGTAACGATTGCAAGGTTTTGATCCGCCGGACCGGAGCCTTGGATCGCCAACATCGAGATTCTCCACCAACCCAAGTTATCCCTCACCTAACGGAAGATCGGGACAAATCCCCCATCAAAGGCCCCAGCGAATCTGTAGATTCCATGTTTGCATGCTTTGATGGAATTGTTAGTAACTTGCGCTCCACTGGGACGCTAGCTTACTCTGATCATGACAGGGCGATCAAACTTTTCTATGCTCTTGATCGTAGCATATGGGAAGTAAAGATCTCAAACATTGAAGAGTCTGTGAGCTTTGATATGTTGACATGTCATGAACTTTTTAGTAAGCTTATGTCCACCGAGATCGCTAAGGCATCTCGTTCTGGAATTGTGAACTCTTTTTCACAATCCATGGCACTAGTTTCTAGTTCTAGCAGTGGCACCTCGTCTGGAGGTAGTGTGTTTGGAGTTTGTGCGTTATCTGGGGGTTTTGCCTTGTCTTCGTTGGTCTCTAACACAAAATAACAAGTGGATACATTGAACGATGAAGAGCTTGCTCTTATAGTCAAAAAGTTCACTAGTTTCTAGTTCTAGCAGTGGCACCTCGTCTGGAGGTAGTGTGTTTGGAGTTTGTGCGTTATCTGGGGGTTTTGCCTTGTCTTCGTTGGTCTCTAACACAAAATAACAAGTGGATACATTGAACGATGAAGAGCTTGCTCTTATAGTCAAAAAGTTCACTAGGTTCTACAATGATAGAAGAGATCAAAGAAGAGGAGGCTCTCGAGGGTGTTTTGAGTGTGGTGATCTTAATCATATTAAAGCCAATTGCCCAAAACTGAAAGCCAAGAATGAACATGAACACAAATATCAGAAAAGAGACAAAAACCATACTTCAAAGGCAAAAGAGGAAAAGTGACAAAAAGGAGGGCTAGAGCTTTTGTGGCTGCACTTAGTGACATCGACAACACCTCGAGTGAAGAACCAAGCTCTGATGAAGAAGAACCAGGCAAGAGTGAAGAAAAGAAGGAAAAGACGAAGGACTTCAATAGCCTCTCTTTTATGGCCAATGACAAGCACAACAGCGATGAACTTGACTCATCTGAGGTTAGTCTATCACTTGACCAGTTACTTGTTCAAAACGATGAATTACATGATGCAATTATTTCACAAGATAGACTTCTTAAACTTGCTGCTAAAGAACGAAAGGAACTAAAGCTTAAAATTGAATCACTTTCTACTGAACTTGCTTTGTTGAAGTCGAAGTCTGAAATTGCTGAATGTGAGTCATGTCTTGTCGTTATGGATGAACTTGCTTAGTTGCATCTGATTCATGCTCAAAACATTGAAAAACTTGAAAATGTTCAGAAGCAACTCTTGGAGGTGGATTCTAGTCCTTGTGTCATCAATGAATGTTTAAATTGTCCTTTACTTGTTGAAAGCATTAATCTGAGAGATAAGCATATTGATGATCTTAAGGCTAGATTGGAGAGTGCTGAGTGTTCTAAGGATGTGCAGCCTTCATGTTCCATCTGCATAATCCTAAAGGACCAACTCAACTTCGCTAGAGAGCAAGTAAAAAAACTTAAGTTTGGGAATGATTATCTGCTTTCCATGGTAGACAAATGCACTGAAGGGAAGGGTAAAATGGATTTTCTTTTGGATCAAACCAAAATGTGTGCTGACAGGGCAGGGTTAGCTCTTGGGTAAGGTTATAAGAGAACTTCATCTAATACCCTAAGCCAAACTGTGTTCACTCTACCTACTACACTTGAGAAAGAGAAAGCCCAGTTAGACACACCTCAAAAAGCCAAAAATCCTACCCAACATAAAAAGATAATCATTCCACCACTTAAGACAGACTCCAAGCAAAAACCTAGAAAAACTGTGAGGTTTGCACCAGAAACCTATAAACCTGCACCAAAAAAAATTTCACTGTTCCTACTGTCATCGTGTAGGTCATTTGATTGGTTTTTGCTATAGACGTATGAAAGATGAAAGTCGTGCTCATGTTTTACATTTTCATGATTATCCTTCATTTGATATGCATGATTATGGTTATCATACTTATACTGATTATGAGGCTCCATATAGTTATATGAGTGGCTATGCCCATCGTGGTTTATATCATGCTTCGTATGATGATAGACCACGTAGGCATTTTGGTCTAAATCATTTTAGGAGACCTCAGCAATTTGCAAGAAGACCTTATGTTTAGTATGACTCTCATCCTACACAGTCTCTTGCTTTACCTACTTCTCGAGTAGTTCAATGCTGGATACCTAGGCATCTTATTTCTAAACCCAGCACTAAGTACTCGAGATCTCCTGTCTCTACTCAGGGGAGGCATGGGAGACTGGAGGACAAGTGGATCATTGATTCCGGGTATTCACGTCACATGACCGGAAAGTCTTCATGGTTCTCCAGCTTCACCTCTGCCAAGCATCGAGAAAGCATCATGTTTGGAAACAATCACAAAAGCAGATTGAAAGGCAAAGGTATGATCAAAATTAATGAAAATTTCACTCTCACAAATGTTTCTTTGGTTGAGGACTTAGGATATAATTTGCTTTCTGTTTCACACTTACTTGATGAGGGCTTTGAGGTTCATTTTGGTCATGATGCATCTTATGTGCTTGATTCTTCTAGTGCTATCATTTGCAAAATCTTGAGAGTAGGGAGAGTTTTTGGAGTTGATTTCTGAGTCTTTTGGATCTTCTCATTGCCTTTTAGCTGAACCATCTTCTGAGCTCTGGATGTGGCATTGGAGAGTAGGGCATATGAGCTTTGATCTTCTTGTGAGATTGAGTGCCCTAGGACTCATCTGAGGTTTTCCCATGCTAAAATTTGAGAAGAACCTCATTTGTGCTCCATGTCATCTTGGAAAATGGTTTCCGCCTCGCATTCCCCCATAAACATGGTAATGACTGAGCGACCTGGTGAGCTTCTTCACATGGATACTTTTGGTCCATCCCGGGTTAGCTCGTTAGGCGGTAAATGTTATGTGCTTGTTGTTGTTGACGAATACTCTCGTTACTATTTGGTTTTTTTTCTTGTGAGCAAGGATGAAGTGTTCATACACTTTCGAAGCTTAACACTGAGGCTATTCAATGAACTCCCTGGTGCAATGAAAGCTATTCGAAGCGACAACGGCACTGAGTTCGAAAATAGCTGTTTTGCAGAATTTTGCCTTGAACATGGAATTGAACATCAGTTTTCTGCACTTAGAGTCCCGCGAAAAATGGTGTGGTTGATAGGAAGAATCGCACACTTGTGGATATGGCTAGGACGATGCTCAATGAGCATAGAACTCCTAGAAAATTTTGGGTTGAAGCCATGAGTACAGCTTGCTACATCTCCAACAGGATCTTTTTGCGCTCATTGCTGAATGTGACTTCTTATGAACTTCACTTTGCGAGGAAGCCCAAGGTCACTCACTTCAGAGTGTTTGGATGCCGTTGCTTCATCCTAAAGCGAGGTAATTTGGACAAATTTGAATCGCGCGCATGTGATGGGATCTTTTTGGGCTATTCTTTGCATGGTCACTCTTATCGTGTTTTCAATCTTGAAACTAACACTATGGTTGAATCTTGTTATGTATCTTTTGATGAAACTTCTCCATGTGTTAGTACTAATTTTGAATTTGCAAGTGAGCACGATATGAGTGAAACACTTTTTGAGGAAGAACCATCAGATGATGAAGATCCTGATGATGTACCACTACCTCCCTCTACGGCAACTCCAAAAGCTTTGACTACTTCGACAAAAGGACCTGAAGATTCTACTTCTGATACTTTGGAGCAAACTTTGGTGAGAGTTGAGGGGGAGATTCTGTCGCAGAGAGAAGCACCGCTTCGTATTCAAAGAATGAATCCTCCGGATCAGATCATCGGCGAGCTAAATGAACGAGTAACCCGATCTCATGCTCATTTCGTTGATTCTGCTTTTGTTGCAAATTTTTTTACCATCGAATTTTAGTCATGCTTTGTCTGATGCGAGTTGGATCGATGCCATGCATGAGGAACTTGAAAATTTTGATAGAAATCAGGTTTGGATTCTCGTTGATCCACCCCCTAACATTCACATCAATGGTACAAAATGGATTTTCAAAAACAAACAGGGGGAGGATGGGGCGATAGTGAGAAACAAAGATAGGCTAGTGGCTCAAGGGTATTCTCAAGTCGAGGGGGTTGATTTTAGAGAAACTTTTGCACCGGTAGCTCGACTTGAGACCATTAGGATCTTGCTTGATTTTGCATCTTCGCGCGGCATTAAACTCTTTCAAATGGATGTAAAAAGTACTTTCCTAAATGGTTTCATAGGAGAGGACGTGTATGTCAAGCAGCCTTCTGGCTTTGAAAATCCCAAGTACCCTCATAGAGTCTTTAAACTTCACAAAGCTCTATATGGGCTGAAACAAGCTCCGAGGGCCTGGTACGACCGCCTTAGGATGTTCTTGATTGAGCATGGGTACAAAATGGGTTCTGTTGACAAAACTTTGTTCACTCTCATGCATGGCAAAGATTTCTTACTCGTTTAGATATATGTTGATGATATAATATTTGGTGGTTCATCTCATACTCTTGTCACCGAGTTTGCTGAATCTATGAGTAGGGAATTCGAGATGTCGATGATGAGCGAGCTGACTTTCTTTCTGGGTTTGCAAATCAAGCAAAGCAAACAAGGAACATTTGTACATCAAACAAAATACTCTAAAGACCTGCTCAAATGTTTTGACATGTCTGATGCTAAACCTCTTGCTACCCCGATGGGTACTTCTGTTGCACTTGATCCAGATGGAGACGGAGAAGAAGTGGACCAGAAGGAGTATCGCAGCATGATCGGCTCCCTTCTTTACTTGACGTCTACGAGACCGAACATACACTTTACCATGTGTCTGTGCGCTCGTTATCAGGCTTCTCCCAGAGCTTCACATCGTCAACCTGTCAAGCACATTCTAAGGTACCTCAAGCACACTCTTGAATTCGGTATTTGGTATTTTGCATCATCTTCATTATGCTTGAGAGGTTTTTTGATGCTGACTTTGCTGGATGCCATATTTATCGCAAGAGTACTTCTGGGATGTGTCATTTTTTGGGTTCATATCTTGTGTGTTGGTCCTCATGCAAACAGTCTAGCGTTGCACAGTCTACAGCCGAGGCTGAATATGTAGCTGCTGCTAGCTGTTGCGCACAGATTTTGTGGATGGTTTGTACTTTGCGGGACTTTGGGTTGGATTTTTCACGTGTTCCATTATTTTGCGATAACACAAGTGCAATCAGTTTAGCAAACAACCCAGTACAACATTTTAGGACCAAACACATTGACGTGCATTATCATTTTTAAGATTTCACAATGAAAAAGGAGATATTGAATTGTGTTTTGTCGATACTCAGAATCAGCTTGCAGATATTTTCACCAAGCCTCTCGATACTTCTCGCTTTGCATTTTTGAGGGGAGAGCTTGAAATTTGTCATCTTTATGGCATCATGCGAGGGGGAGTTGTGTACTTTTGCATATGCTTCTGAAATATGATTAATTGCTTTCACATGTACATGCTTGTGTGTGCACTTTACAATTCTGTCTTGTATTCTCTATTTGATTATGCTTAGAATGAACCCATCTATCTATATGTCTTGAGCATGGCTTTTCTTTGTGAAAATTTGAAAATGGTCACTACTAAGTCTGGAAACTAGCATGGATAGGCTAGGGTGCTTTTGCTATTCATTACTTACTTGATAGCTTTGTCCTTTTCACTTGGATGCTCATACGCAACTTGATCTTGTTATGATCAAAAATTGAAAAAAATTGAAAAATTGAAAATGAAAAATGACAATGATGAAAATGAAACAAAAAATTACTTAAGTGGTGATAAAATTGAAAAGATCTAGGTGGGTTTGCGTAGTCGCACTACTTTATTCTAGACTTCTTACCATTGCACTTTGGTTTGAACTAGGTCATTGAAGTGTATACCATGATGAATGCCTTAAGCTTCCGATGGTTTATCCAAGGCATGGCTTGATCGGTTAGCATAAGGTTGACTTGCAAATAACCCCTGACATTAAAAAAAGAATAAAAAGTTTAATTTTCTCGCATATCAAGTTTGCTGCAGCTCCTTGTAGTGGGATGTGCTTTTCGAGTGTGTTTTTTGACTAGCTTTTGTATCTCTTACCTTGCCATGTATAGTATGCTAGTCTGGGTAGTGATGCTTTTATTTTCTTAAACTTCAAAATGCTTGCTCATACCGATATTTAGATTGTGTACATTCAAGCTTGTCATCCAGTTTAGCTAGGATAGTTTGTGAGGCACAAGAAGTGTTTGTACTGTAATTGGACTTAATCATATTCTAGAAGCATTGCATGGTCACTTTACTCTCTCAATTCATGGGGCTATCTTGATGTATGCATTGCCAAAGGGGGAGAGTTCATGAATTTTTGGTGAATTTGTTGATCTTGTAAGCTTTTGAGGTAGTTTTTGCCTTATCATTTGTCAAGTGACATGTTTCTTAGCTTTGCTCTCTTTAGAGCTTTCATGGTCACTTGTGTGCTGAATTTTTTCTTTACACTTATTTTGATCTTCTGTTGTCAATGCACTCATCAAGGGGGAGATTGAGGAACATTGTGAGGTTTGTCACTATGATTCATGGTAATGATGAGTGATTGACAGGGTATTGTCGTGAGTTTGTGTCTGGGTGTTTTGAATATGTGTGTGTGTCTGTGTTTGTCTCGTGTGTGCAGGCTTGAGTTACTCATCAACTGTCGATGGCAATGGATTAGGGTTAGACGGGAAGTCTAATGCCAGATGGTCGAGGGTGTCAGTCGAAGTTGAGAGTGGACTCAAATGTACGCATAGAGATCAAACAGGACGTGAGTTGAAGGTTGATCAAGACGAAGCGTCGATCGAGTCAGCGAAAGGGAAGCCGGTTCAAGTGACAAGGCGGCTCGAGGGATCGAGAGTGGGAGAGACTTGCTGGTGGTCGTGTTCGCGGACTGGCGACGGTCATCAACGATCAGGGGAGGCTTTGTCGGTTTTTGCTGAAAACCGTCAAAACATTAAATGTTTGTTTTTTAATTCAAAAAATAGGAGTTTAGTTTTAGTTTGAATATTTCAGTTTTATAGTGTATTAGTTTGGTATATTTTTAGAGTGGTTCTATTCTGAAAATATATTAAAAGTTGAGTGTCTTTGTAATTTTTCTTTTAAGACAATTAGGGTAATTTTCAGAATATTTAATTTTGAAATTGCTTAAGGGGTATCTTGTAAAAATGACTTCTAGAAGCCGCCTACTTAAGGGATCTTATCCCCTAAGTGTGGCTGGGGTTTTTGGTGACAGCTTTTTCATTCACAACAAAGAGAGCAAACACTATTCGGTTTTTCCCTTACGAGAAACAGTGAATTGATACTGTAGCTGGTAATCGAAAATCAAATTTTCTGCGCTGTCTTCTGTGATTCGGTTCATCAGATTTTCTAGGATTTCTTGGAGCGATTGTTCAAGCCATTTTTCTGGAGCCAATCTAAGGATCATCAGTCAAGAACAGGTGAGTTGTGAGTTTTTACTCAGGTTGCTTGATGAAGTAGATGCTTTCTGATCGATTGAGTGGATCAAAAGGAATAGTCTAGGTTTATGAGGTTTACTGCTTGTGTTGCTGTATGAGGTGATGAACCTTTTGGTGAAAAGATTTTGGAATGTCTTTATTATCCATTTACTGATTGCTTACAGATGTTGCTAAGTGTTGATTTTCTTTACTACATCTATTTTGATCCTACTGTTTCTACACATCTTTAATCATCTGGGCATCTACCTGGGTTTTGCTTCTGAATCTTTTGTGGATATGACATAGGAATCAACAAGAATCAGTTCTGCAGTTGCACACTCTGTTTTATTTTTGAGTTGTTTGACATAACAATGAATTGCTTTATGTAACTTTGATCCAATCAATTCTCTGGTTCAGGTTTAGCAGATCATTGTTGTTGTGTGCATCAGAATTCTATTTTAGCTAAAAATTTCAAGCAGTTTTGTTAGAGAATAAGTTTCTCTAAATTTTCTTAGTTTTCTGTTTTTGTGCTCTTACTGTCTAAAGTTTGATCAGAACTAAAACTCTTGTTATTAAATTTTGACCGGTCTCTTTTTGCTGTATTTTGCTACATCTTGTTCATCTGTTGCACCAGAATCAAGTGTTCCTGTTCCTCATTCGACAAATCAATTTTAGCAAATTTGCTTAATTTGGTTGATGGGATTTCTGGCCTGAATTGTTAGGCAAAATATTTCAGGGAAGTCCAATCAAATGAGATCTAAATATGTCTTATTTTTGAAAAGTGTGTTTAACTGATTTGTTCTTATTCAGAGTTAATCTGCTTTTAGTGTCATACAACATTTCCACTGGTTTACATGGTTTGAGTAATATGTTCTACAAATACTCCACACTAGTTTTTCTACTGATTTGAATATACATGTAGTGATGTGTTTAAATTAGTATGATTGAATTCTGGCTGATGGTTGAGATGAATTGATACAGGTCATATTAGTCTGAATTTACCTCTAGAGGAGTTCCTGCAGTTTTTCCTATTTCATGTAATTGATTTAAATTCAGTATTCTTCAGTAGCTTTTGAATTTACAGTGATCTGTACCAAACCATTCCAGTCATAAATATGTTTACATATAATTGTTTACTAATTCATAAGTGAATGATTTAAGATTGATTTTGTTTGGTTCTCTGAAAGATTAAATACTGAATCAGGGGCTGAAGAGATGGGCGCTCCTGCGGCTCGCGTCTACCCTAGCGGTGGTTCCTGATGGCCGTCCCTCGGCCTCCGCCGCCGTCGCCCCCTCGCCGGCGCTCTGCTAGACGTCTCTCCGGGTGCGATCCCTTTCCCTTCCCCTTCCCCTTCCCCTGCTCTCTTCCTGATGGGGCCTCGGACGGCGTTGGTCGAGCTTGAGGCCGACGATGACCTTCGTGAGCTCGTGGCCCCCTGGGATTTCTCCCCTGGCCTGGACTTCCAGCAATTCATTCTGGACTCCTTCGCCTCCCCGGTTCACCATCCCTCTTCCTCCCCGGTTGGGTCCTTCCTCCTGCTGGCTGTTTTTCGTCGTTTTACTTTCCGTCTTACTGTTTCTTCGGTTAGATGGCCCTGCATGCTTGCCTGGGGGGCTCTCCGGCGGGTTTCCACGTCGCGTTTGTTCAGGACAGGCATTTCCAGTTCTCTGTCTCCTCGCGCCGTGTTGGTTTGGAAGTCTGCCGTCGACGTCGGGTCACCACCGATCAGTTCGACGTCTATTTTCATCTGTGGCACGATGGTGGCCCTCGTTGGTCTACGGACCTCCGGCGGTGGTCTGCCGAGGAACGTGCGAGCTGGACCTCGATCCCCCGCCGGCGTCCTCCTTCCTCCCCGCGCCTGACGCTCTTTGGCCCCCCGGTTTCGGTTCGACAAGGTTCATGCTGGCGAGTCCTCGCTGAGTTCCCGCCCTTGCCCTACTCTTCCCCCTGCACCTCACTTCCTCCCTCCTCTCCGTCCCGCTTTACTCTCCTCGGCCCGTCGCCGGGTCCTCCCTCCCAAAAAAGTTTCTTTTAACAATGTTCTTTCTTTCTTCCCTCCCCTCTTCCTCTCCCCCTTCGGCCCTCAGGGTTGGCTCCTTCCTGTGCCCCATTCCTCCGCCGTCTAGCCCTTCCCCGTCGTCGTGCTCCTTGCCTTCCCTTCCTTCCCGTGCAAGCCTTGCACCCTCCCCCGTGGCGCTCCTCGATCCTCGTGCTATTTTCAAATTCAATGGCTCTCGCTCTTCCCTGCTTGGCCGGCCGCCTCCTGTGCGGTCGGGCCTGACGAGTGCTATTCCCATTGGGCGTATCTTCTCGCGCCTCAAGTCGGACCTCTCCCCCGGCCCCCCTCGGGAACCTTACCGGCCGCCTGTCCGCTCGGTTTTGGTGCCTCCCGGAAGGCGCAGGTCCTCTCCTCCTCCGTCTCCTTTGATGATCAAGCCAAAGGCCCGTCCTGACCCGCTGCTTGGTCAGGGTTCATTTCTGGGCCAGCGTATCACCCCCCGTCCTCGTGCAGATCCTGCGACGAGACCGCCTAGTCATGTCCCTCCGTCTCCCGCTGCCCTCCCTTCGCCGCCTCGCATTTATTGTTCTGAGCTTTCGGTCACTTCGCGCCTCGGCGCCCACTGTTCAGTCTGCCTGCGCCCTAGCCACTCTCTGACCCCTTGTCAGGGTCGCAAGCCCTCCCCCTCTGTCTCTTGGGTCCCCTCTGAGCTTCGGCGGTTCGTTTCAGCTTCCCCGACCCCTTTTGATCCGTCGATTATCTCTCCTGTGCCCCACTGCCCCCCCTCGCCATTCTTCCTGCTCCCACTCCCCCTAGCCTTGGCGTGTCCGCCGCCCCCACCTCTGACCCCCCGTCGTCTCCCCCCCCGCCGGTGTGCTCCATGGCGAACTTCCCCGCCAACCCTCTCCCCTTCCTTCCTTACGGAGGGACGCTTCGTGACGGTGGCGGACCTCTACGTCGCCAGAGGAACTTTGTTGCCCTCTCTGGGGACCTCGTCAAGCTCCATGAAACCTTCGCCATTGCTGAGCATGATGGCCCCCTGACTCCGGCACAGAGGATCGAGCTCATGATCGCCATCCGCCATCACCTCGGGGTTGAGCTCCGGCTTCAAGTCTCTCGCTATTGCCTCCACCCGCTTGGGGTCGGGCTTTACAAGCTCGGCTCTGAGTTCGAGCGCGACGCGATCGTCAACTCTCCTCCTATCTTCGTCCAGGGCCGTCTCGTGCGCTTCGTCAAGCACGACGAGGCCATGAACTGCAAGCAATCGCCGTTCGCCAGAGCGGGATGGATCATGTTCCTGGGCTTCCCCCTTGACTGTAAGTCTCTCCCCTTTCTCCAACAAATCTGCTCCTCCTTCGGCCAGCTCCTCTTCTGGCACGAGGCGGACACTAGCCTGGCCAGGGTTCTTGTCAAGGTCCTCTACGAGGATGATCTGGACGTTCCCCGAAGCATCACCGTCAAGCATGGGGACGAGCTGGACGGCAGTGGTCGCTCCTGGACGTTCCCGGTCTACCTCCTCCAGTCCGACCTCGCGGACCAGGGGCCTGGAGATGAAGTCCCTCCTCCGCCGGACAACGGGAATCCGCACCCTTTCCTGGGCGAAGTCCTGCCTGGGGAGCCGGAATGGATACAACAGTGGGCGGACGCCCAGTTGTTTGGCCCCATGGCGAACCAGTGGCACGATCACGTCTTCCACCATCTTCAAGACGATGCCCAGCAAGACGACCCGGAGGACCCCCATCCCTTCGAGGATGACTTTGAACCGATGGTGGAGGATGATGCAGTGGAGTGGCCCCAGGCTGTCGAAGAACCACATGACAGCATGGAGCTTTCGAGCATCTCCTCCGAACCCTCGGTGGAGTCTCACACCGAACAGTCTCACCCCCCTCAACAGTTGCACGTCCAGGTCAGGCTTTCCCCCCCCCGATTCGATGGCTTCTGTCTGCAGACCTCTGTCCCCGGCTTCCCGTTTGCAGCGTACTCTCCTGACGATCGCCCCGGCCTCGCCTCCAGCTCGGGCGCCGCCCCCTCCTCCGTCGCCAATACGCGCCTGCCTCCCGGTCCGTCTTGTTTACTCAAGACGTCGGGGCAGGGCTCGTCATGAGGCAGGCGGGAGTCAGTCGCTGGCAAGCTCTTCCAGATCGCCTCCTCTCTCGGTGCGAGGTCTGCGTCGCAGTGCCAGACTCTAGGCAAAGAGCGGGGGCTTTCGATCCTCCTCCCGCCGGGGACAAGCACCTTTCCTCTCCAAGTTGCCAACGATTGAGGAATTCATCGAAGTGTCCAGGTCTGCCACCCCCATCCCTCCCCTCTCTTCTGATCAAATTGCTCATTCGGCTGTCCACCTTTGCGGCATTAACCCAGACAAATTCTCCTCTTCCTTTTTCGCCAGCGATTCCGAGGACGGGCTGCCCCCCCAGACGGCGGGAGCTGTGACCGGGTCTCCGTCGGCTCAACCCTCGTCGGCTCCTATGTTGATGGGCCCATCTCCTTCTGACCCAGCTCCCCCGACCCAATGATGTGCAAGAATTTTAACCTCTGCTGGCCTGCGCGCCGTGTATTGCTTATGCTGTTTAAACTCTTCCCGGCCTGCGTGCCGATTTTGATGTTGGCGGACAGTATTTTTTGTGGGCCCCCTTGGGCCGTCATCTTGATTTGGCTCTGCCACTTCGTTTTGTGTTCTATCTTGCTAGTTCCCCTGGTCGGGCCGGCTCTTGCCCCCGCCCCTGTTCATAAGCTTGCGCGCCCCCATGACAAAGACCAAATCCTGGAATATTGTTAGCTGGAATGTCCGGGGGCTGAATTCCTCCTCCAAGAAGTTAGCCGTCCGCAACCTACTTGCCTCCTCTAACGTGGACATTGTCTGCCTTCAGGAGACTAAGATGGCTACGCTGATCCCCTCCTCCGTCAGGCAATTCTGCCCTAAGCGCCTGGACAGTTTCCTCTACTCCCCTGCCCTAGGTCTTGCTGGCGGCCTCTTCATTGCTTGGGATAGCACCAGGTTCTCTGGGTCCCTCCTTTCCTCTTCCCACTTTCAGCTCACCATTTCCCTTACTTCCCTTCTTAACGGCTCCTCTTGGAATCTTTCCAACATTTATGGCCCCTGTAGGGCTGCTGATCGCCCACCTTTCTTCTCCTAGCTTAATTCCCTCCATATCCCTCCCATTGAGGATTGGCTTTTCATTGGAGACTTCAATCTTTACCGCTTTCACGACAAGAAAAGCAGAGGGCCACCCAACAGGAGGAATATGGCCTCCTTCAATGAGTCCATCAGCTCCTTGGGTCTCCACGAAGTCCCCCTACGGCACCGGAAGTTCACCTGGTCTAACAGACAAAATCCCCCTACCCTAATCCAATTGGATTGGTGCCTCACCTCCATGCATTGGGCCGATTCGTACCCCAACACCTCCTTTTCGGCGCTACCTAATGGGTGCTCGGACCACTGCCCTTGCCTCGCTTCGATTTCCACCTCCATCCCCAAGTCTTCCATTTTTCGCTTTGAGAACTTCGTGACAAAACTCCCGGATTTTCTTCCCCTGGTTCAGTCCTGTTGGAACAAGGGCCCTTCCCCGCTTGATCCTGCTCTCCGCATTGCCCAAAAGCTCAAGTCTCTCCAGCGAGCCCTCAACACTTGGCAGCGTAAGCATCGCGGTTTCAACCTCTGGATCAAAAACACTGCTATCATCATCAATTTCTTGGACAGGATGGAGGAGCTCCGTCTCCTTTCCAACTCGGAACTTCGCTTCAGGAGCTTCCTCCAGACTCACCTGGCTTTCCTCCTTGACATTAAAAACTGTTACTGGAAGCAGCGATACACTGCCCGTTGGACCAAGTTGGGGGATGCTAACACCAAGTTCTTCCATGCATCGGAAACCAATAGATGTCGTCGCAATACCATTGCTTCTGTTAAGCTGGACAATGGCACCTGGGTTTCTTCGCACGAGGACAAAGCTGAGGCCTTCCTCGACTTCTTCCTTAGTAAAATGGGCTTCTCTGGCCGGCCTAACATGGATTTTGACTTGTCTCACCTTATTCCTAGAAGCCAAGGTTTGGACCACCTGGGAGCTGACCTCTTTGTGGCTGAGCTCGACTCAGTTATTAATTCTTTGCACCCTGACAAAGCACCTGGCCCGGATGGTTTCAATGGAACCTTCTATAAAACCTGTTGGCCCATCATCCGGCAGGACTTTGTGGACCTTATTTCCCACTTCTCGAACTGTAACATTCAGCTTCATCCGATCAATGGCTCCTACATTGCCCTCATCCCCAAGGGTAGCTGCCCCCAGCTCCGTCAAGGACTATCGTCCTATCTCCCTCATGAATACCAGTATCAAAATCATCACTAAAATCCTTGCTAACAGGTTGCAAGGAGTCATCACCTCCCTTATCCACTCCAATCAATATGGGTTCATCAAAGGGAGAAACATCCAAGACTGTCTCGCTTGGGCCCTTGAGCTTACTCACAGATGCAAACAGTCGCCCCATGAGTCTGCTATCCTTAAGCTGGATTTTGAAAAAGCCTTTGACACTATTGAGCATTCAACAATCCTTCACATGCTGGCTCAGCTGGGTTTTCCCAACAAATGGATCTGCTGGATTGATCTCTTACTTTCCTCGGGCTTTTCCTCTGTTCTGCTCAATGGTTCTTCTGGGAAATTCTTCCACTGCAAGAGAGGAGTGCGCCAAGGGGACCCTCTTTCCCCGCTTCTCTTCGTCTTAGCGGGTGACCTTCTCTAGCACATCATTAACAAAGCTTCAACCTTGAAGATCTTACGGGGGCCTCTTTGTCATCCTCCGCACCTTGACTTTCCAATTGCCCAATATGCTGATGACACCATCATCTTTCTCCACGCCGACCAGAAGAACCTCTTCTGCCTTCGTGGACTCCTTAACTCGTTCTCCCAGTCTACTGGACTCAAGATCAACCTATCCAAATCAACCCTGACGCCCATTAACGCGACCCCTCAGAAAGGGGTGCTCCTGGCTGCCACTTTCGGGTGTCCCTTGGCCTCTCTTCCATTCCCCTATCTTGGGCTTCCTTTGGGGATCCTGAAGCCAAAGCATAACGACCTGGCCTTTCTCATTGACAATATTGAACGTAAACTTTCTTCCCTTTCCCCTTGGTTATCCATGGCTGGCAGACTTCAAATTGATAATTCCGTTCTCTCTGCCATCCCCACTTATGCTATGTGCACGTTCAAAATTCCCTCTTCCGTCATCTCCTGTATTGACAAAGCCCGGCGCAATTTTCTTTGGCACGGTCACAACTCTTCCAGCTGCAAATCCTCTAGAGTGGCCTGGCACAAGGTCTGTAAACCAAAGGCCAATGGGGGTCTTGGGGTCTTTGATCTTCGCACCCACAATACTGCACTCCTGCTCAAGCACTTACATAAATTCCTGAGCCCCTCCCCCCCTCCCTGGGCATGCCTGGTTCAGCTGCACTACGCTTCTGCTAAGTCACCACCCCATTTCCGGGCAATTGCCTCCCCCTCCGTTGGTAACGGTCGTAACACTGCTTTCTGGGAGGACGGTTGGGCCGTCTCCCCTCTTCGGTACCTCTACCCTCACCTCTTTTCCTTTGCTAAGCTCAGCTCCTGCTCTGTGAAGCACTTCCTCTCGCGTAACTCTTTGTCCGACAACTTCCTTCTCCCTCTGTCCGTTGAAGCCCACAATGAATATCAGCTCCTTCTTCCTTTGCTGGACTCCATTAATATTCAGCCTGATAGTCCGGACAACTGGTCCTTCATCTGGCGCACCAATTCTTATAGTGCTGCTCGTTTCTACCACTACCAATTCCATTTCATCCAAGCCCCTGGTGCATTTCGTTGGCTCTGGAAGGCTCGGTGCTCCAACAAGCTGAAGGTCTTCTTCTGGCTCCTTCTGATGGACGGCCTCAACACTAGACAAGCTCTTCACCGGAAAAGAATTCTCAACACAATTAATGAGACTTTCTGCTGCCTTTGCACCTGGAGGGTGGAAGAATCAACAGTTCATCTCTTCTTCGACTGCCCCTTCAGTCGCTCTTGCTGGACCATGCTGGGGATCCATTGGAGCTCTAATGGCTCTATCCCGGACAAATTGGAGGCTTTGAAGGCTACTTTTAGGAGGTCGTTTTTTATGGATGTCATTGTAATGGGGGCTTGGACCATCTGGTTGACCCGCAATAGGTCGGTCTTTGATGGGATAGCCCCCTCTATTTCCTCTTGGAAGATTCGTTTCCTCCTTACTTTCTCTGCCTAGTCGCAGCGTTTCCCCCCTTCGGTTAAGGCTGATCTGAAACGTTGGATTGAGGCTTTGTAACCTTCTCTCTCCCCCCCCCCTCTCTCGAGGCGTTGTTTCGTTCACCGGTTTGTTTTTTTAATAAAATCTTGGGTAGGAGCCTCTCCTACTGATTTTTCTCAAAAAAAAATACCGAATCAGTCATTTTGTCTGAAAATATGAAGAGTGCTTGTTTGTTTTCTGTTTGGTGTATTGTTTCAAGCATAAGATACTCTTTGGTTTCAGTTATCTTTCATCTAGTGTTAACTATTTTAAACTGAACCATAAGTTTGAGTCATCTGAATGGGCATGATCAACTGTGTTGACACTTAATTTCAGAACTAAAATTTAAGTGAAGTTAGGATTGATTGAATCAATGATCTATTTGAAATGAACTAATACTCTAAATTCTGTCTTCAGTTTTTATTGTTCAGAACAGTATCATCCTTTGAAATTAATTTTCAACTTCAGTTGTGAGTTTACATGAAAACACAATACTGTTTCTGAAGTTTGAACTCTGTTTCAGGTTATTAGTTGAGGTCTGTTTTGAGTGTTTTGCAAGCTGTTCAGTTGATAGAATTGCTTTAAATTCTGTGATCATTATGAGCAAAAGTGTTCAGATAGCAAGTGGTCTTACAGATTCTGATCTGATCCCATAGAACTAAATTGGTTGTTGCATGAGTGTCAAGTCAAAGTGTAAATCAAGTTTTGTGAATTAGGAAGATACTATTGCTCTGATTTGTTCTGGTTGGTATAAATTTGAAATCTAAATTTTAGATGTATGTTGGGTGTTTTGAAAAGGCCATCTAATTTAAGAGAATTTGTCGAGGTGCCTAATCACCCCACTCTAGTCACCATTCCGATCACACACTCTTGTAGAAATCAGGCAGAATGTTGACTCCATAACTCTTGCATGAGGTTCTCAAGATTTTTGACTTGCTGCAATACTATAGGTTTTCTGTGATGCATGCAGTAAAACAACCACAGAACTCAAACTGAAATCACAGCAGGAACCACCGCAAAAATAGCACAGTATTCACCATATTTTCTGGCTTGATTCACAACTTTCAAATATTGTTACCTAATGGATCAGCCAAGTTTCTAGAAAAAGTGAGCAATTGAAAAACAGGCTGAAAAGTGCTTTTTGTGATCTCTTGTTGATTCAAAAGGCAGCTGATAAAAATAGCATGAGCAGAAAAAGAACCACATGTTCATCAAGAACTTTCTGTATTACATCAGTATGAGAAAAATAAATTTTAAAAAGGTTCTAATGATGAACAAAGTCTTCAAGAACGGCTTTAGGCAGAGCTCCTTTTCAGTTATGAGATGTCACTTTTGAGCAGCAAAAGAATCAAGAAAACATTTCAGAAACCAGTTGCAAACTTCAAAAATGGAACATTCAAATCATCCACAACAAAAATTGTATAAAAATCAAACTCATGTTTTGCAGTGAAATCATCACAAAAAGCCTCACAAAATCGAATACAAACTAAAAACTTACGTGTGCCTAGACTTCATGATCCATCGCTCGCAACTGTAGAAGTTTGGGATTCGGTATAGGAGCACTCACAGGAAAAGAAAATAGCTGTATAGAATTGATGTATTAGCTATATGGTTCAGCCCAAAAGAGAGCCACCAGCCCATGGCTATGGACCTCTATTTATAGGCCAGCCATGGGTGGAAAATTCTGAAAAGAACCCTCTAGAACCTCTATTTTTCAGTAATTAAGAAATCCTGAAAAATATACTAAAGGAGTGCATTTACTCTATACTCTTACTAAAATTAAATCTAATTTATTACACAATGACTCAAAACAAAAAGACTCCTAATTATTTAAATTAGCAAATTTAGAGATGTGACGGTTTTCAGCAAAAACCAATAAAGCCTCTCAACCCGTCGACTCATGACACCGTTTTGCGACTCCAAGCGCCAGCAAGCCACTTCTGCTCTCGATACCCTCGAGCCGCCTGAATACTTGCCCTGGCCTCCCTCTCGCAGACCTAGTCGTCACGCCGTCGCTTCCAACCGTCCGTCCAAGTCTTGCTCAGTCTTTTCGTGCACTCTTGAGATCTTCTCCAACTTCGCCCGGCCTCCCTGATCCTCCGGCATCGAGCTCCCTGCTTGACCCTCGATCACTTGTCGTCGATAGTTGGTCAGCATCTCCACCATGCACATTCAAGACAAGCCAAAACAAGAACGCGACGCACCACCGAATACCTCGGCAACCAATCCTCAATTTCCTTCGAACCCTTCGATGCACACAACCCAACACTCAACCAATCGCTCAACAGCTCATCCTTGTTAATCACTCATCATATAGACAGAAACCACCCTTGGTTTCACAATCTCCCCCTTGATGAGTGCATTGACAAACCAAAATAGAGACATGATGAAATATTCAAGTTAAGCGCACAAGTGATCATAAAAACTCATAAAAGAGCAAAAATGTCACTTGGTAAAAGATCTCCCTCTTGGGCAAAAACTCATGCAAAATAAAAGCATTTTGGCAAAAGCATCTCAATGCATCATGAAAGCCATTACTCCCCCTTAACCAAGCAATGCAAGAGCCTCCAAAAGCATCATGTAAACTATTTCTCCCCCTTTGGCAATGCAAACATTAAGGAGATAAAAAGATGCAAAGAGGGGTGTGAGTGTAAAGTATAGATACAAGCTTCTGAAACTTGAGTAACCCCAATTACAGTACAAACAAGCATTTGCTTTGAATATTGTCCAAAAATACTGAATGAAACACTCAGATGAATATCATCTAAACAAAAGGCATGAGCAAGCATTTTCAGTTTTTAGCAAATAAAAGCATCACTCCTCAGACTAGCATACTAGGCATGTGATGGAGGAGGGGTGCCCGATCTTCCATCAGGTGGGGGATAAACAACGATTTGTGGAGAACTCGGCGTTGACGATCCGGCTTCCGATACACAAGATCGGCCCTTGCAGTCGCTACACCACTGCTCCGTTGGTTATCAATCAAGCACAGCCTGATTGACCTCGTAAAGAAGGCTAATCCTTGCCTGCGAATCAAAGAACACAAGCAAGAATGCAGAAAACGCAATCGAATTAAAAATTCTATTGGAATATGCGAATTGGGGTTCACTTACAAATCTGGTGAAGCGGCGACTATCAGAGAAACGTGTAAACTAAACCCAAAAACCCTAGGTGGCTGTAGAAACACCTTATATAGTAGTTTGGGATGCACCCCTAATGGGCTCAACTGGATACACGGCCCAAAGGCCCAATAACGCAGAAAACAACATGCTGATAGATTCTGGACTCTATCTTGTTTTGATGATTCCCATTTATCTAGAACAAATTTTGAGATGAAACCAGAAACATTGGAAAGGTTATTAAGTTATCTTTCCGTGGCTGGGTGGAACATCAAAAACGGAGTACGTATGCAGCATGGGCGATGATTTTAGTGCACACTGCTCCTGGAATCAGAGTTGGACACGAATTGTAGTTGGATTGGACTCTCAAATTGGCTTGGACGTCCTTCCTGGTTCTTCTCCAACACTTTGTTTATCTCCAAGTGATTTTCATCATCTCCATGGTTCCTAAAAATAATAATAATATTAGGTAGTAATTTATTCCCAAGATAATATACTAAGATACTTAGAAACGAGTTGACCTGGAGATTTAATCGTCATGCTCGAACTCGAATAATTGGATCTTGGTATTCATGTATGGTTGTATAATTGGTAGAGATGTCCTCATCATCCTCCCCTTCTTGATTTGGAGTCGTCCTCAACTCAATTTCTATGGGTTACCCAATCAACTTCCATGATAATAAAAGAGTTCCATATACATGCATCTCTTCTATTAATCCAAGAAAGTATTTATGAAATTGAAAATGAATGCATTTCATGGTGTAGCATCTGAAGTTCAAATATATAAAAATTAAATCTAACATGGAAAGCATGCACGTTAACTTGTTTCCTCACAATCATGATCCTATCCCAACTGGTGATGTTCTCATCAGCATGGCAAGGCATGAGGTGCAAAAGCTAATCAAATACTACCCCGATAAGCATATACCACTACATGGAGCTTCAACAAACTTGATATGAAATTGATTCAAGCTTTTTATTTTTTTTATTTTTCATTGTAGTGCCAGGGGTTATTTGCAAGTCAACCTAATTCTAACCAACCATGCTAAGCTTATGTTGAAACCATCAGAAGCTTAAAGCAATGGTCTTGGCATACACTTTAATGTCCCAGTTCATACCAAAGTGCTATGGTAAGAAGTCTAGAACAAAGTAGTGCGACAAAGCAAACCCACCTGGATCTTTTTAATTTTAGCACACAACAACATGAATATCATTCATTTTCATTTTCATTTTTATTTTAACTTTCAGCACACTATTTTTTTATACTGAACAATTTGTCTAGTAGCATCCAAGTGAAAAGGACCTAGCTATCAGGTATGTAAAAGATAGCAAAAGCACTCAACCTATTCATGCTAGTTTCTAGGCTAAGCAGTGATCATTTTAAAATTTTCACAAATAAAAACCATGCTCATGACAATTATCAGATGTATCCAAACCAAATATATTCAGCAGTATTAAAGACAATATGTCAAAGGCATAGCAAAGCATGTATATGTAAAAGCAATTAATCATATAGCAGAAGCTCAAGCAGTACTACACAACTCCCCCTCAAAATATGCTAGCAGATCTCGAATGCTCAGTGTTGGGGTGAGTGAAAAACTATTTTGGAATCCAATATTGCAAAACTCGAGAACCAGATAAAGTAGTAGACTGATCATGCACAGGATATGAACCATGATAAAAAGTGCGTGGTCTACCTACAAAGCGCGAACCTGGAAAATCATGTGGTCTCCCAACCTGTCGAGAATCAAAGCCTCTTACACGCGGTCTAGCACCATATGAAGCATGGCGTACACCACGAGAGGCAAAATCTCTCATGAAACCATGTGGGGCCTCAAAATCAGAATAAGAGTGAAAATCAGACTCATGCATACCTAAAGATGTGTAATGCATGTCTTGAAAGTTAATCGCAAAAGAACGTCGTTCATCTTTGATATGACGAAAGAAAAACCCAACCAAGCGACCCACCTGATGACAATAGGAATAGTGATACACTCTCTTGGGTATGTGAGCATGGGTCTCAGGCGTGAAATCTCACAGACTTCTTGGGTTTTTGCTGAGGAGGTTCACCTCGTGAACGAAGAGCTTTCTTTGTAGGTTGAG
This sequence comes from Zizania palustris, assembly GCA_019279435.1. Lineage (NCBI taxonomy): Eukaryota > Viridiplantae > Streptophyta > Magnoliopsida > Poales > Poaceae > Zizania > Zizania palustris. The sequence goes on from JAAALK010000288.1 coordinate 38,053,059, forward strand.
TAGGATTCTTGGCTTTTTGATCGATGTCTAACTAGGCTCTCTCTTTCTCAAGGATAGTGGGAGGAGTGAACACAGTTTCGCTCAAAGTTTTTGGAGTAGTTCTCTCATAGCCCAACCCGAGAGCTAACCTACCCTGTTAGCACACAGTTTTGTTTTAGCCAATAGCAAATCCATCCTACCCTTGCCTTCAGTGCATTTATCAACCACGGAGAGAAGATAATCATTTTCACATTTTAGTTTGCCGACTTGCTCTCTAGCAAAGCTGAGTTGGTCCTTAAGGGTGTTGCAGGTGGGACACGCCGGCTGCACATCCTTAGAACACTCAACACTCTCCAATCTAGCCTAAAGTTCATCAACATGCCTATCTTTCAGATTAATGCTTTCAACAAGTAAAGGACAGTTCAAGCATTCGTTGATGACCGCAGAACTAGACACCACCACCAAAAGCTGCTTTTCAGTTAATTCAAGTTTTTCGATAGTTTGAGCATGTGTAAAACGCAGCTGAGCAAGTTCATTCATGACAATAAGACATGACTCACATTCGGCATCATCAGACTTAGATTTCGAAATTGCAAGTTCAGTGGAAATAGTTTCAAGTTTGTGTTTTAGTTCTTTTCGTTCTTTAGGAGCAAGTTTAAGTAATCTATCATGAGAACAAACAACATCATGCAATTCATCATTTTGAACAAGAATCTGATCACGGGATAGATATATCTCAGAAGTGTCGATCTCGTCGCTGCTATCGTTGTCGTTGACCACGAAGCAAAGGTCGGTGAGGTCAATTGTCTTCTTCTCCTTCTTCTCTTTCTTGGGTAGCTCCTCTTCCTCTGAGCTTGGCTCCTCGCTTGATGTACCATCGATGTCGCTGAGGGCGGCCACAAAAGCTCTGGCTACTCTTTTAGCCACTTTTTTGCGCTTCCCTTTGAAGTAATGTTTCTTGTTCCATTTTTGGTGCTTGTGTTAATTTTCATTTTTCATTTTTAACTTAGGGAAATTCACTTTTATGTGAGAAAGATCTCCACATTCAAAACATCCCTATGACCCTCCACTCCTTTGGTCTCGTCTATCATTGTAAAAATGAGTGAACTTCTTAACAATGAGAACTAGCTCCTCATAATCTAGAGTGTTCACTTGTTCTTTTGTAACACCAGAGGACAAGTCAAAAGCACCAGAATAAGCACAAACTCCAGAAACACCAAAAAAGTTACCTCCAAATGAGGTACCACTGCTAGGAACAGAAACTAAAGCAATAGAAGGTAACAAAGAGTTTCCGACTCATAGACTAGATGCCTTGGCAATCTCGGTGGACTTAAGCTTACTAAAGAGTTTGTCGCAACTCAGAGTGTGCTATGATCAAGAGCATAGAGAAGTTTGATTTCTCTATCATGCTCAAAGTAAGCCAAAGTCCCAGTGGAGCGCAAATTACTCACAATTCCATCAAAACGTGCAAACATGGCATCAACAGATTCACTAGGGCCTTGCACAAACATTTGGTATTCTTGATTATAAGTGCTTTTCCTCCTAGCCTTAATCTGAGTAGTGCCCTCATGAAAAGTTTTCAAAATTGTCCAAATTTCACATGCAGTTCATAGATGGACCCTGTCAAACTCTTTGTGACTCAGATTGATAAACAATATGTTTCTTGCTTTGCTATTACATTCGTACTGTAATTTCTCAGTCTCTGAAGTGTGAGTTTCAGGGATTGGGAATCAACAATGTCCCAAATAGCACTTCCTTGGTTTAGTATATAAGTCTCCATGCGCACCTTCCAATAAGCAAAATCATGACGACCGAAAATCGGAATCTTACAGTTTCTCTCCATGTCGCCAATAAGTGGATCACAAACCGGTTAAGGTCAACTAGTGATCTAACTGGCTCTAATACCAATTGTGGGATCGGAATGACGACTAGAGTGAGGGTGAATAGGTGTCTCAACAAATTCTGATGAATTAGATAGTCTTTTCAAAACACCCAACGCACCTCCAACAGTTCAAAATCAAATTTAAACCAATCCGAGGATCAGAACAACATAATCTTTTCAAATTTAGATTTCAGTCTTGTTTGGAGAATGAAATGTCGAAACACTCTATCGATGAATGATATTTCGAACTACAGTGACTAGATCGACAATTAGAAGATCGACAGAAGTAATCGGTGTTTTGAAGGTTGATTTCATTTCTAACACTTGTTCTAACACTTGTTCTAGCCACTTTGTGTCAACACTTGATGGAAGGTTGATTTCATTTAATACTTATAGAATCAATTCAGCCATTCAAAAGATTTCAGATCACTTCAAACAGATTTTAGTTGAAACACCACAACTTCTGAAAATTCAGGATGATGAACAGCAGCCACTAAAAATTCAAAAACTGGATTTCAGCTTTAAACTAGAACTCAATTCAGAATTGCAGAATACAAAGATGTTCCAATTTGTAATCTATACTCTAGATGAATAAACAACACCAACCAGACTCAATTCAGCTAACAAACCAATTCAGATTAACTTGTCAAACACTATTGCACTTCTAACAAATGAACAGTAGATCAACTACTATAATCAGACAAACTTTCTGATCTGATTTTGAATCAGAATTTCAAATCAATTTCCTGAAACAAATTTTGGTTTAACAATTCTCTTCAATATAGAAATTCAGAATCTGAAATAGATTATCTCTAAGATATCAAACTTGTGAATTATAGATATACAAGCTGTTTGAAAAATAATTCAGATTGAGATCAGAAGTCTAAAAATAAACTTATAATTTCAGACTGTCTTTGTGAAGTTTTCTCAAATCAGATAACTATCTCAAGCAATCAAACCTTATCCAAAGTTATCTAATCATGCAGGATAAACCAATGTAACTCTGCTCTGGAGTGACACACAACTGATTACAAAAAAACAGATCAAATGCAACCAGGTTCTCAGTTTGAAATTTAAATGAACTCTACTTCAGATAGTATACAAGCAATCTGCTGCATAGTCTGATCAAGGAGAGTGTTGAGACTGAATATACCAATTAGACTTGAACAGTATTTTCAGGAGATTTTATACTAATCATAGTTTATACACATTTAGAGAAAAAATGTAATAGAATATACTCTGATATCCAGCAAAACAGATTCAACAGTCTATCACAACTCTTGCTAAAAACTAGATCAAGAACAGTATCAATCTGACAACAGAATACTCTTGCTGATCCTCATATTCTTGACTGAAGTTGATTCACATAATTTTAATGTTTAGTATGAATATCAATTGACTAAATGCATATTCAACTTAAGATCATGAAAATATCTGAACCACCGTATCAGATCTCTTAGTCACTGATTTCAAAGAATTTAGCAACCACAAACTCAATTTCAGCACTCAAGTTCAGTAAAGAATCAATGATCCTAATTTGTATTCATCAGACAAAATAGAATGCATATCAACTTTTTAGCATTTATAAACTACAGAACTGAATTTTTTCAAATGTAACACAGTAAATACTCAAAAGATCAATCAGAAATGGGTTGCTGTAGAAAATCAGGAACTCAGGCTGTTACCTCTTGTAGAAATCAGGCTAAATGTTGACTCCATAACTCTTGCATGAGGTTCTGAGGATTTTTGACTGGCTGCAATACTATAGGTTTTCTGTGATGCATGCAGTAAAACAACCACATAACTCAAACTAAAATCACAGCAGGAATCACAGCAAAAATAGCACAGTATTCACCATATTTTCTGGCTGGATTCACAGCTCTCAAATATTGTTACCTAATGGATCAGCAAGTTTCTAGAAAAAGTGGATAGTTGAAAAACAGGCAGAAAAGTGCTTTTTGTGATCTCTTGTTGAGTCAAAAGGAAGTTGATAAAAATAGCATGAGAATAAAAATAACCATATGTTCATCAAGAACTTTCTCTATTACATCAGTATGAGAAAAATAAATTTCAGAAATGTTCTAATGATGAACAAAGTCTTCAAGAACAGCTTCAGGCAGAGCTTTTCTGTTATGAGATGTCACTTTTGAGCAGCAAAAGAATCAAGAAAACATTTCAAAAACCAGTTGCAAACTTCAAAAATTGAACATTCAAATCATCCACAACAAAAGTTGTATAAAAATCAAACTCATGTTCTGCAGTGAAATCATCACAAAAAGCTCCACAAAATCGAATCCAGACTAAAAACTCACCTGCGCCCAGACTTCACGATCCATCGCTGGCTACTATAGAAGTTTCGGATTATGTACAGGAGCACTCACAGGAAAAGAAAAAAGAGAGCCACCTGCCCATGGCTATGGACCTCTATTTATAAGCCACCCATGGGTGGAAAATTCTGAAAAGAACCCTCTAGAAAAACTATTTTACATCAAGGTCCTATTCCTTGTAATATATTTTCAGAAATTAAGAAATCCTGAAAAATATACTAAAGGAGTACATTTACTCTATACTCTTACTAAAATTAATTCTAATTTATTACACAATGACTGAAAACAAAAGGACTCCTAATTATTTAAATTAGCAAATTTAGAGATGTGACAGTTTTCAGCGAAAACCGACAAAGCCTCTCAACCCTTCGACTCATTACACCGCTTTGCGACTCTAAGCGCCAGCAAGCTACTTCTGCTCTCGATACCCTCGAGCCGCCTGAATACTTGCCCTGTGTAGGACCGAAAATAGTTACTAGAGGGGGGTGAATGGGCGCCTAAAAAATTCTTATGAATCAATGGCCTGATCCCAACACCCAACGCACCTCAAAAACAATCAACGGAAGCAACCAGATCAAAAATAGTGCTAAATATAATCTAGCCTAAAAACAACTAGTGTCCTAATCATAAAGACACCAACACAATGGTTAAAGGCAGATTAATAGATCATTCACGACATAAGCAATTCACGTGTTATCAAAATAATCATCACATGCAATCGGTTTAAGTACACGCAAATCGAAGAGAAAAATCACTGTTCAAAATTGCCTTTGATTCGAAGTCTGTCGAAGTCTGTTCGAAGTTGTCGCTCGAAGTTTCACTGCAGCCTTCGAAGCATGCCGACTTCGAAACCAACCGAAGACTTACTACAGACTTCAAAGTGTGCAGACTTCGAAACCAACCGAAGCCTGTGGAAACCGAAGTCTACGCACTACCCACAAGAGACCAGCGAAGAAATTTTCTAAGCCTACGCTGAACCGAAACTTGCACACTAGCTTTCTTTGAAAACCACGTCCGACAGAAAGAGACTTTAGCACCACCTCTGTGAAGTCCCTGTGACACCTACTGAACACGCAACCACTCCGAAGCCCTCGAGAAAAATTCTAACTTCGCACTTCGGAACAGCACTTAGAAACACCGAGATACACTTCAAACGCCGAACAAAAAACCTCGTGCAAACCAGAACAACTTCTATCCTGAGACTAGAAGCACAGTTGAAACCTCAAAAGATGCGCCTAGAACAGAACTGCAGGACCTGACATAGCTACAAACAGACGCAATAGACCTGAAGCTAAAGAACAAAAAGCTGCTACACGCAACTAGCTAGCTTATATCTACTCTACAATGAACACTGCACGAAGCCATTCAGCACGCAAGCTAATCTGTGCCAAAAACACCGGTTCTAATGAAGCACAAAAACCAAACAGAGAATAGTAGCGGGATGAAATAAAAAGTACGTAGGCCAACAAAGATCCCAGCAAAGAAGTTCTTGCACAATAAACTAAGAAACTGCAGACCGTGATTACTAGTTCAGCAGAGAAACTTTAATGAACACACCTGACAGCTGGGATGAACAGCAACGGTGGGAGAAATGCACGGTGGCGCTCAACGGAAGAAGAAGCCGGAAAAACAGGAAAAAAATGACCCAAACTTTTGTGGCATTAAAGTTGATTACAGAATGGGTAACCCTAACCCTAGGGTATTGGGGCCCTTTTATAGGCAGCCCATTAAATGGAAAATGCAAAAATACCCATAGGGATTTTACATACGCTGGAATAAAAATGGAAAAGACCGAAATGCCCTTAGGATTTTTTACAGACTCGACTGACAGACAGTGGGCCTAAAGGCAAAATAGTAAAAACCGAAATAAAGATAACTTGTCCTAATGCGGAGCTTTCATAGTAGCTATGGCTTCGCCTCAGAACGGTCAGAACCGAGATCAGCGGTCAGTTTTGCACCAAAACTGACAAAGCGTCCACCGTCTTCGCACCGGGTACCCGGATTGGGCCGGCCCAATTCCACAGCTCCCTCAGCCCAGCAATTGCTCGCCGCCCGTGTACCTGAGTCAATCCCGGTCAATAGCCCAGTGGATCCTCTGCTGCTCCTAGCACATGTACCCGGATTGGGCCAGCCCGACTTCGCGGCCCCTCTGCTAGATAGTCGCTCGTTGTCCGTGTACCTGAGTCACATGCGGCCAAGACACAACAGGTCTTCTCTTCTCTTCATATCCTCTTTGACTTCTATTGACAATCACTCATCACATTTGGAGCCATGAGGCCCATGCTCTTCAACATGGCTCCCCAATCTCCCCCTTGATGAGTGCATTATCAACAATTCTCTTCATCGGCTCTACAGTACCTACAAGCACATGTGGAAACATGAAACAAAACACAAGAAAAGAGAAAGAAGAAAATAAAATAAAAGTTTAACCCTAATGACCAAAAGCCTAACAAAAGCAAGAAAGCGGTCATTATGGTTAACCAAAAATAAAGACTCAAACCGAGTGCAATCTCAGAATTATCAACAAGGATATCCAAAGAGTAAAGGCAAAACAGACTAAAAAACTCCCCCTGAAACAAATCCCAGAGAAAGCCAAAAACTCCCCCTAAACTCGTCTAAAAGGTCGATTAACCCAAAAATTCTCCCCCTTGTTGACAATTGGACTCATCAAGTGAGACTAAAATGCACTCTAAAAAAACACAGACTCAAGCTCCCCCTGAAATGCAACTCCCCCTCAAAATATGCAATGAATGCAACTGGGGTGCAAGTGCAGTGTAAAAAGCATGCTTCTCAGATATGATTGACTGCAATTACAACATTTAGCAGGTATAGCAAAAAACATACTGTCTAAGACACATGGCATGATCAGTGCAGCAGATGATATCTAAAGAAAGTCATTTGCACGCATTTTCAATTTTTGCAAACAAAAGCATCACTGCATTTCCTAGTCGACAAGCAAGGTAAAGCATGAGATGCAAAGGCTAACTGCTATCTACCAAGATAAGCATTGTCCAGAACAAAGTGCTTCAGCAAACTCGTTATCCTTTTAAATTTCAGGCTTTTTCTTTTCCTTTTTCATTTTTGCCAGGGCTTATTTGCATGTCAAACCTTAAGCTAACCGACCAAGTCAAGACTAGGCTAGAATTGGACAATCAGAAGCTTAAGACATTAGTCTTGGCCTACATTACAATGTTCTAACTCATAGCAAAGTGCTATGGTAAGCAATCTAGAACAATGCAATGCGACAAAGCAAACCCCACCTAGATCTTTTCAAATTATGCATAAAAAAGGCATGGGTTTTCATTTTTTTCTGATTTTTTTATCATTTTTATAGAACATTTTCCATGTTAAAGCATATAGATATCCAAGTTGCATATCTGCATCTAAGTGAGGAACTAGCTACCAGGCATGTAAAAGATAGCAAAAGCATTCAGCCTACACATACTAGTTACCGGAAGCAATGGTGATCATTTTTCAATTTTAAAGCATAAAAGCCATGCATATGACAGATATCAGAGATATCATGTGAACTGAAACAAAGCATAATCATCGACAAGAAACAAAAGCATGTACCAGCTAGAATAAGTAAAGCGGATCAATCATATAACAGAAGCAGGCTCAAAGTGTGATATGTGAATATGCATGATATGAACACACACAAAAAGACTCAAAAAAGAGTAAGGAAGAAAGGAAACTAACTCAAAATATCCTAAAAAGGATACACAACTCCCAAATTCCCTCGCAAACGCTCAAAAGTAGACTGATCTAGGCGTTTAGTAAAAATGTCAGCCAACTGATGATGGGTATCAACATGAACAAGGTAAATGACATCTTTCTCATATTGATCCCTCAGAAAGTGAAAGCGCACATCAATATATTTGGTTTTTGAATGGAGACATGGGTTTTTCCCTACACTAATCACGCTAGTGCTATCACAGAACAAAGGAACTCTGGCAAGGAAGAACAAACCAAAATCTCGTAAAGTGGAAATCATCCAAACCAACTGTGAGAAGCAGCTAGCAGCAGCTACATACTCAACCTCTGTGGTAGAAAGTGCAACGCCAGACTGCTTTCGAGAAGACCAAGAAACAAGTGAAGAACCAAGAAACTGGCAAGTACCGGAAGTCGACTTGCGATCAAGCCGGCACCCACCAAAGTCAGCGTCAGAAAAGCCAGATAAATCAAGAGACGATGAAGCTGAATAATAAAGACCTAGATTAGGCGCATAGGTAAGATACCTGAAAATGCGCTTGATAGCCCGCCGATGAGACGCGCGTGGTGAAGACTAGAAGCGCGCGCACAGTGCCACGACAAACTGTATGTCTGGCCTCATCGCTATCAAGTACAGTAGCGAACCGATCATCCCTCAATACTCTCTCTCGTTGACCTTGACGCCACTCTCGTCCTTGTCTAGGCCCCCAGATGTACCCATTGGGGTCATCTGAGGCTTCAGCTCTCCACCAAAGTCAAATTTCTTCAACATATCCCGTGTGTACTTACTCTGGTGGATGAAGATGATGTCCTTGGTCTGCTTGATCTGGAGGCCTAGGAAATACTTGAGCTCACCCATGAGGCTCATCTCAAACTCACTGGGCATCTGCTAAGAAAATTTGGACATAAGCGCATCAGTCCACGTAAATCTGAGCAATCAAGAAGTCTGAGCCATCTCTGAGCAAGAAAAGAGTTTTGTCCACAGAACCCATCACAAAGCCCTTCCCCAAAAAAACTTCTTCAACCGGTCATACCAAGCCCTAGGGGCTTGCTTCAGACCGTATAAAGCTTTCTGCAGCTTAAAAACATGTCAAGGAAATTTAGGGTTCTCAAAACCAGGGGGCTGCCTAACATAGACCTCCTCCTCTATGTACCCATTCAGAAAAGCACTCTTGACATCCATTTAAAAAGCTTAAAACCCTTAGAAGCGACAAAAGCCAAAATAATATGAATGGACTCAAGACGGGCAACAGGGGCGAAAGTCTCCTCAAAGTCAATACGCTCTTTCTGGCAAAAACCCAGAGCAACTAGTCGAGCTTTGTTGCGCACCACAACCCCATCTTCACCTTGCTTGTTCTTGAACACCCATTTGGTGCCTATGGGGTTGCATCCAGGTGGCAGCTCAACCAGTGTCCAAACCCGATTGCGGACAAAATTCTCAAGCTCTTCTTGCATGGCATTTATCCAATTCGAATCAGAAAGAGCATGAGAAACGTCTCTGGGCTCAAAAGAGGCAAAAAATGCAGACTCAGCAAACATAACAAGTGAGTCAACCGAAGAGCGCAAAGTTCTCTCAGTAAGATAACTGATGATGAGCTCTGAGGGGTGATCACGCTGAACTGCTCGGGATCCTAGGTGATCTAAAGTCACCTCACCGGAGTCAGCAGCTGGCACCTCTGGACTTGACTGAGGGGGCTCGATCGAAGTGGAAGAAGTGATCAGAGGTCCTCCCTCGTCCTCAGTCGATGTCTTAGAAGGTGTGGGATTTGCAGGCTGTGCAGAAGGCCCACCCTCATTGACAGCAGGAGCGTCATCATCTTCCTCAAAGATGGATTCTCCAAGCTCATCATCTCCAGAAAGCTAAGAAGAAGGAGTCAATGAAGGCAAGGACTCATCAAAAGAAACCTCACAAGTCTTGACAAGCTGCTGGGAGTCAAGGTTCCAAACACGGAAGCCTCGAGAACGCAAAGCATAACCAAGAAAGACTCCATCCCAATAACGAGACTCAAACTTGTCCAAATGCCCTCCCTTCTTGAGCATAAAAGCACTTGCAGCCAAACGCTCGCAAGTGACTCACCTTGGGTTGTCTACCAAACCGCAACTAATATGAAGTCATACCTAAGTAAGCTCTAAGAAAAATGCGGTTATCCAGATAGCAAGTCGTGTTCATGGCTTCAACCCAAAAGCGCCTAGGAGTCCTATACTCATCGAGCATCGTCCTGGCCATCTCGACTAGCATGCGGTTCTTTCGTTCCACAACGCCGTTCTGTGGGGGAGTGGAAGGACCAGAAAACTAATGATCAAGACCCTGATCACTACAGAAGTTGATGAACTGAGAGTTCTTGAACTCAGAGGTGTTGTCAGGGCGAATTGCTTGCATCCGACCATTGTTCTCATTCTTCAGCTTTAAAATCAAGTCATGAACAAACTGAAAAGTCTCATCCTTAGACTCCAAGAAGAAAACCCACGAGAATCGAGAAAAATCGTCAACTATCACAAGCGCGTACCACTTCCCACCGACTAAGCGTACCCGAGCTGGACCAATAGTGTCCATGTGTAACAGCTCTCCCGGATACGAAGTCATCACCTAAGTCACAGGTGCGTGAGAAGCGGCAACCATTTTCCCGTGATGACAGGGATGGCAAACTAGATCCTTCTCCATATTAAGCTTGGGCAATCCTCAGATGAGGTCCATAGAGCTCAATCTAACTAGAAGATCAAAGCTCAAATGACCTAACCTCTTATGCCACTTCTAGAGCTCAGAGGAGGATCCAGCAATCAAATAGCGAGAAAGTCCAAAAGAACTAGAGAAATCAATCCGAAAAACCTTACTAGAGGGTAAGATCTGCAAACCAAAGATCCTCTACAATCAACCACAAAAGACATGCCCTTCTTAAATCGAACCTCCAAACCATCCTCAAGAAGTTGTGAAATGGAGATCAAATTGAAATTCAAATTTCCAATCAAAGCAACATTCTTCAAAGAGAAATAATCATAGATGCGAATTGAGCCAATGTCGTGTACCTTCCCTTGACCACTGTTCCCCAAAGTGATTTACTCTTTGGAGCTCGGGGAAGTGAGGCTGGAGAACCATTTGTGATGTCCCGTCATGTGGCGAGAGCATCCTGAATCTATGATCCACACATCCTCCAGTCCTCGATCCTACATGATCAGTGGTCATAAGTGGGAGCAAATGGTCCGACATCATGTTTAGTAAAAGAGCTAAACTAGTGTTGAGCCATCTGCTCAAAAGAAGGAAATCAAAAAGAGTCATAAGTGTCTGGACCAAAGCGCGACTCAAAGCGCAGTCCTCGGTTCTGCCTAAACTCTCGGCCACGAGGTCCAAAGTCGTATCCAGAACGACCTAGAGCTCTGCCAAAGCGAACATCACCCTCCGGAGCACGGACATGAAAGTCGTCTCCTCTACCACCACCTACACGATGCGGCCTGGCCTCTAGCCTCTCCCCGCGTAGAGGGACTCTCAGTGTACCACCCTGCTGGTAGAACTGCTCCTGCCCACCACGAGCTCTCTCTGCTCTCTCAACCCGCTTTCTCCTGAAGAAAAACTCCTCAAGATGTCCGTCTCTTTGATAGTACTCATAGTGATAGGTGGGCTTCTTGGGATGTGGTTGAGGCTTGGGGTTCTTGGGCTTGGTGGTGTTGGGTGTAGACTCTTTGGTATGAGAGGGTCCAGGTAGAGAGTCTAGAGAAGTGTGGAGATGTTTGAGCTTTGGGACCCAGTTGGGCTTCTTGGGTGGAGCTTTAGGTTGTTCTTGGAATACTCCATCCTTGGGCTGACTAGCCTTGAAAAACTCAGTGGAGTGAGTCTTGGGATATCTCTGTTCAGGAGACATCTTACTCAACTCCACTGCTCGGCTAATGGCACTCTCGAAATCAGCCTTGGTATAGGTGTAACCTACTCCGAACCCATCCTGCCTCTTGAATTGTTGGATCATCATGCCGAGCTGTGGCTCTCTGGCACTCACCCAACTCAAGATCTGACAGAGGTAAAAGTTCTCATTCTGAACATCAGCTAGCTCCTCTCTCAAGGAAGCTAGAACCTCCACCTGAGACAAGCAGGTCTCACACTCTCTATCAATCTGGATAGACTTCTCGGCTTTCAGCTTGATCAACTCCAATCTAAGAGACAAGCAGTTCTCACAAACAGTGGGTGGAACTGACAATGTCTCAAGCTCTAGCCTAGTCTACTCTAGCTCAGCTCTAACTCTCTCTAACTCGCCCAACTGCTCATCACTCTTGGCTCTCAGCTCAGCTAAACTAGCTAGGTGAGATGGGCAGTCAACACAGGGCACGACGTCAGTGGCATGAGCATCTTTCAGCTCCAGTTGAGCGCTCTAAAGCTCAGTGGCCAAAGCGTCCCTCTCATCTACCCTCTTTGTGTACCTGGACTTTAGAGTCGTCAGGTCACACAGTAACACCTCACAGTTTGGGCACTCACTGCTACCACCCAAGCAAGGAGAAGAAGATAGACTCCCAATCCTGCTATTGGCCACGGTAAGCTCACTCTCAAGCTCATATGTCCTCATCTTAGACCCTCTAAGCAGTTTCTCCCGATATCTCAACTCCTGACGGTTCTCTTCAAGTAAATCAACAACTTCCTGTTCATAGAAGGATACCTTTTCATCGTTGTCGTCGTCGGAGTTGTCAGGGGAGCCCTTCTCTTCCTTATCCCCAAGAGCCATTGAGCAGAAGCTCTTGTGGGATCTCCGGCAGTAATGTGAGCGGCTCTTCGGCCTGTCCCAGAAGGCCATGAAGCAGAGGCCTGCCGGATCGTCCTTGTCCTTCCCCTTCCTGATCACAATCTCCTCATCTCTTGAGCTTGATGAAGAGGAAGAAGACGAAGACCGCTTGGAGTAGCTTCTCTCCATCTTGGCGAAGAAGGCCTTGTCTCGCTTCTTGTTCTCACGCCGGTAGTCCTTCAGGGCCTTTCGGGAGAATCTTGTCTTGGGCTTGCCCTTGGTGAAGGTGGAGCTATCGTGCATGCCAGAGTCGTAGGAGCCACCACCGATACCATTCTTGTGACCATTGCACTTGGGGAAGTCAGCGATGAAATTACCTGGATCACCACACTCAAAGCATCCAGATTTTGTGCCGTGTCTTTTGAACATTCGCTTATCATAGACACGATGCACCCGGTTGTTAAACAGACACAGATCATCATCTCCTAGCGACTCAAGCTGGTCCTCAGTGATAGACATCAAGGAGAACCCAGCACAGCTCACAGAAGAGGAGTCAGTAGAAGGTGTCACAACGACTAGGGTTTTTGATCCAGAGCTAGTGAGATTTGATCTCAACTTGATATCAACCTTTGTGGCCTTGAGCTTGATGAATAGCTCTAAAATTGTCAAGGTATCATAAGAGGTGCTCTCAATGATAGAGGATACCTTGATCTCCCAGATCTTAGAATCCAAGGTATGAAGAACCTTGAGTGCCTGCTCATGATCTGAGACCAGCTGAACTCCCTCGGCCTTATTGGCCCGAAGCTTGTTGATGATCGATTGAAAATGACTAAACAAGGCTTCAACAGATTCACTCGGCTTCCGTGTGAAATTTTCATATTCAAGCCGGTAGGTCTAATAGAGCTGAGCCTTGACCTGGGCTGTCCCCTCATGGTGTGCCTAGAGGGTAGTCCGGATCTCTCAAGCAGTGCTGAGATGGCTCACACGCTCAAATTCAGTGGGGCCAAAACTAGAAAACAAAAGGTTCACCGCTTTGTTGTTGTTTTGATGCTGGACGATTATCTCGGGGGATGTACGCTCAGCAACAGGCAATATGGTGAAAGTAGTGTGAACACAAACATCCCAAATGTCTGAGCTCTGGCTCATGAGATAGGCTCGCATGCGAGTCTTCCAATAAGTATAGCCAAAAGCTTCCAGGGACGGGACCTTTCTAGAAGAAGTCATGATCACTACCTAGGTTTAGAACCGGTTAAGGTATCGAAAAACCCTAACCAGGCTCTGATACCACTTGTAGGATCGAAAATAGAGACCAGAGAGGGGTGAATGGGCGCCCAAAAAATTCTTACGAATCAATGGCCTGATCCCAACACCCAACGCACCTCAAAAACAATCAACGGAAGCAACCAGATCAAAAACAATACTAAATATAATGTAGCCTAAAAACAACTGGTGTCCTAATCGTAAAGACACCAACACAATGGTTAAAGGCAGATTACTAGATCATTCACGACATAAGCAATTCACGTGTTGTCAAAATAATCATCACATGCAATCGGTTTAAGTACACGCAAATCGAAGAGAAAAATCACTGTTCAAAATTGCCTTTGATTCGAAGTCTGTTTAAGTCTGTTCGAAGTGGTCGCTCGAAGTCTCACTGTAGCCTTCAAAGCATGCAGACTTCGAAACCAACCAAAGACTTACTACAGACTTCGAAGTGTGCATACTTCAAAACCAGCCGAAGCCTGTGGAAACCGAAGTGTACGCACTGCCCGCAAGAGACCAGCGAAGAAATTTTTGAAGCCTACACTGAACCAAAACTTGCACACTAGCTTGCCTTGAAAACCACATCCGGTAGAAAGAGACTTTGGCACCACCTCTGTGAAGTCCCTATGACACCTACTGAGCCCGCAACCACTCCAAAGCCCTTGAGAAAAATTCTAACTTCGCACTTCGGAACAGCACTCAGAAACACCGAGCACACTTCAAACGCCGAACAAAAAACCTCGCGCAAACCAGAACAACTTCGATCTTGAGACTAGAAGCATAGTTGAAACCTCAAAAGATGCACCTAGAATAGAACTGCAGGACCTTGACATAGCTACAAACATACGCAATAGACCTGAAGCTAAAGAACACAAAGCTGCTACACGCAACTAGCTAGCTTACAACTACTCTGCAATGAACACTGCACGAAGCCGTTCAACACGCAAGCTGATCTGTGCCAAAAACACCGGTTCTAATGAAGCACAGAAACCAAACAGAGAATAGTAGCGGGATGAAATAAAAAGTACACAGGCCAACAAAGATCCCAACAAAGAAGTTCTTGCACAATAAACTAAGACACTGCAGACCATGATTACTAGTTCACCAGAGAAACTTTGATGAACACACCTGACAGCCGGGATGAATAGCAACGTGGGAGAAAAGCACGGCAGTGCTCACCGGAAGAAGAAGCCGAAAAAACAGGACAAAAATGACCCAAACTTTTGTGGCATTAATGTTGATTACAGAATGGGTAACCCTAACCCTTGGGTATTGGGGCCCTTTTATAGGAAGCCCAATAAATGGGAAAATGCAAAAATACCCCTATGGTTTTTAAGACGCTGGAATAAAAATGGAAAACACCGAAATGCCCTTAGGATTTTTTATAGACTCGACTGATACACTGTGGGCCTAAAGGAAAATTAGTAAAAACCTAAATAAAGATAACTTGTATTGATGCGGAGTTTTCGTAGCAGCTACGACTTTTCCTCAGAATGGTCAGATCCGAGATCAGCGGCCAGTTTTACGCCGAAACTGACAAAACGTCCACCGTCTTCGCACCGGGTACCCGGATTAGGACGGCCCGATTCCACAGCTCCCTCATCCCGACAATCGTTCGTCGCCCGTGTACCTGAGTTAATCCCAATCAACAGCCTAGTGGATCCTCTACTGCTCCTAGCCCATGTACTTGGATTGGGCCAGCCCGACTTCGCGACCCCTCTAGCCGACAGTTGCTCGTTGTCCGTGTACCTGAGTCACATGCGTCCTAGACACAATAGTTCTTCTCTTCTCTTCATATCCTCTTTGACATCTGTTGACAATCACTCATCACATCTGGAGCCATGAGGCCCATGCTCTTCAACATGGCTCCTCACCCTAGCCTCCCTCTCACAGACCCAGTTGTCACGCCGTTGCTTCCATCCATCTATCCAAGTCTTGTTCAGTCTTTTCGTGCACTCTTGAGTTCTTCTCCAACTTCCCCCGACCTCCTTGATCCTTTGGCATCGAGCTCCCCGCTTGACCCTCGATCACTTGCCGTCGACAGTTGGTCAGCATCTCCACCCGGCACATTCAAGACAAGCCAAAACAAGAACACAACGCACCACCGAATACTTCGGCAACCAATGCTCATTTTTCCATCGAACCCTTCGATGCACACAACCCAACACTCAACCAAACTCTCAATCGCTCATCCTTGTCAATCACTCATCATATAGACAGAAAGCACCCTTGGTTTCACAATAACCTCGAAAGAGGCACTCGCCCCCGATCTCAGTGGTCGGCCCTAGTCTGATGGGATAGGAGGCCCCACAAGTCACACATGGTATCACAAGGAACATGCTACCAGACATTGTGCCGCCTAGGGGGCACTCGATGGTATCCCTTAGGGGTACCATAGGACCATGAATTTCAGAACGCAACCTTATGGTGTTTAGGGGCAATATAGATACAACGCTGCCCGGCAGGAGCAAGATCAGTGGGCCCCAATGCCTGAACAATACTCAACCCTAGGGCAGCAAGAATATGACTGGGTGAATCGGGTCATGGAAGTTATTAGAGATTAATTGAGGTTGAAGCCCAAGGAACAGACGTACATATATCGGTGGCCATACATAGAATGGTTCGATTGAGTACAATAGCTAGGCCAATACAAGGTACCCGACTTCACCAATTTTTCAGGACAAGACTCGCTCTCCACGATCGAGCATATCAGTCATTTCCTCGCCTAGTGCAGAGAGGCATCAGCCGATGAAGCGCTAAGGGTCCTGTTTTTCCCACTATCACTATCAGGATTAGCCTTTGCGTGGTTCGCTTCACTGCTAGCAGATTCCATGAGAGGATGGGCGGATCTGGAGAAGAAATTCCACCAATATTTCCTCATCAACATTCAAGAGATGAAGCTCATTGACTTGATGACCGTAAAGCAAAGAATGGACGAGTCGGTGCGAGATTATCTCTAGAGGGTCCGAGATGTACGGTGAAGATGCTACAGTCTAAGCCTCAGCGATAGTCAGTTGGCGAAGTTGGCGTTCTAGGGACTCCTGAACCCAATTAAGAAGAGATTTTCATCATACGAGTTCGAGAGCCTCTCCCAACTGGTGTAGAGTGTATCGACACATGAGAGCAAATTCCAAGAAGCCAGAAAAGATAGGTATCAGAAGAAGGTTGCGTACACTCAGGTATACCGTTTGAACTCTGAAAAGAGCAGTGACTCTGATGCAGAAGTCAGTATGGATGAATGGTCCAGGAACAAGAAGAAAGTTGCATGCCCCTAGGTGAAACCGGTTGATTAATAGGAGAAGTATGATTTCAACATCAATAAGGCATACAATATATTTGCCCTATTGCTTAAAGAGAAACAGATTCAATTGTCACCTGGTCACGTGATACCGCCGGCCGATAAGCTGAAGAAAAGAAAATACTACAAATGGCACAATTCCCCATCGCATCATACTAATGAGTGAAAAGTGTTTAGGAAACAGATCCAATCGGCAATGGAGCAGGGCCAAATCAAGTTCGATGATAGAATGAAGCCAATGAACATCGACGGTCACCCATTCCTAGTCAACATGGTGCATGCACATTATGTTGGTGATCGGCGTACGAGTGGAGGTAGATGGACCGACAGTGGCACCACCTCATCAGGCCTCATCAGGAAGTATCAGAGAAAGTCATAAGAAAGGGAAAATAGCGAAGACAACCATGGCTACTCACGTTTCAACACCCATTGGAATTATGAATTCTTCAGGCTTTATTGGAATGAGGGGTTGTGTCTACCATCCATGGATGACTGCCTGAGATGCGGTGCCACAGGCATGATGCAAGATGATCATTGGCCACGTAACGTGAAGTTAAGGCCATGCAATCGATAGGCTATGCAATAAAGTTTATCACCCCCAAGGGTACATACACTAGAAAGTCTCAATCTCGTCAATCCTGAAGGAATCAGCCAGATGGCCGTTGATGAAAAAAACATACCAGATAAGCCGTAGTGGTGTCCCCCGGGATCTTCACGAGGAGCAGAAGAGAAGGGTGCAGTGTCTATGGGAAAGAGAGGGGAAGGCACAGATACACAGTGAGGAAGCTGATTGTCTCCATAGAATCAAGAGTGAATGGCGACCAAAAGATAAGGTCGATCACTACGATGAAAAGGATGCAGAAATAAATATGGTCTTCATCCCTGCAGAGTATCGGGCATCCTACGAAGATAAAATGGATAAAGCTGATACACTGGCTTAGTTGGTGTTGGCTCCACAATCAACAATCTTTGATAAGTCAGAATAAGTTGAGCATCAGCACCTAAGACCTCTCGACATCAAGGTGCTGGTTAACGGGAATCCGATGTCCAAGATGATGATAGATGAAGGGCTGACTATTAACTTGATGCCTTATGCCACCTTCTGCAATATTGCAAAGACGCCAGAAGACCTTATTAGGACTAATATGGTATTAAGGGACTTCAGCGACAACTCGTCAGACACAATGTGAGTATTGATCGTAGAGCTGACAGTTGGGAGCAAGACGATACCGACTACCTTCTTCGTTATATAGGGAAATGGATCTTACATCATGTTGCTGGGGCATGATTGGATACACACAAATTGTTGCGTCAAGTCGACAATGCATCAGAACCTCATACAGTGGGTTGGTGATCAAGTGGAAATAGTTCCCGCTGATAGATTGGTTAATGTAGCTATAGTTGATTTATCAGTATGGGAGGTAGAAGGAGTCGTATGTCTGTCAGAAAAGGCTTTGAATGGCAACTTTATCGAAGTATCAGATAATGTTATCAACCCGATCAGCGAGGATTCACCCAAGATCATACTATGAAGATAACGCCAAAGAATGAGGGGTGGGCTCGGTCAAAACTTTGCCACAACCGATGAATTACTGAAATACAAAACGTCGGACACGTACAATAGACCGAGGCCAACCTTCGTAGGTACCTAGTCTCCCGATGAGATAAAATGGATTAAAGACAACTACATCAAGGATGTGGGAAGAGGCCGAACAAGAAACATCGAGGAAGTATTTTTCGATCATTCGGACGGAGCTTAAAAGTCTACACAGATTGAAGCCAATGTCAATGACATCGCCTTGAAATGGCTGATGCAAAGGCATCGCCCTTAGATAATCAGAAAACAAATAGGAGGTACTTAAGGAACATTGTCGATCGAAGTGTGAAAAACTGGATGTGAGATAGCCGATACCGGTGGTACCACCTTGAGATGGCCGATGTGGAGGCATCACCCTTAGTCACAAACTCAGAACCAAATCATATAAAGCTAATATTATACCCAGGGTATTACAAATTACAAGGAAAATACACTATGCAGATCTAGACCGACACACAACAAACTCTTCTCGGCTTCACCAAGACAACTCCCTCTAAAGCATGGCCGATTAAGAGTGTCTTCTATTTATCCACGCCGAAGGAGTAGTGGCACTGGCACCCAAATTGGTAGTGGCCGATACTGGCCCGTATTATATCAGCCGACCACTATAGCTCACCAAGGGGGCGTCACAGTCGACCTCCTGTGAAAGGGGAAGGTCGATCAGAAAAGGCAAACGAAAATCGTTAGAAGAAAGTAGAAGGGCAAAAGTACTTATCTCGGGTCCTACATCAGTGTCACCCGGGTGGATTTGTTCCCAGTAAATTGATGAGGAGCGATTGAAGATATGTTGTTTCAATTCACCCCACCATCGGTGGAAGGTGTGGGAGGTCGCCTGACAAGATGCCCAGGAAGCAAGGCATCTTGAGGTGATCCCATCGGTCATGTGGGAAAGGTGGTCCCACTCTAAGGCACTCGTGACCCTCCCGTGGGTTCGGATCTAGCCAATGAAAAAGAGATGGGGCGTGAGCTAACTGAAGCCCAACTTCCTTGAGGAGACCGATGGGTGATAAAACTCATAGGAGCACCACCGAGGATGCTCATCGGTAAAATCAACAGGAAGCAAAAAGGGAAAGGTGGCTGTTGAAAAGATATGAAAGGATTCCGTGTCCGAGGACATATCAAGCAAAACAAGCCATCAAGGGTTTTCATACTCTGAATGATATCCAAAAGGAAATCAGACGGTCCTGTCAGAGAATCCAAGGTAATAACTCTTAAAGAAAATAGCCAAGGCTGCGGGAGACAAAGGAAAGGGGGGAAAGAATGCTGTCGCTTCGCCTAGAGAAGAGCAGCGGCAATAGGTTGGAACGACTTATTTTGGAAAATTAGTGGAAAAGTATGAATGAGTGAGAGGGGTTCCTCTAATAAGATCAGTAGTATAAACATTGAGCTAATGTTGGAGGAACCACCAGGGACCTTCGGTCCGGCCGATGAAGTTACCGGCTGATTGGTTGACTAACACAAGGTGAAGGGAACGGTTGGTGGCCCTAAGGAAGTAACAATCGAGGGGGACCCAAACATGGGCGGTGAGTGATTCAGCTAAAGATTGAAACTAAAAGGTCGGGGCTGGAGCCGACACACAGAAGACAAATTCCTCGAACTATAGGTTGAGGAAAGCAATGTGTTCGTGAATGCCTATGGGGCCGGTTTTCTTATTGTGCCTAATGATTTATCGGCTCCATCTATCGGGTGAGTTGATGTCAAGGTCGTGGGATGGTTGGAAATGAAGAACCAAGGGATATGATGGTGAATCAATAGTCAAGGCAAGTTAAGAAGAAGACATCAAGAAGAGTGGAACTCATTTGCCCATGACCAAAAATGAAAGCATTTAGGGCATCGAACTAGAAATAATAGGATGCAGCCTAGAAAGGGAAAGTTCGATGCAATGGCCGATGTCGATCTCATCCCAAAAGGCATGGTAAGTAGCTGATACCGTAGAGATACCAGTCACGCCAACCAGGGATAGAAGAAGGAAATGATTCAAAACCCAAATCCTAGTCGGAGGAACGCATAGGGGAATATTTGAAGGGTATCCGATAAGTCTCACCATTTATGAAATCTATGGGGTAAATATTGCCTAAAGGACATAGAAAGAAACTAAACAGATGAGTGACTATTGGAATAAAAACCTAGTTTCGTAGGCCCTACCGAAACAAAAAAGTAGGATCAGAAAAAAGTAAACGATGGGTGAATCAGGAATAAGGAAGAAGAAGGTCGGAGGCTTACTTGAGGGATCACATGTGTTGGGGAAAATACTTCACCTTCAGGACTTAGAGATTAACAGTCAAGATAACTTGTCAGCTTCGAAGCTCCAAGCTTATGCCCGAAGGTGGTGTAGTCATCAAGCCGAAGGGTGCTTCGAGTTACAATCTGAAGGAACCCTCCGCAAGATATGAAGTTCCGGTGCAAAACTGCAAGGTTGATAAGATGTTTGGCTTATCTACTTACTGATGAGGACATCACTTCACATGATACACACATGGAGCCTCCACCTACAATTCAACTACAAGGACCAATCACACGCGCCCGTGCCCGTCGCTTGAACCATGAGGTTAATTCGTTCCTTAGCAACTTTGATTATATTTGTTTGGATGGGATGCTACTGAATACTAGTGATATTTTGTTGCTTAGGAACATGGGAGATGGAATAGGAGAGTTGGAGTTGAAGACGGAGCCGCACGGATGATTTGAAGTCAAGAATTCGCTGGTTCGGACTACATCGACCACCATTCACCAAAATGGGCATAACTTCCTCATACGAAGTCCGATTGGCGCGTTCTTGGACTTTTTGGAAAGCTGAGGAGAAGACGGATCTTTTGCCGTTGGTTTCACATCATTTGGAGTCTCGAGTCGACCTATGTATTTAAAACAGTCCTGCGTGACAGAACTGGGCCGTGTTGGCCATATTTTGAGTCTGTACGTCTTCTAGCCCACAGCCCAAGTCTGTTCCCCTTCCACAGGCCGCCGCCCTATATATTCTCACGCCAGCCAACTCTAGGGTTAGGTTTTGCTTTGTTGCATCTACACTGTTGTGTTTAGATCCCGCCTCTTGCACCGGACCGATTGGCTGCTGCATTGGCGTTTGTGAAACCTCACCTTATCTTCGTTTGTCTGTGTTTTGGCAATCGATTTGTATCCTTCCTGTTCTTGCTTGTGTTCTTGGGTTCGCTTGCAGGAATTAGCCTTCGTGGCGAGGTCAATCGCGTCCTGCGTGGTTGATAACCAACGGAGACAGTGGTGTAACGATTGCAAGGTTTTGATCCGCCGGACCGGAGCCTTGGATCGCCAACGTCGAGATTCTCCACCAACCCAAGTTTATCCCTTACCTAGCGGAAGATCGGGACCACTCCCCCTCATCACTTACTCCGGGTAAATTTTACCATTTTAACCATGTTTAGGGTACCGAATAGTTTCCACTATGTCGGTTGTAATTGAGGGGTAAATAGGTCTTTTCCTTAGACTTTTTGCCTATAAATACCCCCCTTCTTACCCTGTAAAAGGCATCGAATACTCAGCTATTCAATATACAATTTCGCACTACTTAAGCTATTATCCAATTCGGAGGCTTGAGATAGTTCTCAACACAAAGTCATTGTTTGTTAGTTCTTGATTTTAGAGAACCTGGTAGCGTAATATTTTACCCCAACAATTGGCGCCGTCCGTGGGGATCCTAGTTCTAAAAGCTAGTTCCCTACTGCTGACTGCACTTCGAAGGGCACTTGCGGAGGGAGCTCCGGAGTCTCAAGATTCTGCGCACCCTTCGGTAAGGGGCTTCTTAGTGCGATT
The DNA here is from genome assembly GCA_019279435.1 of Zizania palustris. Classification (NCBI taxonomy): domain Eukaryota; kingdom Viridiplantae; phylum Streptophyta; class Magnoliopsida; order Poales; family Poaceae; genus Zizania; species Zizania palustris. Next base: position 38,075,599 of record JAAALK010000288.1, read on the forward strand.
TGAAGGATTTTTCCTCGCCTTCCCAAACCAATCAGAGTCCTCGGTCTTCGGACCTCTTTTTCACTAGCTATGCCTCCCAAGTGGAGCCTAGCCTCGGATCCTCCTCGAAGGTCCCCTCGGACCAACAGAGCAGGACCTTCAGCTGTTCCAACAACCACCGAAGGCGTCGCTGGACGTCGAGTACCCAGAGGCCCTCGGGCTGCTCCTACGGTGCTCCAAACCGACTATGCCAGTTCCCGAGACCCAGAGATCCCCTTCGATGGAGACGAAGACCTTCTTGAGGACGAGGCTACACAGGTAGCGCGACTTTAGGAGGAAGTGGCTAGGTGGAGGCAAGAGGCTACTGATCGCCTCCGCTCCCAAGCTCCAGAAGGGCCTCAAGACGGTGGTGCTCGCAACCTTCCCGAAGCCATCCAAGTCCCGGAGGAGGCTAAGAATGCATCTTTCGATGATGAGTCTCCGCTACATTCGGACTTGCAAAAGGTGCCCTTCGATCCCAGGTTCAAAGCCTCGAAGTTGCACAAGTATTCCGGTGGCTTTGACCCCGAAGAATTCGCTCGTTCATATGCCCTGGCTATAGAAGCAAGCGGAGGGGTGCGTAACACTATGGCAAAGTGTTTTCCCCTCGCTCTCGAAGGTGTGGCTCTTCGATGGTTCTGGTCTTTAAAGCCAGGATCGATCAAATCCTGGTAGCAGCTGAAGAGGAAGTTTGTAAGCAACTTCCAAGGTACCTTTGTGGCTCCAATGTCAACGGGGAGCTTATTTCAGGTGAAGCAGCGAGTAGGGGAGACGTTTCGGGAATACTTCACGTGCTTCGCCCACACCAAATCGCAGATCAAGGGCTTGTCTACCTCTTCTGTAGTCGACGCCTCCCGCGAAAGGGTGTTGAACCCAGATCTCCTCAGCAAGCTTCATCGGAAGCCAGTGTCATCCGTGGCACAGCTGATGGCATACTTCGAACAGTATGCCAAGGCGGAGGAAGGCTATCTTCGACGAGTCGCAACACCTGCACCAGCCCTTTGGAAAGTCAAGACGGAGCCCGAAGTCTCAACTTCTCTGCAACCCCCTCAAGACAATCTCTTCAACAATCACAGGCGAGGGAATAAGCACTTCCGCTCGGAGGTGTTGAACATTGCACCCTCCGTTCCGAAGGCACCTGCCAACTTTTAGCAGGCGTAAGGCTTCAAGGCTGGAGCACCGAAGCCCCAAGAAAGAATACCTGGCAGGCGCCCGAGCTTTTTCTACTGCGTGCATGGCGACAATAGAAGCCATGACACGAAGGATTGTAAGGCAGTATTAACCCTTCGAGGTGAATACCTAGGACGAAGTACCGGGCGAGGTACTTCGGACCGAACCCCTCTAGTGGCACGGTCGAAGCCTGTGCAAATCGTGGCCCGATCTGGTGTCCCCGAAGCCCCCATGCAGCTACCGGTGGCCAACATTATGCCACCACCGAAGCAGGAAGTCCCCCAAGACCGCGGCAAGCGAGTGGTCCTGCCCATCTCTGGAGGGGGGACCCTTGGCAACATGTCCAAGAGGTGGCGGTGTGAATACGTCCGCGAAATAGGACACACAGGGACCTCACATTCCGTGGAGGGAATGCCAGAATGGTCTCAGGTACCTATTTCCTTTATTGTCGATGATGCTGCAGGGGTGAAGTTCCCCCATGCTGACCCCTTGGTCATTTTAGCAGATATAGCTTGGGTGGAAGTTCGAAGGGTCCTGGTGGACGGCGGGAGCTCCCCAGACATACTTTTTGTCCAGGCCTTCGATCAAATGTGCATACCTCGGTGGCATTTACTTCCGGCGGCCCGGCCACTTCAAGGTTTCGCAGGTCCGCCTCTCGATGCCCTCGGAGAGGGGCCCTTAGCTAGGGTGGAAGAGGTGATCTTCGACGTCGTCGATGCCCCATATGCCTACAATGCAATATTCGGACGGGGGATGTTTAACCAGTTTAGGGCTATAGCACATCACAACTATCTATGTCTCAAGATGCCCACGCAAGGTGGAGTTCTTACTATTTTAGGAGACCAAACTATAGCCCGAAGAACGGAGTATGATCACGGCCAACCGTTGGACCCTCGGCAAGTACATAGTGTGGCGGAGCACACCGAGGAGGTTCCAGAGTCTTCGAGCTCTTCGAAGGGCCTTTCCCTCAAGCCAAGCCCGGAAGGTGATGTCGTCACAAAAATAATTTTGAAGGATGGCAAAGAATACCCAATACAGTTCGGCAAGGGGCTATCTCTGGAGATAGCCTGCCTCGTTGGAAGAAGTAGTCAAGCAAAATTTGGACATCTTTGCCTGGACTGATGAAGACATCACCGGGGTTGACCGGAGTATCATCGAGAACAGCTTGCTCGTCAACCCAAAAGCTAGGCTAGTACGCTAGGGGCTCCGTAAGCTGTCTGCGGAGAGGGCAGACCTTGCCAAGATCAAAGTGGAAAAATTGTTAAGGGCTGACATCATCAGGGAAGTAGCCCACACGGAGTGGTTGGCTAACCCTGTTTTTTTCAGGAAAAAGGGCTCCGTCAAATGGTGCATGTGCATCGATTTTACATCATTAAATAAAGCATGCCCACGAGACCCCTACCCTATGCCCCAAATAGACCAGCTGGTAGATTCTACGGCTGGCTCCGAAATATTGAGTTTCCTCGATGCTTACTCCGGTTATTATCAAGTCTGGCTAAAGCACGAAGTCGAAGCCAAGACAAGTTTCATAACCCCATCCAGAGTATTTTGTTATGTAAGAATGCCTTTTGGCTTGTGGAATGCCGGAGCCACATTCTCACGTTTGACAGCTAAGACTCTAGGTCACCAAATAGGCCGAAATGTCGAAGCCTATATGGATGACATTGTAATAAAGAGTGCTATAAAGCACCAGCATAGTATAGACTTAGCTGAAACATTTGAGAGCCTCCAAGCATGTGGAGTCTGCCTCAACCTTGAAAAATGTATATTCGGGGCGCAAGCAAGAAAACTGCTAGGGTACTTAGTTTCGAGCAGGGGAATCGAAGCTAGACCAACGCAGATAAGTGCACTACAAAGAATGGATCCACCAGAAAATTTGAAGCAAGTCCAGAAGCTAACAGGATGGCTTGCAGCTCTCAGCAGATTCCTGGCCAGGTCAGCCAAACAAATCCTTCCAATTTTCAAAGCCTTCAAGGGGTCCAAAAGTTTCAACTGGACGCTGAGTGCCAGAAGAGCTTCGATGATATCAAAGAGTACCTCGGAAGCCTGTCAACACTTACTCTCCTTTTTATCTTGCAGCAACAGGCTCCGTAGTAAGTGTAGTACTGGTCAGAGAAGTTGAGCTTAAGGGAAAGCTGGGGTAAAACCCAGTTTATTTCATCTCAGGAGCTTTGTCCAGAGCAAAGACAAGATACTCCGAGCTCGAGAAATTTGCTTATGCTTTAGTAATGGCCTCGCAGAAGCTAATGCATTACTTTCTAGCGCATGACCTAATCGTTCCTACCTCGTATCCTCTTGGTGATATGCTTCGGAGTAAAGATTTTACGGGTAGGATCGAAAAATGGGCTGTCGAGCTAGCCCCCTTCGGAATTTACTTCACGGCAAGAACAGCTATCAAATCCCATATTATAGCTGACTTCGTAGCAGAGTGGACTCCATCTGCAGTTTGGGCTCCGGAAGAGCCCTCCGAAGGTTTATGGACAATTTTTTCTGACGGAGCTTATCAGGCATCTGGTGCCGGAGCTAGAGCTGTAATAAAATCGTCGTCAGGGCAAAAGGCCATGTATTCTACGAGGCTCAACTTTAAGACCACCAATAATATTGCAGAATACGAAGGAATCCTGCTAGGCCTCCGAAAGGCAAAGGCACTTGGAGCAGCAAGGATAATAATTAAAACAAATTCCCAAGTCGTCGCAAGGCATGTTGACAAAAGTTTTCAAGCAAGGAACCCACATATGGAAAAGTATCTAGAAGAAATCCGCAAAACAGAAGCAGCATTCAAAGAATTTTCTGTTCGAAGTATCCCTCGAGCAGATAATCAACTTGCAGACATTCTAGCAAAGGCTATAGCCAGAGCATTGGACCTCCCGGAGGGTGCTTTCTATGAGGAACTAGTCAAGCCTACAGTCAATCAATTACCCTCCACAGAAGTCCTTTGCATCCCAGCTACAGATTGGAGGGCTCCGATAATGGAAGTCTTGCAAAATGGCGCAGATTCGTTAGAAGATCCGGATTTCCGAAGGTTGCAAGCAAGCGCTCAAAATTATAAGCTTGTTAATGGAGTGTTATACAAAGCCGGAGTTTTTTATCCTCTACTCCGGTGCATCTCACAACCCGAAGGCCAAGATATACTTCGGGACATTCATGAAGGTTTATGTGGAAGCCACCTAGCCCCCCGTGCTCTAGCAGGAAAGACACTTCGGCAGGGGCTTTACTGGCCAACAATTGTAAGAGATGCGGAGGAGTTGGTTCGAACCTGTCAAGGATGCCAGTGGATGGGAAGACGAAGCCACCGTCCACCAGTACCACTTCAAGTTATTGCCCCGGTATGGCCAATGGCACGATGGGGAATGGATCTCATCGGCCCTTTTCCAATGGCAAAAGGCAGATTGAAGTTTGCAGTGATAGCAATTGAATATTTTTCTAAGTGGGTCGAAGCAGAACCCCTTACGGCTATCACTTCAAGAAATGTGCAAAACAATTTCTGGCAAAATATTATATGCAGGTTCGGAGTTCCAAGGGAGCTAACTGTGGATAATGGAACCCAGCTCGAAGCTGAAACATTTAAAGAATTTTGCGAGCAACTAGGCATCAAGTTATGCTTCGCAGCGGTTCGCCACCCACAATCCAACGGAGCCGTCGAGCGAGCCAACAGGAATATTCTCTCTGTTCTGAATCGAAGGATTGTTGGGTTGGCCAAGGGGCGGTGGACCGAAGAACTCCCTAAGATTTTATGGTCCATTCAGACCACTCAAGCCAGGTCCGCAGGCTTTACCCCATTCAGGCTACTATTCGGAGATGAGGCCATGACTTCTACGGAGATTAGTGTTGGATCCCTTCGCGTAGTAGAACCTGGAGATGAAAATGAGAGAAACACTTCGCTAGACTTGTCAAATGAAACAAGGCTTCGAGCTGTCGCCAATCTGACGAAGTACCAAGACCAAACAAAAACATGGTATGACCCAAAGATAAAGCTAAACGAGCTTAGGCCAGGTCATTTAGTTTTGCGAAGTGTAATAGCCCCGGGGAAGCTAGGAAATAAATGGGAAGGACCATATATTATCATACGCTTAGGGCGCCCCGGATCATTTAAATTAGCTAATTTAGAAGGGGGAGAGTTGAAGCATGCATGGAATGCAGAGCACCTTAAGCGTTATTACGCTTAGGGGCTCCTTGTAATCAATTGTAAAAGTTCCTTTCTAAATAAAAGTGGAGGTTCGAATCTTGTTTGCTCTTCGAATATCCCTTACTCCTGGTGGACGCAGTAGGAGAATGGAGATGCTTGCGGAGTCAAGCATCTTTCTAAGGACTCGGGCAATGGCCTTTCAACCATTGGTTTAAGGGCTCTGTTACCAGCCTGCGGATTCCATGCTCCGGCTTGTTAGGATCCGTAGAAGAGTCTAAGGACTTTAAAAGAACATATTTCTGGCCTCCGGGTTCAAAGCATCTGTAAAAGAGCCGAAGGTGGCCAGCCTGCGGATTCCAGGCTCCGGCTTGTTAGGATCCGTAGAAGAGTCTAAGGACTTTAAAAGAATAGATTTCCGGTATCCGGGTTCGAAGCATCTGTAAAACAGCCGAAGGTGGCCAGCCTACGGATTTCAGGCTTTGGTCTGTTAGGATCCGTAGAAGAGTCTAAGGACTTTAAAAGAACAAGTTTCCGGCCCTCGGTTTCGAAGCATCTGTAAAAGAGTCGAAGGTGACCAAGCAATAAGGTTTCAAGGCTCCGGCCAATGAGACACTTTTAAAGTCCTAAGCGACTAGTATAGGAGCTTGCAAGTATAAATTCTGCTCCGAAACATACAAATATCATTATACGAACGTATAGTTCGAAGAACTCTATGAAAAATTAAAGTATGGTTACTAAGTGTTGTGTGAAGAATTAGATTGTTGTGCAAATCATTGTGTCCGACGGACCCTATCGCAATGTGTACGGTCCCCCACCCACAAGGAGGGGCGGGAGAGTACGTAACAACAAGATGCTTTCGAAGCAATTCATATTAATTGAATAATCATACTTTTACATCAAGAGAAATTTTGGTCTAAGCCTAGATAAAATCGAAGACCCATCCGACCTCTAGAACTACTTCTAAGGCTACTTCGACCTCCGGAGCTCGAAGCCGTCGAAACTATCTTTTTAGTTCGAGTGCTTCTTTTCTTCTTCGAAGCTCGCAGTTTCTTCTGCTCCTCTTGAAGTTCAGCCGAAGTTAGAAGCCTTTCGGAGTTAGCCTCCGTAGGGTCTTCCACCTGATACTCCGAGTCAGACCAATCTACATATTCGGAGGATGAAGATGTTTTTTCCTTTTCCTCCTCCTTGATATAAGTTAAGACTTTGTGGCAAACTTCGGGGGCTATCTCTCCTTGATCTCCGCGAGGAACAAAGAAGCGTGAGCGGCGGTAAGGCCTTAAGCTTTCAAGGACTAACCACTGTCGACAGAGCCCTTCGTTAATTTCCAATATTTCGAAGTCAGGCTCCGAAGGACATGGCAAAACCTAAAAGAATAAACATTCAAACAAGTTCTTCGTTTATAAACTTTTCATTCATTAACCCAAGGGGCTTTACAAGATTTCTTATACATATTTAAACACCCTATAAGACTAGACCTGAGGGTCGGTCGGCAGAGCAGGAGGTGTCGGAGCTGGTGAAGCTAGAAGCGGAGGCCTTGTTTGAGCTTGCTTTTACCGACGGGCCTCGTCGATCGAAGATTTGGCTGCAGCCTTGTGGTCTGTTTTCCAGATTGACCTGAAAGCTTCCCAAGCCGAGGCTACATCCTACGAAGGGGGAATCTTCTCCGACTTCGGCGTAGAACCACCGAAGGATCCAGTTGGTATACCACCGGTCGTTGATAGCCTTCGCTGGAAAGTGCTGAGCGTGCTCCCTCCGTAGCTAGAAGTTAACACTTCTAAAGGTTGTTATCACCTTAGTGTCTCCGGGGCCATCTTGTGACTTCGGCTGGCAGATAGCCTCGTGGGTGGCGGTGAAGACCTCTGACCGACCTTCGCATCCTTCAGCTCGAAGCACCCATTCAAAGATGGCCAGCCGGACGATGGTGTTGGGAGACAGCTGAGGCAAGGTAATATGGAACATTTCCAGTACCTCTGATAAAAAGTTGATGGCAGGGAGTCCCAAACCGGCTTCGAAGAATGCCTCGAAGACCACAACTTCTCTGCTTCGTGGCCTCAGGGTCGATTCTGTTCCGGGGACCCGAGTCCTCATTCCGGGCCCCAGCTTCCCATCTACAACTTCTTTGATGGACTCCGCAGTGCTTGTGGACTGGCCGATGAGGAAGCTTTGGATGATTTTCTTCTTGGATGGAGGGTGGAGCTCTCGAGGGTTCTTGGGCCAGGTGTCTCCTGGAGCTCCCACCATTGCTGCTACCGCTGAAGCCGCCCAAGACTGCCTCTGTGCCAAAGTACCCGTGGCCACTGGCACGGTGTTCCTGGTCCTCGCCATCGCTCGATTTCTCAGGATGTTGAGAGATTTGGAGGTTGAAGAGAGTAAGTTTCGGATGTCAAGCACGGTAAAACTTCTTGGTGAATTCTGATTCCCCTTTTATAGCCTCTCGATAGTTGTTGTGCTTCGATTGCATTCACATTGCAGGTTCGACTTTCGTCGCTGGCAGGTGGGCCCATGAAGCGAAACAGTATGAGTCCGTAGTAAATTTCAACTGTTACCTTTTTGAGAGTATAACGGCTACTTGTAGAGTAACGGCTCCCGATTAACGGCTCCTCACAATGTTTAAAATCCACAATGGTTCTCTTTCTCATGAAGCGTTCACACCGCAGCTTGGGTTCGAGGCTGTTGTCCGGGTGCTTCGGGATCAAAGGCCGTTCGAATAACTGTAATACTTTCAAATTTCTCTAAGTGTCTGAATATGAAAATATTCCTTGCGTATACTGCTTCCCTACTATACAGGTTAAAATCGGAGAAGCGTATTCGAGGGTCTATTGTTGGGGGAAAATACTTCACCTTCAGGACTTAGAGATTAACAGTCAAGATAACTTGTCAGCTTCGAAGCTCCAAGCTTATGCCCGAAGGTGGTGTAGTCATCAAGCCAAAGGGTGCTTCGACTTACAATCCGAAGGAACCCTCCGCAAGATATGAAGTTCCGGTGCAAAACTGCAAGGTCGATAAGATGTTTGGCTTATCTACATACTCCGAGTAGGTTTTACCATTTTAACCCTGTTCAGGGTACCGAATAGTTTCAACTATGTCGGTTGTAATTAAGGGGTAAATAGGTATTTTCCTTAGACTTTTTGCCTATAAATACCCCTTTCTTACCCTATAATAGGCATCGAATACTCAGCTATTCAATATACAATTTCGGACTACTTAAGCTATTATCCAATTCGAAGGCTTGAGATAGTTCTCAACACAAAGTCACTGTTTGTTAGTTCTTGATTTTAGAGAACCTGTTAGCGTAATCTTTTACGCCAACAACATGAATGGTGGACATTTTAGCACTGATGAGGTGCATGTTCAACAAATAAAGATGGCGAGTGATGGCTAGCGTTTGTATAAACGATGAAATATTTGAGGGCTAGAAAAAATGATGGGTCGAAACCGTGAAGAAGGAAAGGAGAGTGGCCGATACTTATAAAAATAATGACACCTATTGCAGTTATGGTAGGCTGGAAGGGGAAGAGATAGAGCCAGAACTCTAGGAAAATGTGAAAATGTTGGAAGATGAACTGTTTTGGCAGTTAATAATAAAATTGGGAAGACGCAACTGAAAGACATCTAAGAAGACGTGGCAGCAGAAGGTGAAGATGACCGATAATTTCGAAGCATCAGTTGGCACTTTGATGCTTTTAACTAGGGGGCATGTGTTGACGCAAAGATTTGGTAAAGCCCGGGCCCACTAAAGATGCCAGATGGTCAACATAAGTGAAAGAGGGTCCGATCAAAGATGGTAAAGGAAGCTTGTCCATGTTGCTACAACTTGACCGGATGCAGAGGACCCGATGGAGATAAAGATGCAGAAAAGATAAAAGAGAGATAAGGATTATCCAGAATCAGTTAGGATAGAGTATGTTGATAGCAAAAAATGGCATTAATGGTCAAGATTGTCAAAATATCAATTTTGGTAATTCGGGTCAAAAATACACAAGTCCTGGATCACGCCGAAGCCCTATAGGGCCGAAGGCCCATTGAGCATTGGGCTTCGGAGCCTGTTACCTTCGGACTGAAGGCCCATCGAACATGGGCTTTGGAAGCCTTATGGCAGCCTACTACCTTTGGCCCGCAAGCCTTCAGAGGCCTGCCTCACCGAAGCTTCAGCCCAAGGAACAGGCTTCGGCAGGCCCTCCGGATGCCCACTTCGGGCTGATTTCCAAAGATATAGTTTGAGTCTAATTCTGGCTAATTTTATCCCTAAGTTTGATTAGGCTGAATCCGACCAGAATAATAATAGAGATAAGAAGACTAGCCCCTACAAATATAGGGGTGAGGCATGTTCATTAAGCACCCAACAAAAATCAATCAGAAAGCCCTAGCTTTGAACCGTACCTTTACTTTTATTTACCTTTCTACAACCTTCGTGGGTTTGGCTGGAAGCCCTCCACTGGCCACGCCGAAACCGTGATAAGCCTTGCTACTTCGCTCGTGAAGTACCTGTTAATCTATGTAACAGATTACTATCACCTTGTTACTTCGCCGATGAAGTATCTGTTAATCTATGTAACATATTGCTACCTTCGTTTCTCTACTGCAATACTTAGCAGATTCGGTCCCTAGGCCAAATTGGCACTTGATCCCTATACTGTTTGCAGATTTTCACGCTCGGAGCCCCTTCGCCGGAGGTGTCCAAAGCCAGGAAGCTAGTTTCGGAGGATGCTAGAACACCCCTCAGCGGAACCCCTGCTTTGACTACCCGTGTCGGTCCCATCACGCTGTTGTCGGTTTGACCACATCCCTTCTTCATCGTGTAAGGCTTCGCCAAGCTTGTACTCCAATCTGGACGAAGTCACGCCAGTGCGTTGCGTTAGGGATATTTTGTCGTGTCAGAGGCTTCGCACTGAACCCTACTGTTTGGAGCCGATTCACGTCGAGACCTGTTCGGAGCCTGCCTTCGACCAGATCAGTCTGAATGCCGAAGATTACCTTCGGCGATACCCTTCGCACAAGATGCCGAAGGCCCCTTTGGTGAAACCCTTCATACAGTACACTTCGAAACAGTTAGGCTCTGTTCAGCTTGCTGGTTTATTTTATTTAGTATACTTCTTTTTGACTAATTAGATTATTTTTGTGTGATCTAATTACCTAGCGACTCGACCCCCCATGCCACTTTTGAGGGTAGTCAGAACGTGACGTCATTGTTGTGTTATGCTTAGGCTTGTCCCTAAGTATCCACACACGTTTGGATACTGACCGAAGTGCGGGGGCACGTTTTTGTACATCTACATCGGCCACGGGTACATCTACAACGACTACTACATCTACGACGCCAATGGATCTGATGGGGGGCACAAATATCAACAACCGCAACATCATGACGACTACCCTTGAAGATATTCCCGAAGAAGACAGGGCAAAGATCGAGGCAAAAATGAAGGCGCTACAAGACCTCATGCTTGGGAGCTACGTCTAGACATGTGCGGGCTTCATCAAGTGTGACGTCAATGTCCCCGACCTCGCTCGGAACCAAGTAATGCTAGTATCGCCTCATTTATCTTCTTTAGAAATTGAGAAAAAATAGCCACATCAGTAGATCAAGATGTTAGCGCTTCGCTAGCCAACCGTTTAGATTCGGCAGTTAGCTCTCAGGTACAGGCGACACATAGAAGGTTCGGATTTACTGAGGCCGTCCCTCCAACTCCAATTGCTAGTGCACCTCTGGTGAATCACATCTATAGCAAGACTGGCGGTAGTACTAGCAAGACCATCATGTCTTCGGCCCCAACGTATATGGCTGAGACAAGCCATTACCAAGCTAGCCCTATTTATCGCACGCCACCTACACTGCGCCAGTTCTTCCTATGCTACCCGCACCACATGCACAAGCACATAGGCCCGAGCAGGTCATGCACCCAAATTCAGCACGCGAGGAAGAACCCCACGACCGACACGCCGACTTACCACCGCATGTCGCGCCTCCACATGAGAGATGCACGCAAGCGAGGGGGGCAGGATGACATTGAGGAGTGAATCCGCACGCTATTTATGGAGTGCACCGGCTTCATACCAAGGGGACAAGCTGGGGTTTACCAAAAGCCATACCTTGGCCATTTCAACACTATAACATACCCTCGCAGCTATAGAGTCCCTGAATTCACCAAGTTTGATGGTGAGGGTAGCAAAACCACACTAGAGCATGTCAACCAGTTTTTAGCATAGTGCAGGGAAGCTAGTGGGTCGGACGCATTAAAACTTACATTATTTTCCCTCTCGCTATCCGGCACCGCTTTTACTTTGTTTTCGGCGCTCCTGCCAAACTCTATCCAAACATGGGCTGAATTAGAACAATAATTCCATGACTATTTTTATACGGGTGAGACAGAACTTAGGCTTTCACACTTGACATCGATTAGACAAAAATCTAGCGAGAATGTATCTGAGTATATCAAGCGATTTAGAAATACCAAAAACCGATGTTTTAGACTTAATATTTCAAAAAGGGATTTGGCGGATCTAGTTTTCAATAGGTTGCGCTCCGAGATCAAAGAGAGACTAGACAACCAAAACTTTTTACACTACTACAAATCGCTAATGTAGTGGCATTGGCTTTTTCACTGTCGTGGCGGGCCATTAGAGGCCCGCCGCTAGAGTGGTTGGTGCTGACGCCAGCACCAGCACCCGCCACTACTATTGGTAAAGTAGTGGCTTTGTAGTAGTGTTAGAAGTTAGCCAAGTTTTATAACAAGCTCTGGTCTAGGAAGGCCGAGCCAAGGATAAAAAGTTTGTTAAAACATTCAACAAGCCTAGGGCTGAAGTCAACATTATGGAGCACTCCGACGAGGAATAATCGGAGGAAGAAGAAGATTCGGCTGACATGTATGTGGTCGAATGGGTTTGGAACGCCAAGGGTAAACCCGTCACTTGTTTTGAACTATGGCCGTCTCCTACCAAGAGTTGGCCTAGCGAAGTCAAGTACTCATTCAATAGAACTAAGTGCGACAAAATATTTGATTTTCTCTTAAAGAACCAGCTTCTCAGGTTGCCTAGAGGCCAAGTCATTCCATCTGCCGATGAGCTAAAGAAACGCCCCTATTGTAAGTGGCATGATTCACATTCACATTATACTAACGACTACAATGTTTTTCATTGACAGGTTCAATCGGCCATATAGGAAGGAAGATTGAAAATAGACCCCAGTCTAAAGATGAAGCTGGACAAAGACCCCTTTCTCGTAAACACAGTCGACCTCAACGAGAAGAGGGTGCTTATTCGGCCAGAGCAGGCCGAGTCAACCAGAGGGAAAGCGGTCATTATTGGAGAATCGCGAACACGCACACTCGTACAAAAAAACCCTGAAGTAGGGGTGTGGAAACAGAATGTCACACATCTCCTTCGATTAGTGTTGACACAGAAATGTGCCCCCGCACTTGGGTCAGTTTGACGATCCAAAAGTGTGCGAATACTTAGGGACAGGCCTATGCGTAACACAACACTGACGTCGCATTCCGACTACCCTTAGCCGTGGTAAGGGGGTGGAGTCACCATATAATCAAATCACAAAGAAATAATCCAATTAGCCGAAAGAAATGTATTAAATAGAACAAGTCAGAAACTAGACGAAGCCTGACTCATTCGAAGTATGGTGCAAACGGTGTCGCCGAAGCGTACCTTCGGTGTCTGGTGCGAGGTGTTCTACCGATGGGTGTCTTTGACGATCAGACTGATCTGGCCGGAGATTGACTCCAAACGGATCTAGACGTGACAATCATCTCCGAACAGCGGGATTCGGCGTAAAGTCTCCGATGCAGCAAGATACAGAATGATGACTTAAGCGCAGCACGCGAATGTGACCTCGTCTGGGGCAGAGTATGAGCGTGGTGAAGCCTGTCATGACAAAGTTTGTCAGTGAAGCGGGTTGCGTGTGGGACTCGGCCAAACCGAAAATAGTGTGACGGTCCGGCATGGGCGGTCAAGGCAGCAGTCTTATCGAAGGGTGCTCTGGCAGCCACCGAAACCGATCTCTTTGCCCCGGACTCCTTCGGTGAAGTAGCTCTCAACGTGAAAAAACCTACAACAGAGTAGATCCAAAGTACCAATTCGGCCTGAGGACTGAATTCCACTAAGTGTTGCACTAGGAGCGAAGGTAGCAATCTGTTATGTAGATTAGCAGATACTTCACAGGTGAAGTAACAAGGCAATAGCAATCTATTACGTAGATTAACGGATACTTCACAGGAGAAGTAACAAGGAGATAGCAATCTATTACGTAGATTAATGGATACTTTACGGACGAAGTAACAAGGCTTACTACTGTTCCGAAGTTGCCGTCGGAGGGCTTCCAAGCAAACCCATGAAGAATACAAAAAATAAAGATAAAGTAAATTGATGTTCAAAGCTAGGGCTTTGTGGTTGATTTGTGTTGGGGGTTTTCTGAACTGGCCTCACCCCTATATTTATAGGGGCTAGACTTCTAATCTCTAAGCCTAATTTGGTGGAATTCGGTTTGATCACGCGTGAAGGACTTAGTCAAAAATCAGACTCAATCTCTAACTCCGCCCGAATTGGGCCTTCGTCTAGGCCCACCGAAGCCTGCTCCTTGGGCCGAAGCTTCAGCGGAGTGGGCCTCCGAAGGCCTATGGGCCAAAGGCAGTGGGCAGGCTGGAAGCTTCTAACGCCCGTAGCCTAGTGGACCTTCGGCCCTGTAGGGCTTTGGCCCAACCTAGGACACGTGCCTTTTCGGCCAAAATTGCCAAAATTGGTATTTTGATAATCTTAACCATTAATGCCATTTTTGCTATCAACACATGCACACCTGCCTTTTAGTGAACTAAGTGAACTAAAAGCATAACGGGCTAAAGACGATACCTTCCATATCGGCCTTTCGACATCTTTCAAGCTATTTTCCACACACTTGAGAAATAGCTTTTCAAGTATCTACCATTCAAATCTCTTCGAAAGCGCTCTCCTTGCATAGACTCTAACACATATGCATTGCTAGGAGCGATTTCGGCTATTTTGAAAGGGCCTTCTCAACTAGGCGACCATTTACCAAATTTGGGACTCTTAGTGCCTAAGGGTAAAATCGTCTTCCAAACCAAGTCACATACTTGAAACAATTTTGGTTTAACCTTCTTATTGTAGGCTTTAGCTACTCTCCTCTTATCTATTTCTATAGCTTCTAAAGACCTCAATCTCTTATCGGTCACTTCTTCTAGATTGTCTTTCAAAAGAGTCTCATATTCGTTGACCGATAAGCCATCTTGCTTTAGAACTCTTAAAGAGCCAAGATCTACTTCTACGAGTAGAACGACTTCTAATCCATATACCAACTCATATGGACTAACTTTGGTAGCACCGTGCTTTGCAATTCTGCAAGCCCATAGTGCCTCGAAAAGCACTTCATGCCACCTCTTAGGGAATTCTTCAATCTTCTTCTTAATAAGCTTAATCACAATTTTATTACTAGACTCGTCCTGAGCATAGTAAGGTGAAGAGTTTATTAACTTAATACCATAAAATTCGGCAAAGTCCCTCACTTCCTTAGAAACAAACGAACTACCTTGATCTGTAGTGAGGGTTTGAGGATACCGAATCTATGTATAATGTGTTTTAAGATAAAATCAAGTACCTCGTTGTGAGTCATGTTCTTGAGAGGCACGACTTCGATCCATTTGGTGAAGTAGTCCATCGCCATCAACACGAACCGATGCCCTTTTAAGGAAAGATGGTGAATTTGGCCGATGAAGTCTAAACCCCAACCTTGGAACGGCCATGGCTTGACAATGGGGTTAAGTAATGAAGCAGAAGATAATTGAATATTGCCAAACTTCTGACATGCTTCACACCCTCTATAATACTTAAAATAATCCTTAGTCATAGTCGGCCAGTAGAAACCCGCTCTCTTGAGCATCCAACTCATTTTTTGGGCCGAATGATGAGTACCACAAAGCCCTTCGTGGACTTCTCCCGTAGCCACTAGGGATCATTCATTGCCTAAACACTTCAACAATACTCCATCAATAGTTTGGCCATATAGTGTATCATCTAGCAACACAAATTTAACCGCTTGTCACCGAACTTTCTGATCAACCCTTTCGCTAGGGTCTCTCAAATACTGGATGATTAGAGTTCTCCAATCGCCCTTGTGGACTTCCAAGTGATTTGCTAGCTCACTCCCTGGAATAGTGTCTAAGCTAATGATTTCGGAGTACCCCCCGAGCCCTTCTTGCTTCTGCCGAAGCCTGCTAGGATTGGCTGCGCGATGATGTTCAGGCCGAAGCCTCCTGCCGGAGGGTCCAGGCTCCCGGAAATCCTCACTGTCCCGGGGACTTAGGCTCATGGGCTCCGGCATGCCAGACCCTTTGGTGGGTGGAGTACTCCGACGCCAGGTCCTCGGTGTGTGGTAGTCTCCGGTGGCTAGAGGGGTTCGACCCGGAGGGCACACTTGTCCGAAGTCACTAGCTTTGGCAGTGAGACCAAACATCGGCTTTTCTCATATAGAAAATTTTCCTCTCCTAACTTGGTAGCCAGATTCTTGCTGAGCCAAATCATTTGCAACCGAATTGGCCTCTCTTGACACATGAGAAATTTTGAAGTCATCAAAAATAACAACTATGTCTAGACACTTATCCAAATAGTTATTTAGCAAACCATTAAAACATTGAGCACTCTTAGCCACTTGTTGTACCACTAGCAGGGAATCACCATGCGCATGAACATGTTTAACACCCATGGATTCCAACAATTCAAGCCCTAGCAGTAAAGCCTCATATTCAACTTGGTTATTAGTAGAGGGGAATTCTAAACGGGCCGAAGTTTCGAAGTGCGCCCCACTGGGTGATATGAGAACCACTCCAACACCTTGGCCACTTTTGCAAGCCAAACCATCAAAGTAAAGTTTCCATGGTACTACCTTAATTAATGCAACATTGTCACTCCAACTGACATCTCTGTGGTGATCCACTATAAAGTTGGCTACAATTTGGCCTTTCATAGCTCTTAGGGGTTCATATGCCAAATCATACTCAACCAAAGCGTATGCCCACTTCCCTATTCTTCCACTTAGAATTGGCTTTTGTAACATGTGCTTTATAACATCGGTTTGGCAAATGACAACACATGTAGTAGGGAGAAGATAGTGGCGCAATTTGGTACATGCGTACTAAAGTGATAAACATAAATGTTCCACAAATACATACCTGGTCTCGGCGTCCAGTAGGTGGCGGCTCAAGAATGTGACGATGTACTCTTTTCCTTCTACCTCTTAGGTTAGCACGGCCCCGATCACGCTATCTTCTACAGCAATGTACAGCCGAAACGGAATCCCGGCTCACTACTACAAAGCGACACTGTAGCGGTGGGCAAAAACGTATTGTAGTGGTGGGCAACCAGTCCGCCACTACTAAACCTGGTTAGATGTGGCGGGCAGCTTGCCCGCCACTGTTGTGTCAATAGTGGTGGCGGGCATGCTGACGTAATATGCCCGCCACTACTATGGCTAATAGTAGTGACGGGCAGATGATGTCAGCGCGCCCGCCACCACTATGTCAACAGCAGTGACGGGCACGTTGACGTCATCTTCCCATCACTGCTATGGCTAACATCAGTGGCGGGCAGATGACGTCAGCCTGCCCGCCACTACTGTGTTTTCCCCATTTTACATAAATATTAATAAGCCTTAATTCAAACAGTCTCCAGAATATATATTCAGAAATTCACAGCTCCACAGTAGTAACAGAACATAACAAAACCACAATGTATTCACATCTCCACACAGCCATCCACAATAGCAACAACATCAATTTACAAATTTACAAAGTTCACATTTATCACAAATCAAGTTTACAAAGTTTACATCTCATCATCGGAACTTCAAAATTAACAATTGTTCACCCTCAAGATTCACAACTTGTATTCACAACTCCACACAGCCATCCACAACAGTATACATGATTATTTTGTTTAATGTTTCTTCTTAGAAGGCCAACTGACATCTTGCGCATCTTTTTTTTGCTTCTCAGCTTCAAAATTCTTATCGATTAGTTGTATTTGCCTTTTTATTTTTTTCCAGCCCAATCATACAGAGTTGGATGCTTGGCCACTTCACCCTCAGGATCGAATAATACTCCAAGCTCATAAAGAACTTCATGCATCGTGAAGCGGCACATCCTTGATACGATGTTATACATTTGTGATTCTGAGAGTTAGCTCTTCTCAGCAACGGTTGATGGACCTGACGCCTGCATACGTAACATATAAGTACATACGCTACAAGTTATATTAGATTAACACACAATAAATCAACTTACTTCTTTAGTATCCTCAGATACTATCCGCGCAAACTTTCCTAAGTTATTGCTCATGACATCACAAGTATAATACCCGCAATGCACCGAACTAGGAGATTGTTTGTGACACTTCAAAATAGACAAAGTTAGAACAATATATAGTTTGGCTTTATCAATTGAATTAAGAAATTTCAAAATATAATATTACCGGATAGTTGGTTCTGATATGCATATCTTTCGGCCTTTGTGGATCATGTGGGTCACCTAACCTTTCCACGTAATATTTGTATGCACTCTGAATAACATTTAATATATCTTGATATTCTTTTTTGGGTTTGTCAAGAGAGTCGAGCACATAAACCCTTGAGTTCTTCAGGTATATCAGAAGTGCAATCCAATGATCACTATTGAAAGAAGTAATACATGATTATGTTAGTTTCATAATCGATAAAACATGATTAAGTGGATATAGTGGGTATACATACTTAAAGTTATATGCCCCACTTATCATTTCTCTGTCTTTCCATTGAAACATGCATTGTGCGATGTACAACGCGGCACAATTCCTTTTACTCTTCTTAAGTATGTCTTGGTCTTTATTGAACAACTTCTTTTGAAATTTTTTTCGACCCGCAGTCCAGTACTTGTCATCATTCCGGTTTAGTATTGGGTTCATTGTACTTTGACTTATCAACGATGGGTTCAAGTACCCATATTTATTATATGTGTCACAACATGAATTCAAACTGCATATGTTATGAAATAATAGTCTAATAGCCCGCCACTACAGTGTTTTTGCCCAACGCCACTACAGTGGCGGTTTGTAGTAGTGGCTTTGGGTGCTCTCACCACGGGTGGCGATGACAAGCACTCCTTGATCTTCTCAAAGGCGCTTTGCTGACTTGCCCCCCAAGTAAACTCGGCCTCGTTCCTTAGCCGGAGTATGGGGACAAAGGCATTGATCTTGCTAGACAAGTTAGATATAAAGCGACGCAAATAGTTCATCTTGCCTAGCAACTTTTGCACATCTTTCTTGCATGTCGGCACCGCAACATTTCTAATTTTCTCAAGCCTCTTAGGATCAATCTCTATGCCCCTTTCATGAATCATGAAACCTAAGAACTTGCCCGCCGACACGCCAAAACCACATTTGAGTGGGTTCATTTTTAAGCCATACTGTCGCATCCTATCAAAAATGACTTTCAAATCGGCTAAATGGTTTCCCATAGGGTCCTATTTGACCACAACATCATCAATGCAAACTTCTAACATAACTCCCAACAAGTCATGAAAGATCAAGTTCATAGCATGTTGATACGTAGCGCCAGCATTCTTTAAACCAAAAGTCATAACGACCCACTCGAATAAACCAACAAAACCAAGGCATCGAAATGCTGTCTTGTAGACGTCCTCTTCGGCCATAAAGATGGATTATAACCAACATTGCCATCAAGAAAACTCAGTACCTTATGTCCTGAAGCATCATTGATTAGCATGTCGGCTATCAGCATTGGATACTCCTCTTTTGGAGTGGCCTTGTTCAAATCCTTGAAATCAATACAAACTTGTATTTTGCCGCTCCCTTTATTCTCTACAGGCACAATGTTAGTGACCCATTCTGCATACCTGCATGGCCTAATAAATTCAGCTTTGAGAAGTCGCTCCACTTCTTCTTTAACTCGGTCAGATATGGCCGAATTAAAGCAACAAGGAGGTTGTTTATAAGGCCTAAATCTGGATTTGATAGGTAGCCGATGCTCCACGAGCTCGCGGCTTAGTACTGGCATCTCGCTATACTCCCATGCGAATCAATCGACATACGACCGAAGCAATTTTATTACTTCGGCCTTTTCATCAGGCTGTAAATGTTGGTTTACAAAAGTCGGCCTCGGGATGCTGCCATCGCCTATGTCAATTTCTTCTAAGGGATCGGCCGACGCAAAACCTTGTCCTAACTTCTCTACTTCGCTAAAGTCTTCGATGGCTTTGGCCATACCGTCTTTAGTACACCGCTACTGCTCTACACGAGACTTTAGTAAATCCATATTATTCTTGCTAGACATGACTACTAATATAAAAACAGCCGTGCTACACTGGTACAAAACATCCTCCAGACACACTAATGAAATCGTAATCTGAAAGATCTCTACCTGACAGACATTCTACCTTGTTGTGAACGGCGTTAACTGACACATCGGCCAATGCCACTTGGGCCGAAGTGTCTACGGGTATGACCTCTACTTCATCGTCATCCCAATGAATTAGGCACTGGTGAAGAGTAGAAGGAATGCAGCAATTTGCGTGAATCCAGTCACGCCCAAGCAGCACGCTGTAGTTACCTTGCACATCGACGATGAAGAATGCTATTGGCAATGTCTTGTTGGCCACTGTCAACTCCATGGAGAGCACGCCTTTGGCCTCAGAACTCTCGTCGTTGAAGCCGTTGAGCATCAAGTTGGTCTTCCTCATATCATCCTCATCCCTGCCATGTTTCTTGAATAGCGAGTAAGGCATTAGGTTAACAGGTGCACCACCATCAACAAGCATCTGGGAGATTGGCTTTCCGTCAATGTGACCCCTGACGTAGAGAGGCTTTAGATGGCGAGCCAAGTCCTTGGGTTTCTCAAAGATGGCATTGCACGGGCCGAGGTTCAACTGAGCGACCTCGGCCTCATCCTGTGGTAGGGCAAATTCGGCGGGCAGCATGACGATGTTGATGTCCATCGCCTGGGGTGCGAGCCCCTTAGAGACGGGCGAGTAGTCATCGTCGAGCATGTCGTCTTCGTCGTCGCTCGGAATAGGAGCTGGATTGGTCATCTCAATCGGCTTAAGTTTCCATATCTTTCTTGTAGTTGACTAAGGGCGGATTTCTTCAAAAATAGTGTCTCTCTCGTCCTCAGCCTTCTTCTCGCGCATCTCCTATGCCCGTAGTCATTGTAGACGCCTCTTTTGTGATTTGGACATGCCTGGAGGTGCCCAAGATGGTTGTGGCTTGGTGCCAGGTGCCACTTCCTGGTTCCTGTTAGCTCTTGTCAAAGTGGTGCTGCCCATCTCGGCCCCGCGCACTTTGTATTCGGAGGAGCCCTCACTGTGGACCCCAGCAGTCGGACTGGCCTCGTTCGACCGATCGGACCAGGCTCCGGTGTGGGCTTCGGCCAAAGTAAGGGACTTACCTCCGTCAGATTTTAGCGAAGGGGCCTTCGAGATTGGGACTTCCTGAGACCCTACTCTGACTGTGATAGCTTTGGACTCCCTGTCCCTTGCCTCTTCGCGCATATATTCTTTGACTTCGTTCTACACGAGTCAATACAGAGCTACCATAGACAGCTTATGGACGATGCCTCCCTCTGCTGCGTCTGCTTGTCCCTGCCATTCATAATACTCCGAAGGAAAAAAGGCATAGCGTTAAGTTGCGGAGGGTACTCCAGTTATGATATCTATGGAGCCCACGGAGTCCCTGCCCATTTGTACGGCGGAGGCATCGGCGGCTCCAGTGGCTTCGCCCAATGTGAGCCGAACCCATTACCCGGAGGAGGGTTCAGCAGAGTCGATGGTGTCTCAGACCATATCAGTGAGGGGTCCTGACAGGCTAGAGGTACGCTCGGCCAGTGTTGGCCGAAGCCTCCTATCAGAGGGCTCGCCCAAGGTGGTGCATGGTTTGGCCACTAAGGGCCGAACTCGCTCTGCGCGGGGCTTGACCACTGGGGTCCGAAGCCACTGTACTGGGGGTTCGGCCACTGAGGTCTGAAGCCACCATAGGGGGTGCTAGGCCACTGTGGCCTAGAGTCAACGTGCGGGGGGTACGACCACTATGGTTCGAAGCCGTCGTGCGAAGGGCTCATCCACTGTGGTCCAAAGCCACCCTCCGAACGCCTTGGGCCCTTCGGCTGACTTAGTTTTTTGGCACAGGGACTGTTTGCTTGGCTTTTCTTTGGTGCTTGTTTAGCAACATCTTATATGTTACCTTCGGCTTCTTGCAAGCCCTAGCCGAAGGACTGCTAACATTTTGCTTCCACACTCCCACTTCGGGATTTTTAGGTATAAGTGTGTGCGTGCGCGGTTATCCAACAATTACTGCCTTCCCTTTAGTTGACCCAGCCTGTTCTGGCCGGATCAACACCTTCTTCTCGTCGAGGTCGACGGTGTTGATGGGGAAGGGATCTTTGTCTAGATACATATTTGGATTGTAGTCTATTTTCAATCGTCCTTCTTCTATGGCCGATTGAACCTGCCGTCGAAAAACATTGCAGTCGTTAGTATTATGTGAATGCGAATCATGCCACTTACAATATTGATGTGTTTTCAACTTGTCGGCAGATGGAATGACTTGACCTTTGGGTAATCTGAGAAGCTGGTTCTTCAAGAGAAAATCAAATATCTTATCACACTTAGTTATATCGAATGAGTACTTTACCTCACTAGGCCGACTCTCGTGGGAGATGGCCGTAACTCGGAGCACGTGATAGGTTTACTCTTGGCGTTCTAAACCCATTCGGCTGCGTACATGTCGGCTGAATCCTCTTCTTTTGATTCCTCCTCATCGGAGCATTCCATGACGTGAATTTCAGCCCTAGGCTTCTTAAATGTCTTAATAAACTTTTTATCTTTAGCTCGTCCTTCCTGGACCAGAGCCTACTACAAGACCTGGCTAACCTCTAAAAAGTTTTGTTTGTCTAGTCTCTCTTTAATCTCAGAACGCAACCCACTAAAAGCTAGATCCGCCAAATCCCTTTCTGAAATATTAAGACTAAAACATCGGTTTCTACTATCCGTAAAATGCTTGATATACTCAGAGACATTCTCGTTAGATTTCTGCCTAACCGATGTCAGGTGTGAAAGCCTAAGTTCCGTCTCACCTGTGTAGACGTAGTCATGGAATTTTTGTTCTAATTCATCCCACATTTGAATGGAGTTTGGCGGGAGAGCTGAAAACCAAGTGAAAGTGGTGCCGGATAGTGAGAGAGAAAATAGTCTAAGTTTTAGAGCGTCCGACCCAGTAGCCTCTCCCCACTGTGCTAAAAATTGACTAACATGCTCTAGTGTGCTTTTGTTAACCTCGTCGTCAAACTTAGTGAATTCTGGGACTCTATAGACACGAGGGTAGGGTATTGTATCGAAATGATCGGGATATGGTTTCCGGTAAACCCTAGCTCAACCCCTAGGTATGAAGCCAGCGCATTCCCTAAACAGTGTGCCAATTTGCTCCTCAAGGTCATCTTGGCCCGCTGCCTGCGAACGTCTCTCATGCGGGGGCGTGACACGCAGAGGGATATCGGCGTGTCGGCCATGGGCCTCCTCCCCACGCGCTAAGTGTACGACGTGCTCGAGCCTAGGCGCCTGTGCATGTGGTGCGGGCAGTGTGGGCAAGGATGGTGCAACGCAGGTGCGGGTGGCGCATGGTATGTAGTGCTAGCTTGGCCATAAGCATAATGACTGGTCTCGGCCACAGGTGTTGAGGCCGGAGATGTAATGGTTTTGCCGGTACTACCGTCAGTTCTGCTGTAAACATGACTTACCGGAGGTATACTAGCAATAGGGGCTGATGGCATGGCCTCTGTAAAGTCAAACCTTCTAAACGTCACCTCTACTTGGGAGCTAACTTTTGAATCTAAGCGATTGGCTAGTGAAGCGCTAACGGCTTGATCTACCGATGCAGTTGTATTTTGCTCAATCTCTAAAGAAGATAAACGAGGTGATACGGGCGTTACCTGGATCCGAGCAAGGTTGGGGACGATGATGTCGTGCTTGATGAAGCCCGCACGCGTCTTGACTTAGCTCCCAATCATCATGTCTTGGAGCGCCTTCATCTTTGCCTCGATCTCTGCTCGGTCTTCTACGAGAATATCTTCAAGAGTAGGTGTTAGGATGTTGCTGTTATCGATATCCGTGCCTCCCACGACATCCATCAGCGGTGTAGACGTAGTAGTCATTGCATATGTACCAGTGGCTAATGTAGATGTACCCATCATGTTGGCGTAGCTTTTCTCCAGCGGAGTCGCCAAAAAGTGTGTTGACACATAAATGTGCCCCCACACTTGGGTCAGTTCGACGATCCAAAAGTGTGCGGATACTTAGGGACAAGCCTAAGCGTAACACAACACCGATGTCGTGTTCCGACTACCCTTAGCTGTGGTAAGGGGGTGGAGTCACCAGGTAATCAGATCACACATAAATAACCCAATTAGTCGAAAAAATGTATTGAACAGAAAAAGTCAGAAACTGGGCGAAGCCTGACTGATTCGAAGTATGGTGCGAAGGGTGTCGCCGAAGCATACCTTCGGCGTCAGGTGCGAAGTGTTCCGCCGAAGGGTGTCTTCGACGTTCAGACTGATCTGGCCGGAGATAGACTCCGAACGGATCTAGATGTGACAATCACCTCTGAACAGCGGGGTTCGGCGTAAAGTCTCTGATACAGCAAGATACAAAATGATGACTTAAGCGCAGCACGTGAGCGTGACCTCGTCTGGGGTGGAGTACGAGCGTGGCAAAGCCTGTCGTGACGAAGTCTGTCGGTGAAGTGTGTTGCGTGCGGAACTCGGCCAAACCAACAACAGCGTGATGGTCCAGCACAGGCGGTCGA
The DNA here is from genome assembly GCA_019279435.1 of Zizania palustris. NCBI lineage: Eukaryota > Viridiplantae > Streptophyta > Magnoliopsida > Poales > Poaceae > Zizania > Zizania palustris. Next base: position 38,099,768 of record JAAALK010000288.1, read on the forward strand.
GGTAGCGGTATTACCGAAGGGTGCTTTGGCAGCCTTCGAAACCGATCTCTCAACTCCGGAGTCCTCTAGTGAAGTAGCTCCGAACGTGGAAAAACCTGCAACAGAGTAGATCCAAAGTACCAATTCGGCCCGAGGACCGAATTCCGCTAAGTGTTGCACTAGGAGCGAAGGTAGCAATCTGTTACGTAGATTAGCGGATACTTCACAGGCTAAGTAACAAGGCAATAGCAATCTATTACGTAGATTAACAGATACTTCATAGGCGAAGTAACAAGGCTTACCACTGTTCCGAAGTTGTCGTCGGAGGGCTTCCAGGCAAACCCACGAAGAATACAGAAAATAAAGATAAAGTAAAGTGCGGTTCAAAGCTAGGGCTTTGTGGTTGATTTGTGTTGGTGGTTTTCTGAACCGGCCTCACCCCTATATTTATAGGGGATAGACTTCTATTCTCTAAGCCTAATCTGGTGGAATTCGGTTTGATCACGCGTGAAAGACTTAGTCAAAAATCGGGCTCAATCTCTAACTCCGCCCGAAGTGGGCCTTCGGCCAGGCCCACTGAAGCCTGCTCCTCGGGCCGAAGCTTTGGCGTAGTGGGCATCCGAAGGCCTCTGGGCCGAAGGCAGTGGGCTGGCTTGAAGCTTCCGAAGCCTGTAGCCTAGTGGACCTTCGGCCCTGTAGGGCTTCGGCCCAACCTAGGACACGTGCCTTTTCGGACCGAATTGCCAAAATTGGTATTTTGACAATCTTAACCATTAATGCCATTTTTTGCTATCAACAGTTAGGGCTCGCAAGAAGCCGAAGGTTACATATCAGTTGTTGTTGAACAAACATCAAAAAAAGCTAAGGAAAAAGGACCCCGCACAAGAAGGCTAAGACAGCCGAAGGGGCCAATAAAGTCAGAGGGTGGCTTCGGACCACGGTGGTCGAACCCTCCGCATGGTGGCTTCGGACAACAGTGGTTGAACCCTCCGCACAATGGCTTCAGACCCTACTGGCCAAACCCTACGTAGAACGAGTTTGGACCCCAATTGTTGAACCAGTCACACCACCAGTTCGGACCCTAGTGGCCAAGCTCACTCCGCTCTGGGCAAACCCTCCAGCGGGAGGCTTCAGCCCACAGTGGCCGAACATACCTCCGGCCTGGCAGGACCCTTCGCTGATATGGTCCGAAATACTTTCGACATGGCCGAGGTCACCTCCGCGCAATGGGTTCGGCTCGCAGTGGGTGAAGCCACTGGAGCCGCCGATGCCACCACCATATAATTGGGCAGGGACCCCGTGGGCTCCGTACACCACGCCCCCCAAGTACCCTTCGCAAAATAACGTCGTGAGTTTCAAGATTGAAAACACGATAAGAGTGACCATGCAAAGAATAGCCCAAAAAGATTCCATCAGATGCGCTTGATTCAAATTTGTCCAAGTTACCTCGCTTTAGCATGAAGCACCAGCATCCAAATACTCTTAAGTGAGTGACCTTGGGCTTCCTCCCAAAATGAAGTTCATAAGATTTCACATTCAACATAGAGCGCGAAAAGATCCTATTGGAGATGAGCATGTTGTACTCATGGCTTCAGCCCAAAATTTTCTAGGAGTCCTATGCTCGTTGAGCATCGTCCTATCCATCTCCACAAGTGTGCAATTTTTCCTCTCAACAACACCATTTTGTTGAGGGACTATTGGTGCAGAAATCTGATGTTCAATTCCATGTTCAAGGCAAAAATATGCAAAATAGTTGTTCTTGAACTCGGTGTCGTTGTCACTTCGAATAGCTTTCATTGCACCGAGGAGTTCATTGAATAGCCTCAATTCTAAGCTCCGAACGTGTATAAACACTTCATCCTTGCTTACAAGAAAGAAAACCCAAGAGTAACGTGAGTAGTTGTCAACCACAACAAGAACGTACAAATTTCTTCCTAAAGAGCTAACCTGGGATGGATCTAAAGTGTCCATATGAAGAAGCTCTCCGGGTCTCTCAATCATCACCATGTTTGATGAGGACATCACTAGCTCGGATATAACCATGCTTATACTTTACAATAAACAACCCAAGGTTCATTCATTCTATATTAGATTTACATTTTATATATTTGAGCTAAGGATGCTACACAATGAGTTGGCTTTGTTTTCAATTACAGAAATTCTTTCATGGATCAAGCGACACGTTAAGAGCACATCAAGAGCATGGAACATCATGGAAGTTGATTGGGGACCAAGTCAAGGCCATGAAAACATAATATACAATTTTGGGACGTTATTTATGTGCCAAGAGAAAGTGGAGATTAACTTCTACACAATTTCGACACGGATTCGGACTGCATGGACAGCACCGAATTCAAATGTGCATAACGTTTAAATGGAAACTCCGATTTGGATGATCTTGGACTTTTTGGAAAGCTTGATACGTCCTCTTTCCAACGGATCCAGCCACATATCCAGATTCCATCGGAGGAGATCGCAATCACCAAATCAATGCGTGTTCCTTTTTTAGGCCGAACCAATTAAGCACGGAATTTCCATTTTGTAGTCAATCTGTTTTGGAAATAATTAGTCATTTCCATATGTAATAAGTTTTCCAAACATTGGGAACGTCCCTAGGGCTATAAATAATCTTAGAGACTTCAGTTGTAATTGGGGTTTTGATTAGATAAAAGTTTAGCCAATGCTACTTGTCCGTGTAAACCCGTGATCGGTTAGATCGCCGGTTTCACGTTTCAGAACCCCAACTATCCCTGTGCGTCTTTCATATCCAGCAATTCTAGTTGCTCCTTTATCTTGTTCTTGCTTGTTCTTCGATTGCTTGCAGGAACAAGGTTGATCACCGATAAGATCAACAACCCTTGGAGTTGGTGTATCGATCGCTAAGGCGCAACACGAACGTCTCGTACGGTTGTAGTCGGGTCGTCAACGTCGTCTCCTTCCAATCGAAGTTACCTTCTCTCTATCCTCTCACCGAAAGATCGGGCCAATCCTATTCTCCCATCAAGTGGTATCAGAGCTTTCGTTGCTCGGTGAGTTTTTATTTCATTTTTTTCCTACAGTCCAGAAAAAGCCACACAAAAAAATTACCCGAGATCCAAGCCTGTTTGAGCCTATTACTAGTTCTGCTTAGTATCGGCTTTTTGAGTTTTTTGGTTGCATCGTCTTGTGAAGTTGCTGGTCTTAGTGTTTAGTTCGTTTAGAGTTACGAGTTCTTGTCACATTTTTTACCACCGTGTCTTGGTCTGTTTAGTCGGTTTGTTATTCTGGAATTCAGGTGTAATTCGGGCAGGTTGTGCAGGTGTTACTAAAACTATCATATATCACCCATGCAAACTTGGATTGGAGAGTTTTAATACTTTTTGGAAAGCTTACAAGAGGATCTTTATTTTTCCTTTTAGAGTCATCTTCATATTTGGTCGTTTGCTTTCTGTTTAGATCGTACAAAGCTTGGGAGTCTTGCAGTAAGAGTTTGTGTATACACCTCGTAATTTGTTGTTCTTTAAAAAAGGGAAAAAAGAAAAGGCAAAAGGGGTGCTCAAAAAAAAGAAAAAAAAAAGCCGCACCAAAAAAAAAGAAGAGAAAAAAAAAGCGAAAAAAAAGTGAAGAAAAAAAACTTGTGACAAAAGAGGAGGAAAGCTAGTTCTTCCTTTGTCGGTTTGGTGGTATCGTTTGTGTCTAGGCTCGCGTCTCTAGTACGTTCAAGCCTAGGATCAGCACAATACCGACGTTGAACAATTACTCAATTTGCTTATGCTAATGTGGTTCTAGTTTTCCTTGCTACATATTTCAGCCTACCTAGAGCTCCACAGATTTGACTACAGCTTGTACAACCAAGTGTTTGCCAAGGCATCGATACATCTAATCTCCATGTTGTTTGTGGTTAAGTCGGTGTACAACACCTCCTGCTTGCATTGGTAAGAACTTTTAAGAGCTTGATACAGGATTGAGCGAGTGTGATTTTTGTGCCTCCACAACCTTGTAGTTAATAGGAGCGTACATATTATTTGTATGTTTCTTGTCTACTACTGATCATGGCAGGGATACACAAGGAGATAGGATATAGTGAAGCTCAATATCAATATCTTCATCAACACATGAGGGATCAACACGATAAATATGAGGTATGTGATGAATTTCTAGCCAGGTTCAAATGTACAATACCTTATTTTGAAGGAAATTATGATCCTCATGCATATATTCAATGGGAGCTAGATGTAGATAATGAATTTAAAAAGTATAACTTGTCTGAAAGAGAAAAGGTTATGGCTGCCTCTAAAGTGTTAGTTAAAGATGCTGCATATCATTGGAAACATCTTTGTAGACATGATAAAATACCTCAATCTTGGAAAGACTTAAAGAAATATTTGAGAGATGCTTTTGTTCCTCCATATTATGCCGATATTTTATTAGAGAAACTACAATGTTTAAAACAAGATAGCCGAAGTGCTGCCTCATATTATCATGATATGCATGTTTGTTTATTACGTTGTGCTATAGATGAATGTGAAGAAGCTATAGAACAAAGGTTTTTACGTGGGCTTAACAAGGAAATTCAGGAAATGCTTCTTCATGAAACATATAATTCTCTCTCTCAATTGTTTGAACTTGCATGTCGAGCTGAAATTCAGATTGCCATTGATTTAGAGGAAACACCAATCAGTTTGCTTGCTAGTACTACTAACCTTGAACAGGAAAAGGAGAATAAAAATGCACTTACATCATTGGAAAATGTTTTGCAAGGTAATTTATGTGCAATTAATCAAGGTGAGTGTACTCCTGATAAAACACAATTGTCCACTATTCATGCTATTATAGAGCCACCGTTAGTAGAATCTTTTGCTGAAATTGCTTTGTTACCAGATGATTTGCTTGACACTCCTTGTAATAAAGAAGAGTTGTGTGTTAATACTTCACTTGTATACATGCCACAACTAGTTAATGAACAGGTTGACTTTGTTGCTGAACCTTTAAGTGATTTGATACATGTTGTTCACATTGCTAGTGAAAAGGAAGAACAGAAATTGTTATCTTCTTTAAATACTTGGGGTTATATTGAACTTGATGATCTTTGTGAACTTAGTACTTTAAATGAGAAATTACTCACTAGACCTGATTTGCCATGTCCTGATCAAACGAGTTTTCACGTAATTGGAAAATACAATGATCAAGGAGTATACTTTGTGCATAGAGTTTACATATGTTCAGATTTGAAACAACATGTAAATTCTGAAAATAATAGTCTCGACCAAGGTGCTTTAACTAATCCTATTATCTCGAGAGTCTCTTGTTTTGATTTAAATACACAGGTTTGTTTTCAAGAAGGAGAGCCTTGTGGGCTGCTTAGCAATGCCACAATTCCTGCTCCCATATATAAAAGTACATATTTGATGTCATTTGTTCAAGCAAAGGATTTGGTGAGTTGGTTTTCTTCAATTCACCACATGTTTAAAGAACAAGAGATACTGCACAATAATGGTTCTTTTGCTAGCAGTTGCTTTGATGAGGAACACAAGAACAAACCGAGGACGGTTTGCAGCCAAGAAGGAGAGAATGATGAGGACATCACTAGCTCGGATATAACCATGCTCTGATACCACTTGATGGGAGAATAGGATTGGCCCGATCTTTCGGTGAGAGGATAGAGAGAAGGTAACTTCGATTGGAAGGAGACGACGTTGACGACCCGACTACAACCGTACGAGACGTTCGTGTTGCGCCTTAGCGATCGATACACCAACTCCAAGGGTTGTTGATCTTATCGGTGATCAACCTTGTTCCTGCAAGCAATCGAAGAACAAGCAAGAACAAGATAAAGGAGCAACTAGAATTGCTGGATATGAAAGACGCACAGGGATAGTTGGGGTTCTGAAACGTGAAACCGGCGATCTAACCGATCACGGGTTTACACGGACAAGTAGCATTGGCTAAACTTTTATCTAATCAAAACCCCAATTACAACTGAAGTCTCTAAGATTATTTATAGCCCTAGGGACGTTCCCAATGTTTGGAAAACTTATTACATATGGAAATGACTAATTATTTCCAAAACAGATTGACTACAAAATGGAAATTCCGTGCTTAATTGGTTCGGCCTAAAAAAGGAACACGCATTGATTTGGTGATTGCGATCTCCTCCGATGGAATCTGGATATGTGGCTGGATCCGTTGGAAAGAGGACGTATCAAGCTTTCCAAAAAGTCCAAGATCATCCAAATCGGAGTTTCCATTTAAACGTTATGCACATTTGAATTCGGTGCTGTCCATGCAGTCCGAATCCGTGTCGAAATTGTGTAGAAGTTAATCTCCACTTTCTCTTGGCACATAAATAACGTCCCAAAATTGTATATTATGTTTTCATGGCCTTGACTTGGTCCCCAATCAACTTCCATGATGTTCCATGCTCTTGATGTGCTCTTAACGTGTCGCTTGATCCATGAAAGAGTTTCTGTAATTGAAAACAAAGCCAACTCATTGTGTAGCATCCTTAGCTCAAATATATAAAATGTAAATCTAATATAGAATGAATGAACCTTGGGTTGTTTATTGTAAAGTATAAGCATGGTTATATCCGAGCTAGTGATGTCCTCATCAATGTTTATGGGTGAATGAGATGTGGCGACCATTTTTCCAAGACGACAAGGAGCACAAATCAGGTTCTTCCCAAATTTGAGCTTGGGCAATCCTCAGATGAGTCCTAGGGCACTCAATCGAGCAAGAAGATCAAAGCTCATGTGCCCTAGTCTCCTATGCCACATCCAAAGCTCAGATGAAGGTTCAGCTAAAAGACAATGAGAAGATCCAAATCATTTAGAGAAGTCAGCTCCAAACAGTCTCCCTACTCTCACGATTTTGCAAATGAAAGCGTTAGAAGAATCAAGCACATGAGAGGCATCACGACCAAAGTGAACCTCAAAACCCTCATCAAGCAATTGAGAGACAGAAAGTAAGTTATAGCCCAAGTCCTCAACAAATGCAACATTATAGAGAGTGAAGTTTTCATTGATTGTAATTATACCTTGGCCTTTCACTCTACTTTTGCGATTGTTTCCAAAAGTGATGTGTTCTCGTTGCTTTGTTAAGGTGAAGCTAGAGAACCATGATGACTTTTCGGTCATGTGACGCGAACAGCCAGAATCAATAATCCACTTGTTCTCCAGGCTTCCATGTCTTCCCTAAACAGAGACAGAAGACCTCGAGTACTCAATGCTGGGGTTAGTAATAAAATGTTTAGGTATCCAACACTGAACAACTCGAGACTTGGGCAAAATAGAAAACTGGGTAGGAAGAGAATCATAATTAAAGCGAGGTCTTCTTGCAAAATGTTGGGGTCTCCTAAAATGACTCGGACCAAAACCTCTAATACGTGGTCTAACATCATATGAAGCATGATGTAAACCACGATGGGTATAATCACTCATATAATCATAAGGAGCCTCAAAATCAGAACAAGAGGGATAATCATACTCATGCAAATCAGAAGATGGATAATACAAGTCATGAAAGTTCATAACATGAGCACGACGTTCATCCTTGATACGACGATAATAAAAACCAATCAAATGACCTACACGATGACAATAAGAGCAATGAAAAACTTTATTGTGTGTAGGTTCATAAATTTTTGGTGCAAACCTCACAACTTTTCTTGGTTTTTACTTGGTGTATGTCTTGGGTGGTGGAATGCTTATCCTTTTAGGTTGGGTAGTATTTTTGGTTTTCTGAGTGGTGTCTAACTGGGCTCTCTTTCTCAAGGGTAGTAGGTAGAGTGAACATAGTTTTGCTTGGGGTATTTGGTGTAGTCCTCTCATAACCCAACCCTATAGCCAACACTGCCCTGTCAGCACACATTTTAGTTTTATCCAAAAGCAAATCCATTTTACCCTTCCATTTAGTACACTTATCCACCATGGAAAGTAGATAATAATTCTCACACTTAAGTTTTTTGACTTGCTCTCTAGCAAAGTTGAGTTGGTCCTTAAGGATGATGCAGGTGGAACATGACAGTTGCACATCCTTAGAACACGCAACACTCTCTAATCTAGCTTTAAGTTCATCAACATGCTTATCTCTCAAAGTAATGCTTTCAACAAGTAAAGAACAATTGAAGCATTCATTGATGACACTAGGACTAGAATCCCCCTCCAAAAGTTGTTTCTGAACATTTCCAAGTTTTTCAAGATTTTGAGCATGAATCAGAGGCAACTTAGCAAGTTCATTCATTACAACAAGACATGACTCACATTCAGCATTTTCAGTTTTAGACTTCAACAAGACAAGTTCAGTAGAAAGAGATTCAATTTTGAGTTTAGTTACTTTCGTTCTTTAGCAGAAAGTTTGAGTAGTCTATTTTGTGAAATGATTGCATCATGTAATTCATCGTTTTGAACAAGAAGCTGATCATAAGATAAACTAACCTCAGACGAGTCTAGCTCATCGCTGCTATGCTTGTCATTAGCCATGAAGCAGAGGCCGTTGAAGTCTTTTGTATTTTCCTTCTTTTCTTCATTCTTGCATGGCTCTTCTTCATCGGAGCTTGGCTCCTCACTTGAGGTGTTGTCGATGTCGCTAAGAGCAGCCACGAATGCTCTAGCCACTCTTTTTGCCACTTTTCCTCTCTTGCCTTTGAAGAAGGGTTTTTGTCTCTTTTCTGGTGTTTGTGTTCATGTTAATTCTTTACTTTCAGTTTTGGGCAATTTTCTTTGATATGATTAAGATCACCGCACTCAAAACATCCTCGAGAGCCTCCTCTCCTTTGATCTCTTCTATCATTGTAGAATCTAGTGAACTTTTTTACTATAAGAGCAAGCTCCTCATCGTCCAATGTGTCCACTTGTTCTTTTGTGATAGAGACCAAAGAAGACAAGGCAAAACCTCCAGAAAAAACACAAACTCTAGACATGTTACCTCAAGATGAGGTGCCACTGCTAGAACTAGAAACTAGTGCCATGGATTGTGGCAAAGAGTTCCCAATTCCAGAACGAGATGCCTTGGCGATCTCAGTGGACTTAAGCTTACTAAAAAGTTCATTGCAAGTCAAAGTGTCAAAGCTCATGGACTCTTAAATACTCGAGATCTTTACTTCCCATATCCTACGATCAAGAGCATAGAGAAGTTTGATTGCCCTGTCATGATCCGAGTAAGCTAACGTCCCAGTGTTGCGCAAGTTGCTCACAATTCCATCAAACCGTGCAAATATGGCATCTACAGATTCGCCGGGGCCTTGCACAAACATTTGGTATTCTTGGTTATAACTCCTTTGCCTCCGAGCCTTAATCTGAGAAGTGCCCTCATGAAAAGTTTTCAATGTAGACCAAATCTCACGTGCAGTTCTAAGGTGCTGGATCCTGTCAAACTCATTGCGACTCAGACTGATGAACGGTATGTTTCTTGTTTTTCTATTACAATCGTATTGTAACTTCTCAGTCTCTGAAGTGTGAGTTTTAGGGATCACATATGTAGAAACAACAATGTCCCAAATAGCACTTCCTTGGCTTAGTAGATAAGCCTCCATGTGCACCTTCCAATAAGCGTAATCTCGACCATCAAATATCGAAATCTTAGAGTTCTTATCCATGTCGCCACAAGGATCACAAACCGGTTAAGGTCAACTGGTGATCTAACCGGCTCTGATACCAATTGTGGGATAGTACTGGCAACTAGAGGGGGATGAATAGGCGCCTCAATAATTTTTTGTGAATTTGATGGCCTGATCCAAAGCACCCAACTCTCCTTTAAGAAATAAGATTTTGAATAGATGACCAAAAACATTTCAGATAGATTTGAATGATTGATTTTGACTTTTGATAAACTTCAGGTTTCAGTTTTAATAGACAAAAACTGTAGCAAATCCGAAAAGTAGTGTAAATACACCATAATCAAGAGTCATGAAGTTGTTCTGGTTCTTGTCCTAGCACTAGTGCACTGATTAGTTAAGAGCAACCAAAAGGATGAGATATTAGAGCAGAAATATTAAAGAACCAGTACACTGGTAACTTAGCCAAAAAATGACAATGAATAGTGCTAAGTTGTAAGCCACAAGAACACAATTGATAGATCAAATATGTTTCGTTTCAGTGCACTTCTACTGAGAAGTAGCCTTTCAAATGTAACGTTGTAAAATCAGGAGACAAGGTCTTAACAGAAAATTTGATTCAGATCTGATAATCAATTTGTAATGAGCAGTAGCAATCAAAAGATCACACACCCTACACAATGGATCGATTAGGAGTAATACATATCAACTCAAACATGTATTCCTGGTACATGATTTCCTGATCAAAGACATAGGAATGACCAGGCTGAATGCAGCCAAGAATCAACACACACAATCAAGACAAAGGTCTGAACAAAAATAGCAGCAAGAAGCTTCTCAAAAACTCAGTGCAAAGAACAAATACTTCGCTCCCTTCTGCGTTGATAAACCAGCAAGCATAGCATGCCAAGTAGCTATATCCTAACAACAATATTCCTCTTTGGTGCTTGAAAGTGACAAGGAATCTGATGTGGCTCATAAGCTATCAAACCTGAAGAAGTCTGAATAAACCACACTGGGATGAATGTTTCAGTTTCTGTTCTTCATCCGAAAACAGCACAGGAACTTAGTCATCACCAGAAAGAAGTGAAAGAGTATTCTTGTAATCAGCCAAAAGTTCTAAAAGGTCTCCCAACTTTAACTCAGAGACAAAAAGTAACAAAGAGTCAGTACAAACTTCAGGCAAATTGAAACTGAAAAGGTTCATATGGCAGTTCGAACACAAACTTAGCAGTAATTTAATACTGATAGCACAGATCATGATGCTGGCTGAAGTATTCATAGCAGTAGTTCTTCCATCACAAACACCGCCATCCGGGTTGCAAATCCAGGTCAACTGCATGAAATCTAATGGGAATAAACCAGATCAGAAGCCAGAAAATATCTCTGTTTGGCAGAAAAACTTCATGGCGACGCACACTCTACCGCAAGACAAAATAAATAGCAACACTGTTCTCGGTAAAGCAAGCATATCAATGACTTGCAATACAAAAGAGCCAGATTTACTCCAAACTGAAAACCAAATTTGCAAAAATTAAAACCGTCAAACTTTCAGGAAATTTAGAGAAGAAGAAGACAGCCTATATGAGAGAAATTTCTGGATTGTATTACAGTAGGTAACCCTAACCCTTGGGCATGGAGGCCTTTAAATAGACTCACCCTAGGGTGGAAACTTACAAAGAAACCCTTGTGTTTTTTCAGTTTAATTAAAACACCATGGAGTATTTTCAGAATAACATATTCTGAAAAATACCCAAATTTTGACTCTAATTTATTACAACTTTGACCCTATACTTTTAATATATTTCAGAATTTTGAAAATTCTGAAAAATACTAAAAGTTTACACTTAATCTAAATTACTAAACAAAAATAAACTCCTAATTATTGGACTTTAAAAACATTTAGAGATAAGATGGTTTTCAGCAAAAACCAACAAAGCCTCCCAGATCGTCGACGATCGTCGTCAGTCCACGAACTCGACTGCCAGCAAGTCTCTCCCGCTCTCGATCCCTCGAGCCGTCTCGTCACTTGTACTCCCTTCGCTTTCGCTGACTCGAATGATACCTCATCTCGATCAACTGTTATCTCATGTTCTTCTTCATCTCCATGCGTACATTTGAGGTCACTCTCAACTTCGACTAACATTCTCGACCATCTGGCATTAGACTCCCTGTCTAACCCTCATCCGTTGCCATCAACAGTTGACGAGTATCTCAACCCTGCACACACGAGACAAGCATAGACACACACACACTTCTAAGACATCCATACATGAACATCATAGCCAACTCCGTCAATCAGTCATCATAAACTGGAACCGCAGTGAACACCCTCACTTGGTTTCTCATTGTCAGATTACGAACTACTGTCATAACCAAATGATTACTGTAACAAGTCTGATAAAAGGATTATAAAAAACTAACGGCATTCATCATGACTCTGAAAACTGACAATGAATTTTCATAAGAATAGAAACAAAAAATTTCTACTCAACTTTTCTTGTGTCGGATGGGGTACAGGACAATTTCCGAAAAGCATCAAGGAGCTGAGGACTTCCCGCACGACAACCAACAATAAGGAAATAAAAAACAGACTTTGATTCAAACACTAGAAGTCTCTATGCAGTACTGGGAATACAATTCATTCAAGATAAGTTTGTACTCCATCTGATATCTAAAGTAGCAACAGCAGTGATCACATGAGAACAAAACAGAGCACAATATGTTGTAGAACTCAAGGATAGAAGTGATTAAACTCAGTACAATATTGATAAACTAACTTTGAATCAACAGTGAGCTCAAATTAGTGGAAGCCTGAATTTATCAAGTGAACATGTATGTACCAGAACTTGGTTGATACAAGCAACAGAACTTTTGAGCAGAGCTTTGAAAATCTATTGTTCCGAATTATTGGTTAAAGAATGAAACAAAGAAATCAGAGTTGAATTATCATAACAAACAAGATTTTAGACGAGCAATAGTACCAGAAGTATCCAAGTTTTAAATGATCAGCAACTGTTCAGATCTTATAGCTCAAACTTCAGCCACTATTGGGTACAAACACTGAACATGGAAGGTGAAATATCATCAACCTAAATACACCAGAATAACTCTCCTATGCAAAAACCAGAAAATCTGAGTAAAACAAATGAAGCAATGTTTTCCTGAAAATAATTAGCACCAGGAGGCTATATACACTTTGGCTCGGAAGCTTGATGCCAATGATTATATTCAGAACAAGCAGCAATCAAACAGTGGCTAGAAGTTTTCAATCCAAAGAAACTTTCAGAAAAACCAGTACGTACAGTGTTTCTCAGCCAAAAACCGAATCAAAAATCATGAACAGTACCTATTGAAAAACACTCTGATCACTTCACCAGATGTGGCTGCGCTGAATCTCATTCCGCAGAACCAGAAACATTTGGATGAAGCTTGAGCAAATCAACCGGCAAGGCATAGCAGATTGCTATAGCAAATCAGAACCTCAACACTGTAGAAATACAGACACTATGAGCAGTGCAAGAACTTTGTAGAACCAGATCAAGAAAATTAAGCATGCAGAGAAAGATTTGGAAGCATCGAACTGAAGAACAACACACACAGGAAATGGCGGCGCTGTTTACTGCCCATCAAGTGTTCCTGTCTCTCGGACGGCAAAAGGAATAGAAGCAATAGCTCTAATCAGAAGAAAAAAACACTGAACAATACAAGGTACACATTTAATTCTCAGCAGCAAAAAGAGCAAAAACTTCAGCACAAACACAACACATAATCTGAAAATAAAATTTCCGGTTTGATCCAAAGTGAGCAGCCCTAACCCTAAGGCATGGGGTCCTTTATATAGACTCACCTACTAAAGTAATCCCCAATATGCCATTAGGGTTAAAGTTTATAGTATTTACCTAAATGCCATAGTGTATTTTCAGAATTACAAATTCTGAAAAATACACTCATGTTTACTCTAATTTATTACAACATTGACCCTATTCTTTTAATATATTTTCAGAATTTGAAAAATCCAAAAAATACTATAAGATTACACTTAATCTAAATTACTAAACGAAAAATTAACTCCTATTTATTAGGATTATAAATATTTTGAGATGAGACAGTTTTCAGTAAAAACCGATAAAGCCTCCGGATCTTCGACATGTGTTGACAGTCCGCGAACTCGACTGCCAGCAAGTCTCTCCCGCTCTCGATCACTCGAGCCGCCTTGTCACTTTCACTGGCTTCCCTTTCGCTAACTTGATCAACACTTCGTCTTGATCAATCATTATCACATGTCTTGCTTCATCTCCACGCATACATTTGAGGTCATTTTTAACTTCAACTGGCATCCTCGACCATCTAGCATTAGACTCTCTGTGTAACCCTGATCACTTGCCATTGACAGTTGACAAGCATCTCAACCCTGCACACACGAGACAAGCAAAACACACACAACTCCATGCAAGCAATACATAGGTACCCAACAATCACCATGCCCAACTTTGTCAATCACTCATCATAAAACTAGAACCATAGTAAAAACCTCACTTGGTTTCTCAGAGTCCAAATAGTAGGCCTGAGTATATGCCACCTTTTTTTGATACCTATCCTTCCTTGCTTCTTGGAATCAGCTCTCGTGTGCCGATACCCTTTGCTCCAATTTGGAGATGCTCTCGAACTCATGCGATGAAAATCTCTCCTTAATTGGGTTCAGGAGTCCTTAGAACACTAACTCCGCTAGATGGGTGTCATTGAGGCTCAAGCTATAACACATGCTCCGTATGTCCCGGAACCTCTAGACATAATCCTATACTGACTTGTCCATCCTCTGCCTCACTGTTGTCAAGTCGGTGTGCTTCATCTCATGAATGCTGGTGCAGAAATATTTGTGAAACCTCTTCTCTAAATCTGCCCATCGATTGATGGAATCTGCCGGCAGTGAAGAAAACCATGCGAAGGCCGATCTTGATAGAGAAAGCGGGAAAAATTGGAAACTCAGCTCTTCATCGGTCGATGCCTCCACTGCACTAGGAAATGGCCAATATGCTCGATCGTGGAGACCGAGTTTTGTCCCGAGAACTTGGTGAAGTCGGGTACCTTGTATCGGCCTGGTAGTGGTACTCGATCAAACCATTACGGGTACGGCCACCGATACATGTATGTATGTTCTTTGTGCTTCAACCTAAATTGGTCTCAAATAACCTCCATTATCCGATTCACCCAGTCATCTTCATGTTGTACCGGTGTATGGTGTCGATCAGGTATTGGGACCTACTGATATTGTTCCGGTCGTGCAGCATTATGCCTGTATTGTCCTTCATCACTGTATGGCAGTGCTCCATAGTATGCAGTCCGATGATACCCCTAAGGAATACCATCGGGTGCCCCCTTAGCATAACAAGGTATGGTAGTACATTCCTTGCGATGTCGTATGTTACCTGAGGCATGTCTTGTCTTGGTAGTCTCGGGTCAAATGCCGGAAATGGCATCGGCACACCCCTTTCGAGGCCATATGGCACACCCTGCTGTGAATCTACGTGGGAGCTAGCGGCTGGGTCGTCTTGTTTCCTTGATGGCCGAATAAGGTGCCCGACTACTCTATCGTCATTGGCCCTTGCGGTTGTGGTGCCGGCCAAGTATATTGTGGATTCTATAGTAATCTTGTTTGGTTGTCAGGGAGGTATGTTAGACCTTCTGGTGGCTCGTGGCCTATAGTGCCATCAATAGTCTTCTTTATCAACCCGGGGAGGGTGTTGACCAATGTTCCAAATTGATTTACCAATGCGTGATGAATTGCCTGATCAATGATTTCTTAGAGACTGGCTTGAGTGCTTTCTATTGGCTGACTGGCTTTTATAGCCAATGCCCGTCTTGGTAACAGATCCCTTTGGATGCGGCCTGATTGAGTCATACCGTAAGCTTGTAGACACATCTTCTGGAAATCATCTACATGCCTTCGCACTTCCACCCTCTGTTCTTCACTCAGTGTTTTGAGAGTGATCGGTATGATGTTTTTGTTGTCGATCTCACCTGCTGTTGGGGGGAAATACTTCATCCCCAGGGCTTTTAAGATCAACAGGCAAAGACAATTCATCAGCATCAAAACAGAAGTTCATCTCCAAGTTGATAAAGTTTCCAAGCCAAAGGGTACTTCGAAGCATCTGTTTGAAGGTATCCTCCGAAGGCTCCAACGCTACAGTGGAAAACAGCAAGACTGACGAGACATCTGCCTTATCTATCCTCTCTGGCTAGATTTTACTATTTTAGCCCTATCCGGGGTACCAAATAGTTTCCACTATGTCGGTTGTAATGAAGGGGTAAAAAGGTCTTTTCCTTAGAGTTTTTACCTATAAATACCCCCCTTCTCACCCTGTAATAGGCATCGAATATTCAGATATTCAATACATAACTTTGAACTACTTCGAGCTATTATCTAATTCGGAGGCTTGAGATAGTTCGCTTCGCAAACTCATTGTTTGTTAGTTCTTAATCTTAGAGAACCTATTAGCGTAATAATTTACGCCAATAGTTGGCGCCATCCGCGGGGAACTTAGTTCTAAAAGCTTGTTCTCAGCCACTGACTGCACTTCGATGAGCACTTACAGAGGGAGCTTCGGAGTCTCAAGATTCCGCGCACCCTTCGGTAAGGGGCTTCCTAGTGCATCTCGAAGGCCTTTCCTCGCCTTCCCAACCGAGTTGAAGTCTTCGGTCTTCGGACCCTAACTTCATTATCCATGCCTCCCAACCGCATCTTATCTCTAAACTCAGCACTAAGTACTCGCGATTTTACTTCTCTACTTAGGGGAGTCATGGGTGGCTGGAGGACAAGTAGATCATTGATTCCGGGTGTTCACGACACATGACCGGGAATTTTTCATGGTTCTCTGGTTTCACCTCAGCCAAGCAGCGCGAAAGCATCACTTTTGGAAACAATCGCAAAAGTAGAGTGAAGGGCAAAGGTATGATCAAAATTAATGAAAATTTCACTCTCTCTAATGTTGCTTTGGTTGAGGATTTAGGTTCCAATTTGCCTTCTGTTTCATAATTGCTCGATGAGGGTTTTGAGGTTTATTTCAGTCGAGATGCTTCTTTTGTGCGTGATTCTTCTAGAGCTTTTATTTGCAAAATCTTAAGAGTAGGGAGAATCTATGGGGCTGATTTCACTGAGTCTTTTGGTTCTTCTCATTGTCTTTTAGCTGAACCGTCGTCTGAGCTTTGGATGTGGCATAGGAGACTAGGGCAAATGAGTTTTGATTTGCTTGTGAGATTGAGTGCCCTAAGACTCATCCGAGGATTGCTCGAGCTAAAAATTTAGAAGAACCTCATTTGTGCTCCTTAGAGTCTTGGAAAAATGGTTGCTACCTCGCATTATCCCATAAATATGGTGATGAGTGAGTGACCCGGTGAGCTTTTACATATGGATACAGTTGGTCCATCCTGGGTTAGCTCTTTAGGCGGCAAATGGTACGTGCTTGTTGTGGTACACGGTTGAGGTCGGAGGGCCTTCGACATTCTCTCCACCTCAAACTCCGGAAGGAGTTTCCATCCCTCGAACATATGGAGTTCCTCCAACTACTTCCATACTTCGACCACCTGGAGTACCTCTTCCACCTTCAATCCCACTTCGAACTGATCCTACCAGTTCTCAAGACCCGGAAGATCCTTCCGGAGGAGATGAAGACAATCTTGGAGATATGGCCACTCAAATGGCCAACCTTCAAGCTGAAGTAGCAAGATGGCGACAAGAAGCTGCGAACAGGCTTCGCTCTCAAGCCATCCCAGCTATCCCAGAAGTGCCCAAATATGACGAACTCGTTTATCCCGAAGCCCCGGAGAACGCCTCCTTCGA
Source organism: Zizania palustris (assembly GCA_019279435.1). Classification (NCBI taxonomy): domain Eukaryota; kingdom Viridiplantae; phylum Streptophyta; class Magnoliopsida; order Poales; family Poaceae; genus Zizania; species Zizania palustris. Next base: position 38,117,119 of record JAAALK010000288.1, read on the forward strand.
TAATGAATCTCCACTGCATCCTGAGCTGCAGAAAGTTCGCTTTGATCCGAAGTTTAAGACTTCGAAGCTCTGTAAGTATGCTGGAGATGAAGATCCCGGAGAGTTTGTTCGTTCTTATGCCCTAGCAATTGAAGCTAGTGGAGGAGTTCAAGACACCATGGCAAAGTGCTTCCCTTTAGCTCTTCAAGGAGTGGCATTAAGGTGGTTCTAGTCTTTGAAGCCAGGATCAATCAATTCATGGGGGCAGCTAAAGAAGAAGTTTGTAAGCAATTTTCAAGGCACCTTCGTGCCTCCAATGTCAACGGGAAGCCTTTGCCAGGTGAAGCAGCTCCCTGGAGAGACATTGAGGCAATATTGCAAGCGCTTCGCTCATACGAAGTCGCAGATCCGAGGGTTGTCTGCATCTTCGGTAGTTGATGCAGCTCGGGAAGGTGTTACTCATCAAGGCCTCCTGGATAAGCTCCATCGGAAAAGCATATCCTCGGTTTCTCAGTTGATGTCATACTTCGAGGAGTATGCGAGGTCGGAAGAGGGTTGGCTTCGAAGAACTGCAGCTACTTCATCCATATTGCAAGAAGTAAAAGTAGAAGTAAAAACTTCGGCACAGCCGCAAGAACCAGTCTTCGAAGTTCAACATGATCGGAGAAGGGGGCAAAAGCACCATCGTTCTGAAGTCTTGAACATTGCACCCCCGCAAAAGTTCACGCAGAGAGCTCCACAGCCTTCGGGGAACAAGGTCAGCGGCTGGAGGCCGCCAGGGAAAACGGCTGGCAAAGGCCATACCCTTTTCTGCTGCATTCATGGTGAAAATCGAAGCCATGCAACTGATACTTGCAAGGCTATACTCACTCTAAGAGGAGAATATCTAGAGAGAACTTCGGGTCGAGGTACTACCGACCGAGTTCCAGCTACAGCGCGCCCGGAGCCGGTCTAGGCTGTGGCGCGAATAGAAAACTTTGAAGCCGCAAGACACTCTCCAGTGGCCAATGTTATGCCACCTCCGAAGCAAGAGGAAGGGCAAGACCGAGGGAAAAGAGTAGTCCTCCCCATCTCCAGAGGAGGTACCCTCGGAAGCATGTCAAAAAGACAGCGAAGAGATTACGTCAGAGAAGTGGGCCATATTGGGACTTCGTCGTCTGCAGCTGCTATGCCGGAGTGGTCTCATGTGCCGATATCCTTTTATGCGGAGGACGCAGCTGGCATTAAATTCCCGCATGCAGACCCACTTGTTATTACTGCCGATATTGCGGGCACTGAAGTTCGAAGAGTGTTGATTGACGGAGGCAGTTCGACAGACATTATTTTTGTTCAAGCCTTCGATCAATTGTGCATCTCCAGAAAGCATCTCCTTCCAGCGGCTCATCCTTTGCAAGGCTTCGCAGGACCTCCGCTTGATGCACTTGGTCAAATAGTCCTGGAAGTTACCTTCAGAGAAGGTTTGTTGGCCCGAACTGAGGAAGTAATCTTCGATGTTGTAGATGCCCCGTATGCTTATAATGTCATCTTCGAAAGAGGCATGCTAAACCAGTTCGGAGCTGTGGCACATCACAATTATTTGTGAATGAAGATGCCCACACAAGCAGGAGTCCTTACTGTCTTCGGAGATCAAGCTATCGCCCGGAGAGTGGAATATGGTCATGGCCCCCTCTCGATCCAAGACAAGTAAACAATGTGCAAGATAATCAAGAAAATCTTTCAGCCCCTTCCGAAGCTTCAACGAAATCCTTTCCGAGACCAAGCCCTGAAGGAGAGATTGCAGCGAAGGTCATTGTTAAAGATGGTAAAGAATATACATTTCAATTTGGTAAAGATTTACCTCCAGAAGTTGCAACCTCCTTGGAAAAGGTGATGGAACAGAATTTAGATGTCTTCACTTGGTCTGACAAAGATATCACCAGAGTCGATCGGGATATCATTGAGCATAGTTTGCTTGTAAACCCGAAGGCCCGGCCCGTTCGGCAAGGACTCCGAAAAATGTCTGCAGAAAGAGCTGTTCTAGCAAAAGACGAAGTTGAGAAATTGTTGAAGGCTGGGAGTATCAGAGAAGTGGCTCACACAGAATGGTTAGCCAACCCAGTCTTCGTCAAAAAGAAGTCTTTCGGAAGGTGGCGCATGTGCATTGATTTCACATCCTTGAATAAAGCATGCCCTCGTGACCCCTACCCCATGCCCCGAATTGATCAATTGGTTGACTCCACCGCAGGTTCGGAGTTATTAAGCTTCCTTGACGCGTATTCTGGTTATCATCAAATATGGTTGAAGTGCGAAGATGAGATCAAGACAAGCTTCGTAACTCCTTCGGGAGTCTTTTGCTATGTAAGAATGCCTTTTGGCTTAAGAAATGCCGGGGCTACTTTTTCGAGGTTAGTTACTAAGGCTCTAGGTCATCAATTAGGTCGCAATGTGGAGGCCTATATGGATGATATTGTAATAAAGAGTGCTTTAAAGCACCAACATAGCCTAGACTTAGCAGAAACATTCAATAGCCTTCGGGCATGTGGGATCCGTCTTAACCCCGAAAAATGTATCTTCGGAGCTAAGGCGGGAAAGTTGTTAGGGTATTTAGTTTCAAGCAGGGGAATTGAAGCTAGCCCTACTCAAATAACTGCGCTACAAAAGATGGCTCCTCCGGAAAATTTAAAGCAAGTGCAAAAGCTGACTGGGCGTCTGGCAGCACTTAGCAGGTTTTTATCAAGGTCTGCGGAGAGAAGCTTGCCTATATTTAAAGCATTGAAAGGGTCCGAAGATTTTGCATGGACACCAGAGTGTCAGAAAAGCTTCGAAGATATTAAAGAGTATCTCAGTAATCTTGCTACACTCACGGTACCTACTGCGGATGAAACCCTACTCCTTTACCTTGCAGCTACAGGTTCTGCTGTCAGTGCAGTCCTTGTCAGAGAAGTGGATTTCAATGGGAAGTTGGTACAAAATCCTGTTTATTTTGTATCCGAAGCATTATCAGGAGCGAAGACAAGATACTCCGAACTCGAGAAGTTCGTTTATGCTCTGATAATGGCTTCGAGGAAATTAAGACATTATTTTTTGGCACACAATGTATTTGTACAAACTTCGTATCCTTTGGGAGATATGCTTCGAAGTAAGGATTCCACTGGAAGAATTGGGAAGTGGGAAGTTGAGCTAGCACCCTTCGGCATATCTTTTCTGGCAAGGACAGCAATCAAATCGCAAGTTTTAGCAGATTTTGTAGCAGAATGGACTCCACCTGCAAATTTGGTTCCGGAGAAGTCAAGTGACGGAGTTTGGACTGTTTATTCCGATGGGGCTTTCCAAGCATCCGGAGCAGGCATTGGAGCAGTATTAATTTCGCCTTCAGGGCAAAGAGCAATGTACTCCGCAAGACTGAACTTTAAGTCTACCAATAATATAGCGGAGTATGAAGGGATTTTACTGGGACTCCGAAAAGCACGTGCTCTAGGGGCTACAAGAATTATTATAAAAACAGATTCTCAGATAGTAGCAGGGCACGTAGATAAAAGTTTCCAGGTTCGGCATCCACAGCTTGCAAAGTAGTTAGAAGAAATCCGTAAGATCGAAGCACACTTCAAGGGTATTTCCATTCGGAGTATACCAAGAGCAGAAAATGTGCAAGCGGACATCTTAGCAAAAGCTGCAGCCGGAGCTGTGGATGTACCAGAAGAAGCTTTCTATGAGGAGCTCAGTACACCTTCGGTGCCACAAATTCCCTCTGCAGAGATTCTTTGCATTCCTAGTGCAGATTGGAAAAATTCAATCATGGAACTTTTACAGGGAGGAACAAATTTGCCTGAAGAGCCACATCTTTCAAGATTGAAGCTTAGGGCTAGAAATTATCAAATAATCAACGGTATTTTATATAAGGCCGGAGTATGTTCCCCTCTACTCCGATGTATATCTCAAGCCGAAGGTCAAGAAATTCTTCGAGAAATTCATGAAGGCCTTTGTGGTAGCCATTTAGCCCCCCGAGCTTTGGCAGGAAAAACACTTCGCCAGGGGCTTTATTGGCCTACAATAACAGCTGATGCGGAGAGCTTAGTCCGCACTTGTCAAGGATGTCAGTGGATGGGTCGACGAAGTCATCGCCCACCAACAGCTCTTCAAGTTATTGCTCCGGTATGGCCTATGGCTAGATGGGGTATGGATTTAATTGGTCCCTTTCCAGTAGCTAAGGGAAATCTGAAGTTCGCAGTGGTAGCTATTGAGTATTTTTCCAAGTGGGTAGAAGCAGAACCCTTAACAGCTATCACTTCGAACAATGTACAGAAATTCTTTTGGAAGAATATCATTTGCCGGTTCGGAGTGCCTAGACAACTCACAGTTGATAACGGAACACAGTTCGATGCAGAACCTTTCAGGAAGTTTTGCGAAGATCTAGGTATTCAGCTATGTTTTGCTGCAGTGAGGCATCCTCAGTCTAATGGAGCCGTAGAAAGAGCTAATGGAAATATTTTGTCAGGCCTAAATCGAAGGATAGTAGGACTAGCAAAAGGATTGTGGATTGAAGAGCTTCCGAAGATTTTGTGGTCCATTCGGACTACGCAAACAAGGTCCACAGGTTTTACTCCATTCAGACTACTATTCGGAGATGAAGCTATGACTCCAATGGAGCTTAAAGGAGGATCACTTCGCAGCACCGAACCGGAGATTGAAGAAGAAAGACAAGCTTCGCTAGATTTATCAGAAGAAACAAGACTTCGAGCTGTGGCAAATTTATCAAAATATCATCAGCATACGAAGGCTTGGTTTGACCCGAAGGTTAAGCTCAATGAACTAAGACCGGGTCATCTTGTTCTACGAAGCATTATAGCGCCAGGGAAGTTAGGAAATAAATGGGAAGGTCCGTACCTAATTGTTCATTCAGGACGCCCTGGCTCTTTTAAATTAGCTAATTTAGAAGGTGAAGAGTTAGCACATACTTGGCATGCGGAGCACCTAAAGCGATACTTCGCATAAGGGCTCCTTGTAAGTCACTTGTAATCATCTTCTGAATTAATAAAGCATATGGTCCAGATAATGCCTTCCCCTCATAGACTTCCAGCTTCCGAGTGGACGCACTGGAACCGCGGGGTTGACCGAGAGGGAAGTGTCATGAAGCTGAATCGTATTTTCGGACTTCGAACCATTGGTTCGAAGCTTCCGACGTGGGGGCTGACATAATCCGGAGTCCAAGCCACCAGCTTGTAGGCATCCGTAAAAGAGCCCAAAACCACATCATACGGAGTCCAAGCCATTGGCTGGTAGACTTCCGTAAAAAGAGCCGAAGGTGGCCAAAACATGCGGAGTCCAAGCCATTGGCTGGTAGACTTCCGCAAAAAGAGCCGAAGGTGGCCAAAATATACGGAGTCCAAGCTATTGGCTGGTAGACATCCATAAAAAGAGTCCAAAGAGACCATTGCAAACTCCGAACCATTGGTTCGACAGAATTCGCAAAAAAGAGCCGAAGGTGGCCAAAGCAAAATAGAGTTTGAGCTATGAGCTTCGAATGTCTGTTAACATAGTCCAAAGTGACAAATTATTTAAGACACTAAAGTGTCCTGGAAGTTATCTCAAGCGATTTCTTTCAAAAAACAAGGGTACTAAGTTGCCATTCTTCAGATTACAAATAGTCGAAGACATTTTATAAGATTTTAAAAGATCTTTAAATAGCAGAGGGGCTCCGAACCCCAAAAAAAATTGTACTCCGAAGTTTTTCTTTGCGCATAACCATCTTTGAATACAGTTCGAAGTTGCTTATCCCCAAAGAGGGGCTAGTAATAATGGAGACAATTTTAAATTGGTATTAATTATTCGAACGAATATGTTTACAAATTACATCATGAAAAATTGGTATCTATACCAAGAAGGAATCGAAGACCTCTTCGATCTCTAGAGCTAGGGTTGGAACGACTAGTTCCAGTGTCGGGAGTTCTAACAACTTTGCGTTTAACTCTCTTGCCTCCCTTCGAAGCTCTAAAGTCCTTCTGTTCTTGTTGAAGCTTGGCCCAAGTTCGAAGTCGTTCGGGGCTCCTTTCCCACCTTCCAAGTTCTTCAGGTTTTTCATTTCGAACTTCATCTTCGTCTTCAGACCATATAACATCTTCAGAAGACGAAGTGTTCAAGTTAACCTCTTTTTCTTCCTCTTTAATATAAGATAGTATATCTTTGATTACTTCGGGTGCAATTACACCGGAGCTATCTCGAGGAACTAGAAATCGAGGGAGATTATAAGCTTTTAGAAGATCGAAGGTGGTCCATAATGAGCGAAGTTTGTCGTTAATGTCTAACACTTCGATATCTTTAGTATGAGGCAAAGCCTAAAAATATGATAAACAAATTTTCATTGATAAATGTTCATAAGCATAAAGCTTTACATAGCCAAAAATCCTAAGGTATTTCTAAACCTGCGGGTTCGGAGGAGGCTGACTGCTTGAAGCTTGGGTCCGAACTTGCTTCTGGCGTTGACCTTCGTCGATCCAAGCCTTGATCGCAGAACGACCTTCGGCTCTCCATGAAGTTTGGAAGGCTCACCAGGCAGCAGCCACACCTTCGGAAGGAGTCAGAAGTCGCTCGTCGTCGAAGGTAATTGGGCCCCCTCCTGCGTCCGGAGTTATCAATCGGCCCAGATCTTCGTAGTAGCGAAGTAGGCCGACAGCAGCCACTTGTCCGTAGAGTTCTCCGTATCGAATGCCCACTGTCTTCATCTGCTTCGCCACTCCTTGGATCCTTTTCAACCGGCGCAGAAGAGAAATGTTATCATCAGAAGGAAGTGTCCCAGTAGTACCGAAGTACTCCAGGACACCTAGCAACTGATTCATAACTTCCACAGCCACCTTCTCGGACTTCAGCTTATCTTCGTTCAGTGCGTCCTTCATCGAAGTTACTTCTCCCAGAACCCCAGAAAGTCTAGCAGTTTCAGTAGTCAAGATATTCTTTTGGTTCAAAAGCTGGCTAGCTTCCTCTTGGAGTCTGACAAGCTCGGTCCCCGCAGTAGCGTGCTCCGCCCGCAATTTTTCAATTTCTGCTCGAAGCACAATTCTTTCTGCTTCGAGCTCTTTATTCGCAGCCTCCAAACCTTGTCTGGCCCTGCGCTCCGTTGACACTATATTGTCCATCTGAACCACTCGGCTTTCGGAGATAGTAAGATTCCGTTGAAGGATATTATTTTCCTCCCGAAGACGAGCGATTTCTTCATCGTTTGATATATTCGCAGCTCAGGCCAAGACTGTTTGCTGTAAAAAGAAAAACCAAGGGAAATATTTATTTGTAAACGAATTCTATGTTATTTCGTAGATGCTTCGTACCTGGTAAGCTGCGCGTTCTATAGCAGCGTTAAGCTCCGACCTGTCCGCTTTGCTCAGAATGGCCACTAAGTTGGTCTCCCCTATGTCGCGGCTAGCTCGATCCAAAGGTTCGAGCAAAGTCCGAAGACCAGTTGTTTGCCCTAAGAAAGGAGCTAGCAGGGGGAGCATACTTATCGCCTGTTGGTCATCTTCGTTCAGCGAAGGGCCGGAGTGTTGGCCTGTAGTCTTCGGAGCCCCTGGAGACTGGCCCTCCTCTGAAGATTGACTCTCGTCTGTTGAATCAGACGGAGTTGATCCGGAACTCGCAGCAGGGAGGGGTTCTATATTTCTTTTGCCTCTTCCAGGTCCCATTTGAATGGCTCTTTGGGTTGGCTCCGAAGTCGTCGAAGGCCCAGGGATTATTTCTTCCTAGCGGACCTCTTCCACCGGAGTGGACTCTGTAAAAAACAAAAGTATTATACATTATATAAATACACAAAACAAACATGAAAAAATTATTCGAAGTCTACCTTCGACATTTTGGCGAGGGGTAATCATTGGATTGTTCGGTGGATCGAAGGCGAGATCTTCGTCCGAATCATCCATTAAATCTTTGACTACAGGAACATTTTCCTGAGCAGTCCTTGTTGCCTCTTCAGGAATCGAAGCCATAGTAACTTCGACTCCGCCTTCATCCGCAGGAACTTCGCCCTGAGGTAAATCCTCTTGAACTACCGAAGTCCTTGGTTGCTCAAGGTTATCTTGAGACTCCGGCATGTTCGTAGTTACTTCGGCTTGTGCAGTCCTTTGAGATTCATCTTCGTCTATCAGATGCACAAGCAACCTCCCTTCATCCTCTTGAGAGTCAGAGACTGAATCCCTTGAGCTCGAGGGTGCAGGATTCGAAGATGCAGGATTCCTTGGTTTCCAGGCCACCTTCTTGACCGGAGTCTTGGCGGAGCTTGAATTCTGAGCTTAGGCCTTCCTCTTTTTAGGCCCTTTCTCCGAAGGCACCCAATCCATCAAAGGGGGCGGAACGATTTCCAGCATACCCCAGACCCTGTTAAATCTCTCCCAACTCCCGACCAACTTGATCCTCCATTCCTTTTCGGTCGGAGTTGGGGCGCCCAAAATCTTCTCCGAAGCCCTTACGATTTGCTCTGAAGTAATAGGGGCTGAAGAAGCTAAAAAATGAATCAAGTTAGTTATTTCTTCGAATGAATATGCATAGTATATGTTGTCTTCGAAGTTACCTGGCGGGCTCGAAGTCGAAGTAATTTTTCGGAGACTGTCTTCCGAATCCTCTTCAAAGATGATAGGCCAGTTGGCCATAAGCGGAGAGATTTGTAACCCAAGGAATTCTTCGGCTAAGTCTCGCATGCTCAACCTCCGACTAATTTTCTAAAGTAGGCTAAGGCGAGCTTCGAGCTGACCTTGGTCTGGATGCACTAGGGCTTCCTTCCGGAATTGGATTTCTTTCAGAGGTCCGGCCAAAGGATTGCTCGCCCCAACTTCGGCATAAAACCACCTCATGACCCAGTCGGTATACCATCTTGCATTGATGGCCTTAGCAGGAAATTGAAGGGCGTATTCATCCCGAAGCCTGAAGTTAATACTTCCGAAGGCTACTACCACTTTTTCACCTCCGGGGCCTACGAAGGTTTTTGGCTGGCATGAAGCTCTGTGTAGCGCAGCGAAGATCTCTGCCCTCCCCTCACAGCCTTCGGCTCTCAACGCCCATTCGAAGATAGCCAAGCGAGCTACTGCATTCGGAGACAGTTGAGGAAGGGAGACGTGAAATAAATCAAGTACCTCCACCAAGAAGTCCACTGCTGGAAGGCCTAAGCCGGCTTCGAAGAAGGCTTCGAAGACAACCACTTCTCCAGGCCTTGGCGACGGAATGAGTTCCTTTCCAGGCTTGCGGATCATGACTCCGGTACTAATCCTTCCTTCTACTGCGATCGCTAGGGATTCTCTTTTGCAGGTAGAAGGTCCCAATTGGAAAGATTGATCCAAATACTTCGTTGATGGCGGGCAGAGACCATGATCACCAACATTTTGGGGATTTTCCCCCCTGCCGCCATGGATGTCGTTGCGGGTGTTGGAGGCACCGTCGCCAACACCGCAGCCACTGCTGCTGCTGCCGCCTGCTGCCGAGCCAAGGCCGAAGGGGCTCCAGAACTCTTGGTTTTCGCCATTGAAGTTACTGGGTTACTTTGGAGGAAAAATGGAGGTTAGGGCTCAAAGGGCTCAGAAAGTGTTTGTTTGCAAGGGAGCAGTGGAAAGGTAAACAAGAATGTTCTAGGCCCTCTATTTATAGCCTAGACTTTACATTTTTACCGTTAGTCCATGCCGTTTCGCATTCCTGCCCGTTACTTTTCTCCGAAATTAACGCATTCTATGGTTTCTGTTAGAAGAAGAAAGCTAACGGCTATTTCTTCTAAGTCTAAAAGACTTTCGAACTTCTTGAGTCGGTTCTAAGGTAGTTCGAAAGTAATTGTCTTAAGACTGATTCGGAGTTTTATATCTTCGTAAATTTCAGAGATGAATTAAAATCTAATAACCCCTATGCCTGGTTATTTTTTCCTTCCGTATACTGCTCTCCTAACATTACAGGTTAAATGGAGAAGCGTATTCAAGGGGCTACTGTTGGGGGAAAATATCCCATCTTCGGGGTTATTGCTGTAACAACACAAAGGCAGATAATGGATTCGAAGGTTCTCAGACGTCCCTCTTCGAAGATGTCCTAAGTCAAGCTTGAAGTACGAAGATAGACATTGGTTCGGAGTATATCTTCGAACTAAGGCACTTTGAGATCTTTCTGCCAGCTAGGATGGAAGACTTTTCTTTCATCTTATTAGATTAGTCTTTTACCATTTAAGCCCTATCAAGGGTACCGAATAGTTTCCACTATGTAGGTTGTAATAGAGGGGTAAATAGGTCTTTTCCTTAATATTTAGGCCTATAAAGACCCCCCATTTCACCCTGTAATAGGGATCGAATACAAGTTATTCAATACACACATTCGAACTATTCTAAGTTGTTATCCTTTCGGAGGCTTAGAACAGTTCCCTTCGCAAACACTTCGTTTGTTAGTTTCTTTTCTACAGAAACCTGTTAGCATAATCTTTTACGCCAACAAATGGTTTCATAGGTGAAGACGTTTATGTCAATCAGCCTCCTCGCTTTGAGGATCCCAAGTACCCCCATAGAGTGTTTAAACTTCACAAAGCATTATATTGGCTCAAACAAGCACCGAGGGCCTGGTACGACCGCCTGAGGACGTTCTTGATCGAGCATGGGTACAAGATGGGGTCCGTTGATAAAATGTTGTTCACTCTCATGCGTGGCAAATACTTCATACTTCTTCAGATATATGTCGATGATATAATATTTGGTGGTTCATCTCATACACCTATTGCTGAGTTTGCAGATTCGATGAGCAGAGAGTTTGAGATGTCAATGATGGGCGAGCTAACCTTCTTCCTGGGTTTGCAGATCAAACAAAGCAGACAAGTAACTTTTGTCCATCAAACAAAATACACGAGAGATTTGCTTAAATGATTTGACATGTATGACGCTAAACCTCTTGCTACCCCAATGGGTACTTCTATTGCTTTTGATCAAGATGAAGATGGAGAAGAGGTGGACCAGAAGGAGTACCATAGCATGATCGGCTCCCTCCTGTACTTGACGGCTACGAGGCTGTACATACACTTTGTTGTGTGTCTATGCACTCGTTTTCAGGCTTCTCCCAGGGCATCACATCGTCAAGCTGTCAAACTCATATTAAGGTACCTCAAGCATACTCTTGAATTCGGTATTTGGTATTTTGCATCATCTTCATTATGCTTGAGAGGTTTTTCTGACACTGACTTTGCTGGTTGTCGGATTGATCGTAAGAGTACGTCTGGAACGTGTCATTTTCTTGGATCTTCTCTTGTGTGTTGGTGTTCACACAAACAGTCTAACGTTGCATAGTCTATAGACGAGGCTGAATATGTAGCTACCGCTAGCTGTTGCGCACAGATTTTGTGGATGGTTTCTACTTTGCGGGACTTTGGGTTGGTGTTTTCACGTGTTCCACTCTTTTGCGATAATACAAGTGCAATCAGTTTAGCAAACAATCCAGTACAAGATTATAGGACCAAACACATTGACGATCACTTTTTGAGAGATCACAATGAAAAAGGCGATATTGAATTGCGTTTTGTCGATACTGAAAACCAGCTTACAGATATTTTCACCAAGCCTCTTGATGCTTCTTGCTTTGCATTTTTGAGGGGAGAGCTTGGCATTTGTCATCCTTATGGCATCATGTGAAGGGGGGGTTGTGTACATATGCATATGCTTCTAAAATATGATTAATTGCTTTTACATGTACATGACTTGTGTGTGCACTTTACGATACTATCCTGCTTTCACTGTTTGATAATGCTTAGAATGAAATCATCTATCTATATGTGTTGAGCATGGATTTTCATTTTGAAAATTTGAAAATGGTCACTACCAAGTCTAGTTTCTAGCATGAATAGGCTAGGGTGCTTTAGCTATTCATTTCTTGATAGCTTTGTCCTTATCTCTTGGATGCTCATATGCAATTTGATCATGTTTGCTACAAATAAAAAAATTGCAAAATTGAAAAATAAAAAAATGATGAAAATGGATCAAAAGTGCTTAAGTGTTGATAAAAATAAAAAGATCCAGGTGGGTTTGGATAGTCGCACTACTTTGTTCTGTACTGCATTCCATTGCACTTTGGTTTGAATTGGGACATCGAGTGTATACCAAGATCAACACCTTAAGCTTCTGATGGTTTATCCTAGGCTTGTTTTGATCGATTAGCATAATGTTGACTTGCAAATAACCACTGGCATTAAAAAAGAATAAATAAAAAGTTTACTTTTCTCGCATATCAAGTTTGCTATAGCTCCTTGTAGTGGGATGTGCTTTTTGAGTTGGTTTGTGACTAGCTTTTGTACTTCTTACCTTGCCATGTCTAGTTCACTAGTCTAGGTAGTGATGCTTTTGTTTGCTAAAACTTCAAACTGCTTGCTCATACGGATATTTAGATTATGATCATTCAAAGCTTGCCATGCAGTTTAGTCAGGACAGATTGTGAGTCACAAGGAGTTCTTGTACTGTACTTGGACTTTTTCATACTTTGGAAGCAGTGCATGGTCACTTTACTCTCTGAACTCATGGGGCTATATTGTTGTATGCATTGCAAAAGGGGGAGAGTGCTTGGAGGATTTGGAGCTTTTTGATGAATTGATGAGTTTGTGATCTTTTGAGCGATCTTTTAGAACTTTTGAGCTTTTGTGTGTTGCTTTATCATTTGGCAAGTGACATGTTTTTCTCATTTTTGCTCTCTTTAGAGCTTTCATGTTCACTTGTGTGTTGAACTTCTCTTTTACTCTATTTTGGTCTTGTGTTGTCAATGCACTCATCAAGGGGGAGATTGAGGAACATAGTGAGGTGTGTCACTAATGTTCAATGGAATGATGAGTGATTGGCAGGCTCAGTTCATGAGTTGAGTTTGGATGTATTGGAGTTGGTGTGTGTGTCTGCATTTGTCTCGTGTGTGCAGGCTGGAGTTACTCATCAACTGTCGATGGCACGTGATCAGGGTTAGACGGGGAGTCTAATGCCAGATGGTCGAGGGTGTCAGTCAAACTCGAGAGTTGACTCGGATGTACGCATGGAGGTCGAACAAGACGTTGAGTTGAAGATTGATCAAGACGAAGCGTCGATCGAGTCAATGAAAGGGAAGCTAGTTCAAGTGACAAGGCGGCTCAAGGGATCGAGAGCAAGAGAGACTTGCCGGCGGTCAGGTTTGCGGACTGATGATGGGTGTTGACGATGAGGAGAGGCTTTGTCGGTTTTTGCTGAAAACCGTCGAAACTTTAAATGTTTTTGTTAATTCAATAAATATGTGTCTTGTATTAGTTTAAATTTTTCAGTTTCATAGTGTATCCTTTTGGTATATTTTTTATAGTGGGTCCACTTTGAAAATATATTAAAAGAAGAGTCTCTTTGTAATTTTTACTTTAGGTTTTAATAGGGTATTTTCAGAATAACTATTTCTGAATTTGTTAAGGGGCTAAGTGTAAATTGGGGCTTCTAGAACATGGGGCTGGTAGGATATTATTCCCATGTCCTGTAGCGGAACAGCATTGAGGAGAGAAAAAAATTTACTCAGCAATTTTCCAATCAAACGTGAGAAACATTTGTAGAGATGAATGCCTGAATCGCTATAGGAATCGGGAGCCTTTTCGGAAGCGCTACAAATGCTATCCCGATATTCTTGTTCCTCGTAATCAAGACTGTTTTCAGTGGATGAATCAGTGAGTTCTCCTTCAAATTTCTGTGGAAATTTTTGATGATCTAAATTGATTACTTATGAGATTTCGTCTAGAATTGTTTGTGCTCTCTACTAAATATGATTGATCTTTGAACCACCTCCACGACAAAAGAGTGGTTCCTCCCATCTCCAGAGGAGGAACCTTGGGTGGCATGTCAAAATGGCAACGAAGAGAATATGTTCGAGAAGTAGGGCATATTGGGACCTACTCGACAGCTGCTGAAATGCCCGAGTGGTCTCACGTGCCTGTATCTTTCTCCATAGCTGATGCAGTGGGTATTAAATTTCCTCATGCGGACCCCCTTGTTATCACTGCTGATATTGCAGGAATGGAAGTCTGGATAGTGCTGGTTGATGGAGTAAGCTCCACAGATATTATCTTTGTTCAGGCCTTCGACTAGCTATGCATCCCGCGGAAGCATCTCCTCCTAGTAGCTCGTTCGCTTCAAGGCTTCACAGGCCCTCCTCTTGATGCCCTTGGCCAAATAGGCCTCGAGGTCGCCTTCGGAGAGGGGCTCCTAGCTAGAACGGAGGAGGTGATATTCGACGTGGTTGATGCCCCTTATGCTTATAATGTCATCTTCGGATGGGCATGCTGAATCAATTCAGAGCCATGGCGCATCATAATTATCTATGCTTAAAGATGTCCACACAAGGAGGAATGCTTACGGTCTTCGGTGACCAAGCTGCAGCATGAAGGGCATAATATGGCCATGGTCCACCCCTTGATCCTAGACAGATAAATAATGTGCAAGACCATTCGGAGGATATCCCTGCATCAAGTGAATACTCAAAGATATCCTTCCCTAGGCCGATCCCCGAAGGTGAAATTGTAACAAGGATCATTGTCAAGGATGGCAAAGACTATCCCATCTAGGTTGGCAAGGAATGGCCTCCGGAAATTGCTACTTCGCTAGAAGAAGTAGTTAAAGAAAATTTGGATTTCTTTGCCTAGTTCGACGAAGATATTCCTGGAGTCGACCAAAGTATCATTGAGCACAACCTACTCGTCAACCCAAGGGTTCGACCTGTTCACTAGGGGCTCCGCAAATTGTCAATAGAGAAGGCGAACCTTGCTAAAGTAGAAGTGGAAAAATTGTTGAAGGCTGAGATCTTTAGAGAAGTGGCCGTGGTTAGCCAACCCTATTTTCGTCAAGAAAAAGGCCTCCGGTAAGTGGCGCATGTGCATTGACTTTACATCCCTAAATAAAGCATGCCCACAGGACCGCTACCCCATGCACCGTATTGATCAACTAGTCGACTCCACTACCGGCTCTGAGCCTCTTAGGTTCCTCGATGCGTACTCCGGATATCATCAAATATGGTTAAAACACGAAGACATAGCCAAGACAAGCTTTGTAACTCATTCGGGAGTCTTTTGTTATGTAAGAATGTCTTTCGACATAAGAAATGTGGGGGCAACTTTTTCAAGGTTAATTGCTAATGCTCTAGGTCACCAGATAGGCCACAATGTCAAAGCCTATATGGATGATATTGTAATAAAGAGTGCTCTAAAGCACCAACATAGTCTAAACCTAGCAGAAAATTTTGAGAGGCTCTGAGCATGTGGAGTTCGCATCAACCCCGAAAAATGTATCTTCGGGGCTCAAACTGGGAAATTGTTAGGGTATTTAGTTTCGAGCTAGGGGGATCGAAGATAGCCCAACTCAAATAAGCGCATTGCAGAGAATGGCTCCATCGGAAAATTTGAAGCAGGTTCAGAAGCTTGCCAGACGCCTCACGACCCTTAGCAGATTTCTAGCAAGGTATGCAGAGCGAAGCCTCCCAATATTCAAGGCCTTAAAAGGGTCCGAAGATTTTGCATGGACACCAGAGTGCTAGAAGAGTTTCGATGATATTAAAGATTATCTTGGCAACCTTGAAACACTCACTGTGCCCATCGCAAATGAAACTCTTCTCCTCTAGATTGCAGCTACAGGCTCCGCTGTCAGTGCGGTCCTTGTTCTAGAGATGGACTTAAATGGGAAGTTAGTACAAAATCCGTTATATTTTGTGTTAGAAGCCTTATCCGGAGCAAAAACCTGATACTCCGAGTTGGAAAAATTCACTTAAGGAAAATTACTCACATGCCATTATAATTTTCAGAAATTGCTTATATGCCACTGTCAGTGACTGTGGCGGCCCCCATCTGTCAGTGACACACCGATGGCATATTGGCAAACCGTAAAAATTGTAATGGCATAGAAAAAATTAACCCATTCACTTATGCTCTTGTAATGGCTTTGAGGAAATTACGACATTATTTTTTGGCACATAATGTAATTGTACTAACTTCTTATCCTCTGGGAGATATGCTCCGAAGCAAGGACTCTACAGGAAGAATTGGAAAATGGGCCATTGAACTAGCACTCTTCAGCATCTCCTTTGTAATAAGAACACCAATCAAGTCACAGGTGGTGGCTGATGTTGTAGCAGAATGGACTCCGTCTGCAGTATGGGATCCGGAAGAATCAAATGAAGGAATATGAACCATATACTCCGATGGAGCTTTTCAAGCATCCGGAGCAGGTGTCGGAGCAGTGATAATTTCTCCTTCAGGGAAGAAAGCAATGTACTCCACAAGGCTCAACTTTAAGTCCACTAATAATATTGCGGAGTATGAAGGAATTTTGCTAGGTCTTCACAAAGCACGTGCCCTTGCTGCCATAAGAGTTGTTATAAAAACAGATTCCCAAATTGTACCAGGGCACGTTGATAAAAGTTTCCAAGTTCGGCATCCACAACTTGCTAGATATCTAGAAGAGATCCGCAAGATCGAAGCAGCATTTAAAGGGATATATGTGTGAAGCATCCCAAGAGTCGATAATGCACAAGTAGATATCTTGGCAAAAGCTACAGCTGGAGCCATAGATATTCCGAAAGGGGCTTTTTATGAAGATCTTGCCTCCCCTTTGGTGCCCCAACTCCCTCCTGCGGAGGTCCTTTGCATACCAAATACCGATTGGCGGAGTTCAATTATGGAATTATTGCAAGGTGAAGCTAATCTGCCCGAAGGCCCGAAACTATCAAGACTGCAATTAAGGATCTGGTATTATCGTATTATCAACGGTATTTTATACAACGCGAAAGCTTTTGTCCTCATTTGCCAAGGTTGTCAATGGATGGGAAGACAGAGTCATCATCCACCAACACCGTTTCAAGTTATTGCTCCGGTATGGCCAATGGCCCGGTGGGGTATGGATCTCATTGGCCCCTTCCCAATGGCAAAAGGCAGTCTAAAATTTGTAGTGGTAGCAATTGAATATTTTTGTAAGTGGGTCGAAGCAAAACCCCTCATAGCTATCACTTCAAAGAATGTACATAAATTCTTCTAGCAGAATATTATTTGCAGGTTCGGAGTGCCTCGACAGCTGGCAATTGATAATGGCACTCAATTTGATGTCGAACCCTTCAGAGAGTTCTGCGAAGGTCTTGGTATTGAAATGTGTTTTGTAGTTGTCCGTCATCCTCAATCCAACGGATTCGTCGAGCGAGCTAATGGTAATATTTTATTAGGCCTGAATCGAAGAATAGTAGGATTAGCGAAGGGTCTATGGACTAAAAAGCTTCCAAATATTTTGTGGTCCATTCGTACCACTCAAGCAAGGTCCACAGGGTTACTATTCGGAGATGAAGACATGACGCCGACAGAGCTTAAGGGAGGGTCCCTTCGCACCATCGAACTGAAACAGAAAATGAAATACAGGCTTCACTGGACCTAACTGAAGAAACAAGGCTTCGAGATATTTCTAACCTGACGAAGTATCAACATCAGACGAAGACTTGGTATGATGCGAAGATAAGACTTAATGAACTTAAACTAGGTCATTTAGTATTGCGAAGCATTATCTCCCTAGGGAAATTAGGAAATAAGTGGGAGGGACCATATATAATCCTTCGTTCAGGACGCCCTGGACCTTTTAAATTAGCTAATTTAGAAGGTGAAGAATTAAAACATACATGGCATGCGGAGCACCTTAAGCGATACTTCGCATAGGGGCTCCTTGTAATCATTTGTAAACACTTTCTAAATGAATAAAGCTCATGGTTTGAGTAATCATTTGTAAACACTAGGAGGATGGAGCTGATTGCGGAGGTAAGTATTATTCATTCGAACCGAATTTATGGACTTCGAGCCACCGGCTCGAAGCATCCGTCAAGGTGGGAAAGTAACATGAAAAGCGGATTCCAAGACATCGGCTTGAAAGAATCCATAAAAAGAGTGCAAAGAAACCAAATGATACGGATTCCGAGCAATTAGCTTGAAAGCATCCGTAAAAAGAGTCGAAGGAGACCACAAAAAGCGGATTCCGAGCCACCTGCTTGATAGCATCCGTAAAAAGAATCCAAAGAGACCAAATGATATGGACTTCGAGCAATAAGCTTGAAAATGTACGTAAAAAGAGTCCAAAGAGACCGTTATAATCAGATTCTAATACATCCAAAAAGAGTCCGAAGCGACTACATTCAAAAAAAGAGTACTAAGCTACCATTTCCAGACTTCGAACCAATGGGGTTGAAGATATTTTTGAGGTCCCTAGCGACCATCTATTCGAATTTTGGACTACGAGTCCTTAATTCCTCTTCAATATAATCAGCGGCTCCGAGCCTCCGAAACTAAAAGTTATTGAAATTGTACTCTTAGGTGGCATTGTAATCATTGTGCATAACCATCTTCGATTGAAATTCGAAGGTGCTTACCCCCAAAGAGGGGCTAGGAGATAATGAGACAATTTCAAAGCATTATAGTTTATATTACTCAATAGATTATATTACATCAAGAAAAATCAGTGTCTAAGCCAAGAAGAAAGTGAAGGTCCCTTCGATCCCTAGAGATAGATTTAGAGTTAGCTCGGCTTCGAAGGCGACTCGTCCTAGAGCCCGGAGTCTTCAAAACTTTACGCTTAACTCTTTTCCCCTTCCCTGAAGCGTGGAAATCTCTTTGCTCTTGCCGAAGCTCGGCCTAGGTCCGAAGTCATTCGGTGCTACTCTTCGCTTGCTCCTCGCTAAACCACTCTTCTTTGGACCAATCAACGTCCTCCGGAGATGAAGATGCTATATTAACAACTTCTTCCCCCTTCTCCTCCTTAATATAAGCTAATATTTCCTTACATATCTTGGGTATAACCTCTCCATGGCTCCCCTGAGGAATTGAAAATCGGGGATGCCTGTGAGGCCTTAAGGCTTCGAAGGTAGCCCATTATTGACGGAGCTCTTCGTTAACATCTAACACTTCTAGCTCATCCAAAAATGGTTGAAAAGCCTAAAAACATTTTCAAATAAGTCTTTTTATTCAAAAGAGAACAAGAACATAAGTTTTTACATAGGCGAAGCCCTAAGGATAACTAAACCTTCGGGTTCAAAGGAGGCTTGCTGCTCGAAGGCTGTGCCCGCGCTTGCTTTTGATGGAGGCCTTCATCAATCCACGCCTTCACGGCTGACCGGCCTTCAGCTCTCTAGGATGGCTGAAAAGCCTCCCAAGCTACGACCACGTCAGGCAAAGGGGTCAATAGACAATCATCGCCAAAGCTAGCGGGGGCTGCTCCGGGCTCCAGTGAAACAGACAATCTGATGTCTTCATAGTAACGAAGCACTCCTAGAGAAGCTACTTGGCCAGAGATCTCTCCATACTGAGTACCCACAGTCTTCATTGTCTTCGCTGCTGCTTGGATCATCTTCATCTTTCACAGCATGGAGTCATTAGCAGATGACGAGGAGGCACAAGAAGTACCAAATTATTCTAGAACACCCCGAAGGGCGTCCATGGTCTCGGAGGCCACACTCTCACACTTTATCTTTTCTTCGGCCAATGCCTTATTCAACTTAGTTAGCTCGCACATTAAAGATGAGAGTTTGGCTATCTCCATCATTAGGACAGTCTTTTGTCTGAGCAACTTCTTTGCCTCCTCAGCCAAACCTTGCTGCTCTTCTCGGAGCTTGACAAGTTTAGCTCCTGCAGCTGCCTACTCCTCTCGGAGCCTTTCCACTTGAGCACGAAGTACAACCCGCTCAGCCTCGAGCTCGTCCTTTGCAGCCTCCATCCTGGCTTTAGCGCTCTGTTCTATCAAAGCCATCTCTTCCAAGCTCGAAGCTCGGTTCTCAAAGTCGGTAAGACTCCCTTGAAGAGTCATCACCTTCTCTTTGAGCCAGTTGCATTCTCGCTCATTCGACACAGCCGCAGCTCGTGCTAGAACCACATGCTACAAATAAAGAGGGACAATGTAAGTAAATTATGTATATATGTTCAGACTAAACACATTTTTGTAGGTGCTTCATACCTGGTAAGCCGCCCATTCGAGAGCAGCATCAAGCTCTGACCCTTTGGCCTCTCCAAGGATGGAGACCAAGTCAGTCTCCCCAACTTTGCGACTAGCTCGAGCTAGAGGCTGTAACAAAGTTCAAAGTCCTATCCTTCGTTCAAGGAAGGGGGCCACGAGAGGGAGCCTTGACAGGGCACTCCTATCATACTTGCTAGGAGAAGGACCGGAGCGCAATGAAGCACCCTCGGAGGCATCTGTGGATTGGCCTCCGTTTGTAGACTCCGATGGAGTCCACCCTGGAAGGGGAGTAGGCAGTGGCCAACTTTTACCTTTACCCTTTCCAGGGCCTGCTACCTCCTTCGGAGCTACCTCCAAAATTGGATCTACCTCTTGTTCTACATCCGGTGATGGCACCGATGCTGTCGCAGGCTCCACGACTACTTCGTAGCAGGAGCCACCTCCACCGGAGCTGATCCTGTAAAGACCAAAGGTAAATGACATTGCTTAAATTGTGTAGATAAAAAGATAAGAAGAAGAAAAGGTCTTCAGCTAAAGCTTACTTCTGGCATCTTGTTGCCGAATGAGCACCGGCCTGCTCGGGGGCTCGAACATCTGACCTAAGTCCTCTTCAGACTCTGGACTTTGAACCGAAGGAATGGCTGTAGAGATATCATCGACCACTGCAGCTATCACTTTGTCCAAAGCCAAGACTTGGGTCTCCATAGTCTCGACTCCGCCTTCTTCCATGGCAGGAGCATCTTCCTAGCTAGCCGGGACATTTACAATCTCTGCCTGGTCAGGGTTACATTCAATGATAGGCGCCACCACCGTGCCATCTCGAGCGGAGACCTCAGCTCCCATTCGAGATTCTTCATCCCAACAAGAAGGGCCTCGAACTCCTCCGCCATCGCCATGTCTGCATCCTCTTCATCTTTGGATTGTTCGGGCGATGAGACTGGAGACTTCGAAGGAGTAAGGGCCTACAGCCTTCAGACCACTTTCTTCATAGGAGTCTTCACCAGACCCGAAGACCCAACCTTCACTTTCCTCTTCTTTGGAGCCTGGTCCAAGTTGGACTAGTCTCGAAGGGTTGTTGTTCAACTTCAAGCACACTCAATATTCGGTTGAACCACTACCAAGTACCAACCAACTTCACCCTTCGCTCCTTTTCAACGGGCGTAGGGGCTCCAAGAACCTTCTCCGCAGCCCAGACGATTTGTTCCGGAGTAAAGGTCACACGCGGAGCTGAAAGATAAGATGTCATTTTGATTAAGTCATCTTTGTAAAATCGATACTGTATGCAAAATACTTTGATATAGGATATTTGAAAAGATTACCTACGAAGCCTGAAGGGATCTCCAGAAGTCCCCCCTCCAGGTTTTCCTCGAAGTTGATCGGCCAAGCAGCAATCAGAGGAGGGATCTGGAGTCCGATGAACTCCTTTTCCAAGTCGCGCATGCTCATGCGATGACTCACGGAGTGCAACAACCCGAGGCGGACTTGGCTTGGGTCCGGTTGGACCTCTACTTCCCTTCGGTAAAAGATGTCCTCCAAGGGTGCGGCCAAGGCGCAGTCCGTCCCTACCTCGGTGTAGAACCAGCGAAGGATCCAATCTGAGTACCATATGTCATTGATAGCCTTCGTTGGGAACCAGTCCTGGAACTCTTCGCGGAGTTGGAAGTTGATGCCCCCGAAGGAGATCACCATCTTCTCCCCTCCGGATTTGGTAAAAGTCTTCGGCTGGCACGAAGCTTTATGAGGAGCCGTGAATATCTACGCTCTCCCGGCACATCCTTCGGCCCGCATCGCCCATTCGAAGATGGCCAGGCAAGCAATTGCATTTGGACAGAGTTGGGGCAAGGTGTCATGGAACAACCTTAATACCTTGGAGAGGAAATCCAATGCAGGGAGTCCCAATCTGGCTTCGAAGAATGCCTCAAATGCCACCACCTATCTAGCGCATGGTGCCAGGATCACTTCATCCCCAGGCTGACGCACCTTGACTCTGGATCCCATCTTCCTGGCAAATTGCCGCATCAATTGATTTCTTTGAGCATGACGACGCCCCCAAGCTATACGATTGATCCATATACTTGGCAGACATCGGACGGAGGTCGTGGGAGCATATTGGATGAGGGTTATCTGAAGGCCCTACGCTGCTGCTGCCACCATTGCTTGCTGCCTGGCCAAGGATGAAGCAGGGATGTGAGCTTTGTTACTTGTCTTCGCCATCGGAGAAAAGGAGAGTTTGAGAAGATGATCTCTAGAAGAAGGAAGATGAAATGTGAAAGCAGTCCGTAAAGCATCCAAAATTTACCTTTATTTTCTTATTTATAACACGGATTCCTTGTATTGATAATTGCGGTGCGCAGTTTGGTTGCCCTGTTACGTCCCCAATACCGTCATAATTTGTAGAGACGTTTCATGAGAAGTCACGGCCTATGAAGATGAAATGACTGTTATCCTCTTCAAGGAGTAACGACTCTATTTCTGAGTCTAACGGCTCTAAAGTCTAGCGGCTTTGAAGACTAACAGCTATATTGGCTTCGCCAAAGATCCATCTCCAAAGCCATTTCGGTGAATATCTTCGCACAAAGTTGGTCCAAAGACCCTCAATTTCCAAATGTTTCTAAGAATGGTAAAGCTTTTCAAGTTCCTCTCTAAATTCTAAAATCGAAGTGGTCAGGGTATGGCTTGTGTTAAACCCTGACCTGACCCCTAGGTGTCCATCCCGCACACTCTCTGAATAGCGCACGAATCCGCTCCTCTATGTCATCTACGCCTCCTGCCTGCGTGCGATTCTCATGCGGGGGCACGACACGCGGTGGTATATTTTGGTGTCGGCCATGCGGCTCCTCCTCTCATGGCAGCTCGTTATACTAGGCTTACTCAGGCCTATGTGGGTGTGTGGGAGCACGGGGTGCAGTCAGAGCGGGAAAAGATAGTGTAGGTGCGGTGGCGGTGGTGCATAATGTGAGGCAGGGGCGTTCTAACCGACCATAGAGCTGGTATGACCGTAGTAGCCGGTCAGACCGGTCTAATGGCCGGTATGACCGAAAGGGCCATACGCCGTCTCGACCATGGATGATGTGGCCAAATACGCTATGGTCTTTCTGGTACTCCCATCAGTTCTACTGTGTATGTGATGTACAGGGGTACACTAGCGATCGGAGTGGGGGAAGCAGCCTCGGAAAAGCCGAATCTCCTAAACATCGCCTCCATCCTAGAGTCGATCATGGCCTCTATGTGGTTTTCAATGGTAGCGCTAACAGCCTGGTCTACTGATGTGGCTATCTTTTGCTTGATGTACAAGGAGGACATTCGAGGAGACGATGGTGTTACCTTGTTCCCGGGGACATCGGGGATGTCGATGTCGTTCTTGATGAATCCTGCGCGGGTCTTGGTGAAGTGCCCAAGTAAAAGCATGTGTAGCTCCTTGGTCTTGGTCTCGATCTCTGCCCTATCCTCCTTGGAGAGGTCGTCGAGGGTGGGGACGATGATGTTGCTGTCATCATTATCTACGTTCCCCACCGGATGTTGGGGAATAGGGGAGCTACGCTAGCTGGTAAATTCAAAATTTCTGCCCTATGGTCCTAGGCTCATGCGTGTGTGAGATCATAGATCGGTACCTCTAGCATAAGACACGCTGGGTGCAGTGGAAGAATATGTTGGAGCAGCGCGTCCTTGCTTCGTCCTTGCCGTCCTTCACCGATCCGATCGATGAATAAGACGTAGTCGTTCCCATGTAGATGTTCATGAGCATCGCTATTAGAGCAACGCCTCCACGGAGTCCACACGTACAGGGATGGAGTACCTCCCACAGTAGTATGCTAGCACATCACGTGAGAGACGGGGATCCTTGACATCAACGTTTGAGATCAAGAAGGGGAGGAGAGAACTCTTGGGTGACTAGGTCTAATCTTGGCTTATTGTTGTACCCAAGACGCCCTCCTTCTCTCCTTATATAGGGCCGAGGGCCCCTGGGTCGTGCCTACCCTGAAACCCTAAAAACCGTAACAAATCCAATCTGTTTTTCCATGTCGGAACTTCTGATCCTGTATCGGAACTTCTGACAGAGAATTTTAGGTCTCCTGACAGAGGACGACACACCATAGATCCAATCTGTTATTGCCCACCTCGGAACTTCTGATACCATATTGGAACTTCCGATCAGTACAAAATTCCTCCGATTCCAAATCGGAACTTCTGGCTCGTCGGAACTTCTGAAGCAACAATTGCTCTCTATATCGAGACTTGAAATTAACCGGAACTTTCGATACTCACTATCGGAACTTCCGATCCATCGAATTTTATTGGGCATAACCTTCAATCTCCCACTTGCACAAGAACCAATTCTTTGCATGTTTTAATCCATCCCCTTAAGTGTGTGACCCGATAGGTTCATACACTAACATTTGTTCACCAGAAACCATTTCTGACTCACTGATCAATAACGGTACCTAGAAGCACATATTGACCCCCGAAAGCGTACAAAATCAAATTCCATGAACCTTTCATATACGCATGCACTAGTCCCTTTACCACGCACTGTCAGTCAAGCTCAAGGCGAGATACGTGCTACCCTTGTTGGTTAACTTGACATTTCACTTTATCAAGTATTGGATTCAAATCATGACTAACTCCTTAGTCATAGTGGCATGGCCATGCACTTTTCCAATCCAATACCTCGAGGGGCCCAAAGATGACTCTCTCGTTATTAGGAGGGGTAAATTCCATCTTGACCGCTCACATCCCAAGACTTGTTTCACAACACATCTAAAAACAACCCTTATTACTACCCTGTTACGAAATAGCGTCAGGAAGCATCTAAGTGTGTCACTACGCATTCTTGAATCAAATGACGATCTCAGGTACAAGGAATCTATAGGTACACCATTTGATATGACAACTGCTGGCACATTACAATCTCAACAGTATCTCAAGTTGGTCTGTCCAGCACCATGTTCACCAACATGTGTGCACATCACTGATTTGACATCTCTATGTCTATGATCTGTGAAACACAATCATCAATCAGTCGGATGCACTAATCCATGTATCATCACAATACCACATGATGACAAGATTAGGGACCCTTTCGAACAACATCATCATAAAGCAAAAAAGTTTCACATAACAAGTCCTACTCATTAATTAAATGCAAATGATATTTATTCAAGGAACAAGATAACAATTATCCTCATACATTAGCATAGACTTTACTAGCATCTTCCCCTAACACATAACTCACTCACGCAAGTATCTAATACCCATAGAGCTCATATGCGCCTCATGCTTGGGCTGTGGAAAAGTCTTCGTCAATGGATCCACCATGTTCAAATCCATGTGCACCTTGCAAATCTTCACATCACCTATCTCGATGATCTCGCGGATCAGGTGATATCGCTGAAGTATATGTTTGGATTTCTGATGTGATCTAGGCTCCTTGGCTTGCGCAATAGTATCACTATTATCACAATAGAGGTCCACTGGATTGGACACACTAGGAACAACACCCAGCTAAGAATCAAACTTCCAGATCCAAATGGCCTCCTTGGTCGCTTCTGAAGTAGCAATATACTTAGCTTCTGTTGTAGAATCGACCACCGTCTCTTGCTTGGAACTCTTCCAACTCACTGCGCCTCCATTGAGGGAGAACACAAAGTTAGATTGCGATCGAGAATCATCTTTATCGGTTTGAAAACTAGCATCCGTGTAACCACATAAGTCTATTCGGATCATCCTAAGTATTTTCGGATCATCCTAGCTTTCATACTGATAAAGATGATCCAAATAGACTTAGGATGATCCGAATAGACTTAGGATGATCTGAATAGACTTAAGTGGTTACGCAGATGCTACATTTCAGACCGATAAAGATCATTCTCCATCACAATCTGGTTTTGTGTTCTGCCTCGATGGAGGCACAGTGAGTTGGAAGAGTTCCATGCAAGAGGTGATGGCCGATTCTACGGCAAAAGATTAGTATATCGCCACTTCAGAAGCTGCGAAGGAGGCCGTTTGGATCAAAAAGTTTGTTTCTGAGCTGGGGGTTGTTCCTATTGTGTCCATTCCTGCGAACCTCTATTGTGATAATAGTGATGCCATTGTGCAAGCCAAGGAGCCTAGTGTTGATAGCAAAAATGGCATTAATGACCAAAATTATCGAAATATAACTTTTTGGTAGTTTTACCAAAAATATGCTGGGACCTGGCACGGGCCGGTTCAACCGGCCATGTAGGCCCAGTCTGAACGGCCATATGGGCTCGGCCAGACTAGCCAAATCTGTATCCTATTCAGATTAGCTGATTTCGGGTCTATTTTTTTCTCTAATTAAGTATTGACGAATTGGAACCCATATCCAACTCAAAATAGAGTGCAGGCACTCATGACCAACCTCTATAAATCGAGGCCAGGCCTATTCATGGATGCCCCAAAAACCCTAATAGATCCAATATATTATTTCCTTGAATCGTACCTTTACTATTCAATTTACTTTCTTACCCTAGATTCAATTCAACACGTCCATCTTCGTGGGTTTGCGTTGTAAGCCTTCCGTCCGCCGCATCGTAATTACAGTAAGTCCTTGTTGGTTCGCTAGTGAATCATCTGTTTCATCCACGTAATAGATTTATATCGTTTTATCGGTTTTTACCGGTAATTTGGTCCCTTGACCGAGTTACCTCTAGTTTTCTGGTGTTTTATGCAGTGTTTCATCTCTTTTGTCTCCACTAAGAAGTTTCGAGCAAATGAACCAATGGCAAGATGATTGTCGGAGGACTCGAGTGATCGGATTTGTCACTATCGGTATGACCGGCGTTGACAGGCTGGTCCGACTGGGTTGTGTTGTGCCGTAATTCCATCGCCAACACGCGCCGGTCTAACCGGTGGCACATGATCGGTCCGACTAGTGATGTGCAGTCAGGCCCTCGGCATGACCTTTTCTGTACTGCCAGTTTGGACCACCGCTTGTAGGCCAGTCTGACCGTAGCTCCCTAGTCGGTCTGACCGGCAACCCTAGGCCGGTCCGACCGCACAGCCCTTGTTCGATTTAATCAGTTTTATATAGTCGATTAGGTTTAATTATTTTTAGTTATTTTCTTATACATCAGTTAATTGAATATTATTTTGTGATATTATTTGATTGCCTGGTGACTCCGTTATTTCCTCACCACTGTTTGGGGATCGACGGAACACGGCATCGGCGTTGCGTTATGCTTAGGGGTTTACTCCGAAGCATCCGTACGCTTTTGGATCGCCGGATTGACGTCCATGTGTTTGGCGCACTTTAGTGTCAACACACTTTTTGGCGACTCCGCTGGGGAAAGACATGCCAAGCACTTCTACATCGGCGATAGGTACACCTACTACCTCTACATCTGCGGGACCCTTGATGCCAATGAATCTGGTGGGGAGCTCAGAGATCGACGACAGTAACATCATCGTCCCCACCCTCGATGACCTCTCCGAGGAGGATAGGGCAGAACTCAAGGCCAGGACAAGGGAGCTACACACTCTTTTTCTTGGCCGCTTAACCAAGACCCGTGGGGGATTAGTCAAGCACGGCATCAATGACCCCGATCTCTCTGGGCTATGGTAACACCATCGTCCCCTTGATTGTCCTCCCAAGACATCAAGCTAAAAATAGCCACGTTAGTAGACCAGGCCATTAGCACTACTGGTGCAAACCACGTAGAGGCCATGATCGACTCTAAGATGGAGGCAATGTTTAGGAGATTCGGCTTTTTCGAGGCCGCTTCCCCAACTTTGATAGTTTGTGTACCCCTTGTCCACCACATACACAGTAGGACCGACGGGAGTACCGGGAAGACCATAGCGTCTATGGCCACACTATCCACGACCGAGATGACTTATGGCATTGTCAGTTAGACCAGCCATCAGGACAATCTCATCGACTATCACACCCTTAGTCAGACTAGATCTATGGCTTGTCAGACCGCCCCTATCACACACTATGCGCCGCCACCTGCACCTACGCTATCTTATTCTGTGCTGCACGCACCTCCTGCTCCCACACACCTACATAGGCCTGATTACGTCTCATATCGTGAACCACCACAAGAGGAGGAGTGCATGGCCGACACCACGATATACCACCACGTGTCGCACCCCCGCACGAGAGACGCGAGCAGGCAGGAGGCGAAGATGACTTTGACGAGCGGATTTGCGCACTGTTTAGAGAGTGTGCGGGTTCGAAACCTAGAGGTTGGGTTAGGGTTTATCATAAGTCATACCATGATCACTTCAACACCATCCACCATATCATTGGTCCTTGGCGTAGTGGCCACTGTGTTACATTCTACCTCTTTGGTACCCTACCCCATATTATGTTGCCCCATCCGTGCCCTCCGGATTTTATAACATGCGGGATCAGATGGGTGCGCCATGGGGCAACGTCTTCAACAGACTATCCGTCACACCACGAGGGCATTTGGAGGACGTGTCCGAGGCCGTCATCATCAAGGTAGGGTACCAGGAGGTCCCAATCCCTAAAAGGGCATCCACGGAGCAAGACGAAGGTGAGCCACAGAAGGGGACCGAGCAGAAACCAGTCGGTTCGGCCGCAGCCACAGGGCCAGTCGAACCGCCCTCAATAGCCCGGTCCGACCAGCCTACTGTGGCCGGTCCGACCAGATCTGTTCAGACATCCAGCACCAGTCTGTCTAACCGGCCCACCATGACCAGTATGACCGATAGAGCCAAGTCAATCTGGCCCGGTACGGCCGGTCTGACCGACAATACACAGGAGCAAAAAGCTCCGCCAAGCACAAAATTGCCGAGGCCGATTCGAGAAATTCCCGTTGGGCCAAAATTTTCAGGATCAATGTTGTGGCACCCGGCACTAAGCCGCAGCCTTTGTGGGCACCCCCAAGGATGACCAAGTCCTAGAAGAGGTGGCTACAACGTCTTCAAGCTTAGGAGATCCGCGAGAAGAAGGCCGAGGATGAGCGAGACGCTGTGTTCGAGGAGATTCGTCCCTTACCAACAGCGAAACAGGCATGGAACCTGAAGCCGGTTGTCGTAAACAACCCGGCTCCTACTTCGAGCTACAACGAGGACGACATGATGGACGACGACTACACGCTGGTCTCTTAGGGGAACACTCCTCAGATGATGGACGTAAACATCATCATGTTACCCGCTGGGTTTATTCTTCCACGGGACAAGGCCGAGGTCGCTCAGTTGATCCTCGGGGCCCGGTAGGCTGTTTTTGAGAAGCCTAAGGATACGGATCATCACCTGAAGCCTCTCTACATCAAGGGGCACATCGACGGGAAGCTGATCTCGAGGATGCTTGTGGATGGAGGCACCACCATCAACTTGATGTCGTACTCTCTGTTGAAGAAGCTCGGTAAGAATGAAGATTACCTGATGAGGACCAACTTGATGCTCAATGGCTTCAACGGCGAGAGCTCCGAGGACAAGGGCGTACTTTCTTTGGAGCTGACGGTGGGCAACAAGACATTGTCGACGGCGTTCTTCATTGTCGATGTGCAAGGTAACTATAGTATGCTACTTGGGCGTGATTGGATTCACATGATTGTTGTATTCCGTCTACTTTGCACCATTGCCTGATTTAGTGGGATAGCGATGATGTGGAGGTTGTACCAGCTGATACTTCAGCCCAGGTTGCTTTGGCCAATGTTTCCATTGATGCTGTTCATGATAAGGTAGAATGCTTGTCAAGTAGAGATCTCTCAGACCACGACTTTGTTAGCGTGTCTTCTAAAGACGGTATTGCTAAAGCCATTGAAGATTTAAGCGAAGTAGAAAAGTTAGGTTAAGGTTTTGCATCGGCCGATCCTCTAGAAGAGGTTGATATAGGCGATGGTACTATTCCAAGGCCTACTTTTGAAAACAAAAATTTGCATACGGATGAAATGGCTGAAGTAATAAAGTTGCTTCAGTCGTATGTCGATTGTTTTGCATAGGAGTATAGTGAGATGCCCGTACTAAGCCGTGAGCTCGTGGAGCATTGGCTACCTATCAAACCTCAGTTGTGTATGACTGAGTTAAAGAGGAGATAGAACATCTGCTCAAGGCTGAGTTTATTAGGCCTTGTAGGTATGCTGAATTGGTTGCTAACAATGTGCCTGTAGAAAAAAGGGAGTGGCAAGATTCATGTATGTATTGATTTCAGGGACTTGAACAAGGCCACTCCGAAGGACGAGTATCCCATGTCGATAGCCGACATGTCAATCAATGATGCTTCAAGACACAAGGTACTAAGTTTTCTGGATGGAAATGCTCGTTATAATCAAATCTTTATGGCCAAAGAGGATGTCTATAAGACAGCCTTTCGGTGCCCTGGTTTTGTCGGCTTGTTTGAGTGGGTTGTTATGACTTTTGGTTTAAGAATGCTAGTGCTACATATCAACATGCTATGAACTTGATCTTTCATGACTTGCTAGGAGTTATGCTAGAAGTCTACATAGATGATGTTGTAGTCAAATCAGATGCTATGGGAAATCATTTAGCCGATTTGAGAGTTGCTTTTGATAGGATGCGTAAGTATGGCTTAAAAATGAACCCGCTCAAGTGTGCTTTTGGTGTGTCGGTGGGTATGTTCTTAGGATTCATGATCCATGAAAGAGGTATTAAGATTGATCCTAAGAGGCTTGAGAAGATTAAGAACTTTGAAGCGCTGACATGTAAGAAAGATGTTTAAAAGTTGCTAGGTAACGTAAATTATTTTCTTCATTTTATATCTAACTTGTCTGGCAAGATCGATGTTTTTCCCCATACTTCGGCTAAAGAATGAAGCCGAATTCACTTGGGGGGCAAGTCAGCAACACACATTTGAGAAAATTAAAGAGTGCTTGTCATCACCGCCCGTGGTAAGAGAACCAAAAGTCGGGATTCCGTTTTGGCTATACATTGTTGTAGAAGATAGCGTGATAGGAGTTGTGCTAACTCAGGAAGTGGAGGGAAAAGAGTACATCATCACATTCTTGAGTCATCGCCTATTGGATGCCGAGACGAGGTACGTGTTTTTAGAGCGTTTATGTTTGTCACTTTATTTTGCATGTACCAAACTTCGACAATATCTTCTATCTGGCACGTGTATTGTTACTTGTCAAACTAATGTCATAAAGTACATGTTGCAAAAGCCAATTCTGAGTGGGAGAATCGGTACATGGGCTTATGCTTTAATTGAGTATGGTTTGGCTTATGAACCCTTCAAGGATATGAAAGGCCGAGTTGTCGCAAATTTTATAGTTGATCACCATGTAGATGTCAATTGGAGTAATGATACTACTTTAATTGAAGTAATACCATAGAAAATTTACTTGTATGGTTCGTCTTGCAAGAATGGCCAAGGTGTTGGAGTTGTGCTCATATCACCTAGTGGTATGAGTTTCGAAACATCAGCCCGGTTAGAGTTTCCTTGCACTAATAATCAAACTGAGTATGAAGCTTTGTTGCTAGGACTTGAATTGCTAAACTCCATGGGTATTAAATATGTTCATGCATATAGTGATTCACTATTAGTAGTTCAACAAGTAGCTAAAGACGCTCAATGTTTTAATGGTTTGCTAAATAGCTACTTGATTATTTTGAGATATCACATGTGTCTAGAGAAGCCAATTTAGTAGAAAATGACATGGCTCAGCAAGCATCTGGTTACCAAATTAAAAGAGGTAAATTTTTCGCACAAGAAAAGATGATGCTTCATTTTTTAGTACCCTAGTCAAAACACATCGGTCTGACCGGCCTAACATGGTAGGTACGACCATAGGTGTCTGGTCGGTCTGACCGGCCATGCCAGGGCGGTCTGACCGCCCTATGCCAGCCGTCCGACAATGGCCGATCTGACCGGTCCTCTATGGCCGGTCTAACCGCCTTGTGTTAGGAGACTTCGGAGCATGTGGGGGGGGGGGTAGGTTCAAATTTATGAGTTAAATGCCAATTCAAATGAGGATTTGGTGAGTACTTCAGGAAATCGCGAGGATGATTGGAGAACTCCAATTATTCAATATTTGAGGGATCCTAGTAAGCGGGCTGATCGAAAAGTTTGCGGTAAGCATTTAAATTTGTATTACTCAACGATGAGTTGTATCGTCGAACTGTTTATGGAGTACTTTTGAGATGTTTCAATGTCGATCAGTCTAGACTTGCTGTGGGTGAAGTACATGAAGGTCTTTGTGGTACTCATCAGTCGGCCCAGAAAATGAGTTGGATGCTCAAAAGAGCGGGTTTTTGTTGGCCGACTATGACTAAGGATTGTTTTAAGTATTATAGAGGATGTGAAGCTTGTCAAAGGTTTAGTAATATTCAGCTTGCTCCCGCATCTTTACTTAACCCTATTATGAAACCATTGTCGTTCCGAGGTTGAGCCTTAGACTTCATTGGCCAAATTTATCGTTCCTCTTCAAAAGGGCATTAGTTCATGTTGATGGCTATAGATTACTTCACCAAGTGGACCGAGGCCATGCCTCTCAAGAACATGATGCAAAACGAGGTATTTGATTACATCTTGAAGCACATTATACATAGATTCAGTATTCCTCAAACTCTTACTACAGATGAGGGTGCTTCATTTGTTTCTAAAGAAGTATGTGATTTTCCCGAATCTTATTGTATAAAGTTGGTAAACTCTTCACCATACTATGCTCAGGCCAATGGTTAGGCCGTGTCTAGTAATAAATTGTGATTAAGCTCCTTAAGAAAAAGATTGAAGAGTTCCCTAAAGGGTGGCATGAAGTGCTTTTTGAGGCATTATGGGCATGTATAGTTGCAAAGCATGGTACCACCAATGTAAGTCCATATGAATTGGTGTATGGACAATAAGTCATTTTACCTGTAGAGGTGAATCTTGGCTCTTTGAGGTTACTTAAGCAAGATGGTTTATCGGTCGATGAGTATGAAACTCTTTTGAATGATAATTTGGAAGAGGTAACCGATAAGAGGTTAAGAGCTCTAGAGGCAATAGTAAGAGACAAAAGAAGAGTGGCTAGAGCATATAACAAGAAGGTGAGAGCAAAATCATTTCAAGTTGGTGACTTGGTTTGGAAGACGATTTTGCCTTTAGGCACTAAGAGCCCAAAATTTGGTAAATGGTCGCCTAGTTGGGAAGGTCCTGTTAGAGTTGTTGAAATCGCTCTAGGTAATGCATATTTGCTAGACTCTCTACAAGGAGAGCGATTTTATAGGGCTTTGAATGGTAGGTATTTGAAAAAGTACGTCCCAACTGTGTGGCAAAACGCTTGAAATGTCAAAAGGCTGATATAAAGCATATAGCCCATAACTCGTTATTCTTTTGGCTCACTAAAGTTTGCCAAAACGCAGGGGGCATGTGTTTATAGAAAAAAATTGCATTAATGGTCAAAATTATCAAAATATCACTTTTTAATAGTTTTACCGAAAATATGTCAAGACCTGGCATAGACTGGTCCAACTGGCCATGTAGGCCTGGTCTGACCGGCAATGTAGGCCCGGTCAGACTGGCCATATGGGCTCGGTCAGACCGGCCCAATCTGTATCCAATTCAGATTAGCTGATTTTGGTTCTATTTTATCTCTAATTAATTATTGACGACTTGGAACCCGTATCCAACTCAAAATAGACTCCACACACTCATGATCAACCTCTATAAATAGAGGCAAGGCCGATTTAAGGACCCCCAAAAAAACCGTAATAGATCCAATCTATTATTTCCTTGAATCGTACCATTACTATTCAATTTACATTCTTGCCCTAGATTCAATTCAGCACGTCCATCTTCATGGGTTTGTGCTGTAAGCCCTCCATCCGTCATGTCGTAATCATGGCAAGTCCTTGTTGGTTCGCTCGTGAATCGTCAGTTTCATCCACGTAACGGATTTCTATTGTTTTATCGGTTTTTACCGGTAATTAGCTCCCTTGGCCGAGTTACCTCTGGTTTTTTGGTGTTTTCTGTAGTGTTTCATCTCTCTTGTCTTCGCCAAGATGTTTAGCAAGATGATCGTCGGAGGACCCAGTCGATTGGAACTACCACTGTCGATCTGACCGGCATTGACAGGTCGGTCCGACCGGGTTGTGCCGTGTCGTAATTCCATCGTCGGCACGCACCAGTCTGACCGGTGGCACACGGTCAGTCTGATCGGCGGTTTGCAGTCAGGCCCTCGGCGTGCCCTTTTTTGTACTGCCGATCAGATCATCGCTTGTAGGTTGGTTTGACCGTAGCTCCCTAGTGCAGTCTGATCAGCAACCCTAGGCCGGCCCAACCGCATAGCCCCTATTCAATTTAATCGGTTTTAGCTAGCCAATTAGGTTTAATTATTTTTAGTTATTTTCTTATACATCGGTTAATTGAATATTATTTTGTGATATTACCTGATTGCCTGGCGACTCCGTTATTTCCTGACCACTGTTTGGGGATCGTCGGAATGTGGCGTCTGCATTGTGTTACGCTTAGGGGTTCACTCCTAAGTATCAGTATGCTTTTTGATCGCCAGATCGACGTCCATGAGTTTGGCACACTTTAGTGTCAACACCTAGATCCCACTAGAAGTCCAAACATATACTTTGGTTATATCACCTGATTTGCGAGATCATTGAGAGAGGTGATGTGAAGATTTTCATGGTGCACACAGATTTAAACATGGCGGATCCATTGATGAAGCCTCTTCCACAACCCAAGCATGAGGCGCATATGAGCTCCATGGGTATTAGATGCTTGCGTGAGTTAGTCATGTGTTTGTGGAAGATTCTAGTAGCGTCTATGCTAATGTATGAGGATAATTGTTATCTTGTTCCTTGAATAAATATCATTTGTGTTGGGGGAAAATATCACATCTTCGGGGTTATTGCCGAAATAGCATAAAGGCAGATAGTGGATTCGAAGGTTCCTGGACGTTCATCTTCGAAGATACCCTGAATCAAGCCTGAAGTACGAAGATAGGCATTGGTTCGAAGTACATCTTCGAACTAAGGCTTTTCAAGATCTTTTCTGACAGCTAAGATGGAAGACTTATCTTCTTTCTCATTAGATTAGTCTTTTACCATTTTAGCCCTATCAAAGGTACCGAATAGTTTCCACTATGTCGGTTGTAATAGAGGGGTAAATAGGTCTTTCCCTTAATATTTGGGCCTATAAATACCCCCCGTTTCACCCTGTAACAGGGACCGAATACAAGTTATTCAATACACACATTCGAATTATTCTAAGTTATTATCCTTTCGGAGGCTTAGAACAGTTCTCTTCGCAAACACTTCGTTTGTTAGTTTCTTTTCTACAGAAACTTGTTAGCGTAATCTTTTACGCCAACAGTTGGCGCCGTCCGTGGGGAACCTAGTCCAAGAAACTTCGTTCTCTACCAACCTTTTACATCATGCCTCCTAAGCGGAGCGCACCCCGCAATCCCGTTCGGAGGTCTTCTCGGATCTCCGGAGAGATACCATTTGACACGGTTGAAGTCGGAGGCCCTTCGACATTCCCTCCGCAAACTCTGGAAGGGGCTTCTATCCCTCGAACATACGAAGCTTCTCTGCCAACCCCTTCCATACTTCGACCACCCGGAGTCCCTCCTCCACCTTCCATCCCCATTCGAACTGATCCTACTAGTTCTCAAGACCCGGAAGATCCTTCCGGAGGAGATGAAGATAATCTTGGAGATATGGCCACTCAAATGGCCAACCTTCAAGCTGAGGTAGCAAGGTGGCGACAGGAAGCTGCAAACAGGCTTCGCTCTCAAGCCATCCCAACTATCCCAGAAGTGCCCGAAGACGATGATCTCGATTATCCCGAAGCCCCGGAGAACGCCTCCTTCGATAATGAATCTCCGCTGCATCCTGAGCTGCAGAAAGTTCGCTTTGATCCAAAGTTCAAAACTTCGAAGCTCTGTAAGTATGCCGGAGATGAAGATCCCGGAGAGTTCGTTCGTTCTTATGCCCTAGCAATTGAAGCTAGCGGAGGAGTTCGAGACACCATGGCGAAGTGCTTCCCTTTAGCTCTTCAAAGAGTGGCATTAAGGTGGTTCTGGTCTTTAAAGCCAGGATCAATTAATTCATGGTCGCAGCTGAAGAAGAAGTTTATAAGCAATTTTCAAGGCACCTTCGTGCCTCCCATGTCAACAGGAAGCCTCTTCCAGGTGAAACAGCTCCCCGGAGAGACATTGAGGCAATATTTTAAGCGCTTCGCTCATACGAAGTCGCAAATTCGGGGGTTGTCTGCATCTTCGGTAGTTGATGCAGCTCGGGAAGGCGTCACTCATCAAGGCCTCCTGGATAAGCTTCATCGGAAAAGAATCTCCTCGGTCTCTCAGTTGATGTCATACTTCGAGGAGTATGCGAGGTCAGAAGAGGGCTGGCTTCGAAGAACGGCCGCTACTTCGTCCATATTGCAAGAAGTTAAAGTAGAAGTGAAAAGTTCGGCACAGCCGCAAGAACCAGTCTTCGAAGTTTAGCATGATCGGAGAAGAGGGCAAAAGCACCCTCGTTCTGAAGTCTTGAATATTGCACCCCCACAGAAGTTTACACAGAGAACTCCACAGTCTTCGGGGAACAAGGCCAGTGGTGGAGGCCGCCGGGGAAAACGGCTGGCAAGGGCCAGACCCTTTTCTGCTGCATCCATGGAGAAAATCGAAGCCATGCAACTGATACTTGCAAGGCTATACTTACTCTAAGGGGAGAGTACCTAGAAAGAACTTCGGGTCGAGGTACTACCGACCGAGTTCCAGCTACAACGCGCCCCGAGCTGGTTCAGGATGTGGCGCGGATAGAAAACTTTGACGCTGCAAGGCACCCTCCAGTGGCCAATGTTATGCCACCTCCGAAGCAAGAGGAAGGCCAAGACCGAGGGAAAAGAGTAGTCCTCCCCATCTCCGGAGGAGGTACCCTCGGAAGCATGTCGAAGAGACAGCGAAGGGACTACGTCAGAGAAGTAGGCCATATTGGGACTTCGTCATCTGCAGCCGCAATGCCGGAGTGGTCTCATGTGCCGATATCCTTTTCTGCGGAGGATGCAGCTGGCATTAAGTTCCTGCATGCAGATCCACTTGTTATCACTGCTGATATTGCGGGCACTGAAGTAAGAAGGGTGCTGATTGACGGAGGTAGTTCGGCAGATATCATTTTTGTTCAAGCCTTCGATCAATTGTGCATCTCCAGGAAGCATCTCCTTCCAGCAGCTCGTCCTTTGCAAGGCTTCGCAGGACCTCCGCTTGATGCACTTGGCCAGATAGGCCTGGAAGTCACCTTCGGAGAAGGTTTGTTGGCTCGAACTGAAGAAGTAATCTTCGATGTCGTAGATGCCCCGTATGCCTATAATGTCATCTTCGGAAGAGGAATGCTAAACCAGTTCGGAGCCGTGGTGCATCACAATTATTTGTGCATGAAGATGCCCACACAAGCAGGAGTCCTTACAGTCTTCGGAGATCAAGCCATTGCTAGGAGGGCAGAATATGGTCATGGTCCCCCTCTTGATCCAAGACAAATAAATAATGTGCAAGATAATGAAGAAATTTTTTCAGCCTCCTCCGAAGCTTCGAAGAAGTCCTTTCCGAGACCAAGTCCCGAAGGAGAGATTGCAACGAAGATCATTGTTAAAGATGGTAAAGAGTATACATTTCAATTTGGTAAAGATTTACCTCCAGAAGTTGCAACCTCCTTGGAAAAGGTGGTAGAAGAGAATTTGGATGTCTTCGCTTGGTCTGACGAAGATATCACCGGAGTCGATCGGGATATCATTGAACATAGTTTACTTGTAAACCCGAAGGCCCGGCCTGTCCGGCAAGGACTCCTGAAAATGTCTGCAAAAAGAGCTACTCTAGCGAAAGACGAGTTGAGAAATTGTTGAAGGCTGGGATTATCAGAGAAGTGGCTCACACAGAATGGTTAGCCAATCCAGTCTTCGTCAGAAAGAAGTCTTCGGGAAGTGGCGCATGTGCATTGATTTCACATCCCTGAATAAAGCATGCCCCCGTGACCCCTACCCCATGCCCCGAATTGATCAATTGGTTGACTCCACCACAGGTTCGGAGTTATTAAGCTTCCTCGACGTGTATTCTGGTTATCATCAAATATGGTTGAAGCGCAAAGATGAAATCAAGACAAGCTTCGTAACTCCTTCGGGACTCTTCTGTTATGTAAGAATGCCCTTCGGCTTAAGAAATGTCGGGGCTACTTTTTTGAGGTTAGTTGCTAAGGCTCTAGGTCATCAATTAGGTCGCAATGTGGAGGCCTATATGGATGATATTGTAATAAAGAGTGCTTTAAAGCACCAACATAGCCTAGACTTAGCAGAAACATTCAACAGCCTTCGGGCATGTGGGATCCGTCTTAACCCCGAAAAATGTATATTCTGAGCTAAGGCTGGAAAGTTGTTAGGTTATTTAGTTTCAAGCAGGGGAATTGAAGCTAGCCCTACTCAAATAACTGCGCTACAAAAGATGGCTCCTCCGGAAAATTTAAAGCAAGTGCAAAAGCTGACTAGGCGTCTGGCAGCACTTAGCAGGTTTTTATCAAGGTCTGCGGAGAGAAGCTTGCCTATATTTAAAGCATTGAAAGGGTCCGAAGATTTTGCATGGACACCGGAGTGTCAGAGAAGCTTCGAAGATATTAAAGAGTATCTCAGTAATCTTGCTACACTCACGGTGCCTACTGCGGACGAAACCCTGCTCCTTTACCTTGCAGCTACAGGTTCTGCTGTCAGCGCAGTCCTTGTCAGAGAAGTGGATTTCAATGGGAAGTTGGTCCAAAATCCTGTTTATTTTGTATCCGAAGCATTATCAGGAGCGAAGACAAGATACTCCGAACTTGAGAAGTTCGTTTATGCTCTGATAATGGCTTCGAGGAAATTAAGGCATTATTTTTTGGCTCACAATGTAATTGTACCAACTTCGTATCCTTTAGGAGATATGCTTCGAAGTAAGGATTCCACTGGAAGGATTGGAAAGTGGGCAGTTGATCTAGCACCCTTCGGCATATCTTTCCTGGCAAGAACAGCAATCAAATCTCAAGTTTTAGCAGATTTTGTGGCAGAATGGACTCCGCCTGCAAATTTGGTTCCGGAGAAGTCAAGTGACGGAGTTTGGACTGTTTATTCCGATGGGGCTTTCCAAGCATCCGGAGCAGGCATTGGAGCAGTGTTAATTTCACCTTCAGGGCAAAGAGCAATGTACTCCGCAAGACTCAACTTTAAGTCTACCAATAATATAGCGGAGTATGAAGGGATTTTATTGGGACTCCGAAAAGCACGTGCTCTAGGGGCTACAAGAATTATTATAAAGACAGATTCTCAGATAGTAGCAGGGCACGTAGATAAAAGTTTCCAAGTTCGGCATCCACAGCTTGCAAAGTACTTAGAAGAAATCCGTAAAATCGAAGCACACTTCAAAGGTATTTCCATTCGGAGTATACCAAGAGTAGAAAATGTGCAAGCGGACATCTTAGCAAAAGCTGCAGCCGGAGCTGTAGATGTGCCCGAAGAAGCTTTCTATGAGGAGCTCAATATACCTTCGGTACCACAAATTCCCTCTGCAGAGATTCTTTGCATTCCTAGTGCAGATTGGAAAAATTCAATCATGGAACTTTTACAGGGAGGAACAAATTTGCCCGAAGAGCCACAGCTGTCAAGATTAAAGCTTAGAGCCAGAAATTATCAAATAATCAATGGTATTTTATACAAAGCCGGAGTATGTTCCCCTCTACTCCGATGTATATCTCAAGCCGAAGACCAAGAAATTCTTCGAGAAATTCATGAAGGCCTTTGTGGTAGCCATCTAGCCCCGAGAGCTTTGGCAGGAAAAACACTTCGCCAGGGGCTTTATTGGCCTACAATAACAACTGATGCGGAGAGCTTAGTCCGCACTTGTCAAGGATGCCAGTGGATGGGTCGACGGAGTCATCGCCCACCAACAGCTCTTCAAGTCATTGCTCCGGTATGGCCTATGGCCAGATGGGGTATGGATTTAATTGGTCCCTTTCCAATAGCCAAGGGAAATCTGATGTTCGCAGTGGTAGCTATTGAATATTTTTCTAAGTGGGTGGAAGCAGAACCCTTGACAGCTATCACTTCGAACAATGTACAGAAATTCTTCTGGAAGAACATCATCTGCCGGTTCGGAGTGCCTAGACAACTTACAGTGGATAATGGAACACAGTTCGACGCAGAACCCTTCAGGAAGTTTTGCGAAGATCTAGGCATTCAGTTATGTTTTGCTGCAGTAAGACATCCTCAGTCTAATGGAGCCGTAGAGCGAGCCAATGGAAATATTTTGTCAGGGCTAAATCGAAGGATAGTAGGATTATCAAAGGGACTGTGGACCGAAGAGCTTCCGAAGATTTTGTGGTCCATTCGGACTACGCAAACAAGGTCCACAAGGTTTTACTCCATTCAGACTACTATTCGGAGATGAAGCTATGACTCCAACGGAGCTCAAAGGAGGATCATTTCGCAGCACCGAACCGGAGATTGAAGAAGAAAGAGAAGCTTCGTTAGATTTATCCGAAGAAACAAGACTTCGAGCTGTGGCGAATTTATCAAAGTATCATCAGCAAACGAAGGCTTGGTTTGACCCGAAGGTTAAGCTCAATGAACTAAGACCGGGTCATCTTGTTCTACGAAGCATTATAACGCCAGAGAAGTTAGGAAATAAATGGGAAGGTCCATACCTAATTGTTCGTTCAGGACGCCCTGGCTCTTTTAAGTTAGCTAATTTAGAAGGTGAAGAGTTAGCACACACTTGGCATGCGGAGCACCTAAAGTGATACTTCGCATAAGGGCTCCTTGTAATTTGCTTGTAATCATCCTCTAAATTAATAAAGCATATGATCCTGATAGTGCCTTCCCCTCATAGACTTCCAGCTTCCGAGTGGACGCACTGGAACCGCGGGGTCGACCGAGAGGGAAGTGTCATGAAGCTGGGTTGTATTTTCGGACTTCGAACCATTAGTTCGAAGCTTCCGACGTGGGGGCTGACATAATCCGGAGCCCAAGCCACCGGCTTGTAGGCATCCGTAAAAGAGCCCAAAACCACATCCTACGGAGTCCAAGCCATTGGCTGGTAGACTTCCGTAAAAAGAGCCGAAGGTGGCCAAAATCTGTGGAGTCCAAGCCATTGGCTGGTAGACTTCCGTAAAAAGAGCCGAAGGTGGCCAAAATCTGCGGAGTCCAAGCCATTGGCTGGTAGACTTCCGTAAAAAGAGCCGAAGGTGGCCAAAACCTGCGAAGTCCAAGCCATTGGCTGGTAGACTTCCGCAAAAAGAGTCGAAGGTGGCCAAAATATACGGAGTCCAAGCCATTGGCTGGTAGACATCCGTAAAAAGAGTCCAAAGAGACCATTGCAAACTCCGAACCATTGGTTTGACAGAGATCGCAAAAATAAGCCGAAGATGGCTAAAGCAAAACAGAATTTGAGCCATGAGCTTCGAATGTCTGTTAACACAGTCCAAAGTGACAAATTATCTAAGATACTAAGGTATCTTGAAAGTTATCTCAAATGATTTCTTTCAAAAAAAAACAAACAAACGTACTAAGTTGCCTTTCTTCCGACTACAAATAGTCGAAGACAATTTATAAAATTTTAAAAGATCTTTAAATTACAGAGGGGCTCCGAACCCCCAAAAAAATTGTACTTCGAAGTTTTTTCTTTGCGCATAACCATCTTTGAATACAGTTCGAAGTTGCTTATCCCCAAAGAGGGGCTAGTAAATATGGAGACAATTTTAAATCGGTATTCATTATTCAAACGAATGTGTTTACAGATTACATCAGGAAAAATTGGTATCTATACCAAGAAGAAATTGAAGACCTCTTCGATTTCTAGAGCCAAGGTTGGAACGACTAGTTCCACTACCGGGAGTTCTAACAACTTTACGTTTAACCCTCCGGCCCCCCTTCGACGCTCTAAAATCTTTTTGTTCCTGCTGAAGCTCGGCCCAAGTTCGAAGTCATTCGGGGCTCCTTTCCCAGCTTCTAAGATCTTCAGATCTTTTATTTCGAGCTTCATCTTCGTTTTCAGACCAGGCAACGTCCTCAGAAGATGAAGTGTTTAAGCTAACCTCTTTTTCTTCCTCTTTAATATAAGACAATATATCTTTGATTACTTCGGGCGCAATTACACCGGAGCTATCTCGAGGAATTAAAAATCGAGGACGCTTGTAAGTCTTTAGAAGTTCGAAGGTGTTCCATAATGAGCGAAGTTCGTTGTTAATTTCTAACACTTCGATATCTTCCGTATGAGGCAAAGCCTAAAAATATGATAAACAAATTTTCATTGATAAATGTTCATAAACATGAAGCTTTACATAGTCAAAAATCCTAAATTATTCCTAAACCTACGGGTGCGGAGGAGGCTGGCTGCTTGAAGCTTGGTTCCGAACTTGCTTCTGGCGTTGGCCTTCGTCGATCCAGGCCTTGATCGCAGTGCGACCTTCGGCTCTCCATGAAGCTTGGAAGGCTTGCCAGGCAGCGGTTACGCCTTCGGAAGGAGTTAGAAGCCACTCGTCGTCGAAGGTAATAGGGACCTCTGTGCTCGGAGTGATTGTTCGGCCCAAGTCCTCGTAGTAACGAAGTAATCCGATAGCAAACACTTGTCCGGAGAGTTCTCCGTAACGAATGCCCGCCGTCTTCATTTGCTTCGCTGCTCCTTGGATCCTTTTTAACCGGCGCAGCAGAGTAACGTTGTCATCTGAAGGAAGTGATCCAGTAGTACCGAAGTACTCCAGAACACCTAGCATCTGTTCTATGACCTCCGTAGCTACCTTCTCGGACTTAAGCTTTTCTTCAATTAATGCATCCTTGT
Organism: Zizania palustris; assembly: GCA_019279435.1. Taxonomy (NCBI): domain Eukaryota; kingdom Viridiplantae; phylum Streptophyta; class Magnoliopsida; order Poales; family Poaceae; genus Zizania; species Zizania palustris. The sequence continues at coordinate 38,159,747 of JAAALK010000288.1, forward strand.
TCGAAGTCGTTTCTTCTAGAACTCCGGAAAGCCTAGCATTCTCCGTAGTTAAAGTATTCTTTTGATTTAGGAGTTGGCTAGCTTCCTCTTGGAGCCTGACAAGCTCGGACCCTGCATTAGCATGCTCCAACCGCACCCTTTCGATTTCCGCCCGAAGCACGATACTTTCTGCTTCGAGCTCCTTATTTGCAGCCTCCAAACCCTGTCTGGCCCTGCGTTCTGCCGAAATCATATTATTCATTTGAACCACTCTAGCTTCGGAGAAAGATAAGTTGCGCTGAAGAGCTTCGTTTTCTTCCCGAAGCTGAGCAATTTCATATTCGCTTGATAAAGTTGCAGCGCGGGCCAAGACCGCTTGCTAAGAAAAGGAAAAACCGAAGTAAGAAATTATTCATGTATAATTTGTTATTATTTCAAAGGTATTCCGTACCTAGTAGGCTGCTCGTTCTAGGGCAACATTTAGCTCCGAACTCTTCGCCTTGCTTAAAATAGCTACCAGCTCTGTCTCCCCGACTTCGCGACTGACTCGACCTAAAGGTTTGAGCAGAGTCCGAAGCCCGGTTCTTTGCTCCAAAAAAGGAGTTAAAAGAGGGAGCATTGCCGAAGCTTCTTGGTCATCCCTGCTTGGCAAAGCTCCGGAGTGTTCTGCTGAGGTCCTTGGAGCTTCAGTAGATGGCCCCCCCTCAGTAGATTGACTCTCGTCTGTTGATTCAGACGAAGTTGATCCTTGAGCAGGGAGAGGTTCTATATGTCTTTTACCCCTTCCAGGCCCCTGTTGAGCGACTTCCGGGTGAGGCTCCGAAGTTGTCGAAGGCCCTTGAATTGGATCTTCGCGACGTACTTCTACAGAAGAGGGCTCTGCAAAAGCAAAGGTATTATACATTGTATAATTTTGCAGAAAAGAATAAGAGAATCATGCGAAGTTTACCTTCGACATTTTGGGGGCGAGCGAGCATCGGACTGCTCGGAGGATCGAAGGTAAGATCTTCGTCTGAATCCAAAGTTAAAATTTCAACTGTCGGAGTATCTCCTTGAGCAATCCTCCCTTCATCCAAAACTGAAGTTGTAGCAACTTCGACTTCACCTTCAGCCGCAGGGGCTTCGATTTGCTCTTCCTCTTGGGGCAAATCCTCTCGAGCATCCGGAGTTCTCACTTCTTCAAGGATAGCCTGAGACTCTGGCACACCTGCAGCATCTTCGATATGAATATCTGTTTGAGCTGCATCTTCATCAATCAACCTCACTAATAGTTTACCTTCATCTTCTTGAGAATCGGAGGCTGAAGCTCTTGGGCTCGGAGGTGCAGGCTTTTTAGGCTTCTTAGCCACCTTCTTCACCAGAGTCTTTGCGGAGCTCGAAGCCCCAGCTTCGGCTTTCCTTTTCTTGGGTCCTTTCTCCGAAGGCACCCAATCCATCAGAGGGGCGGAGTGATTCCCAACGTTCCCCATACTCTGTTAAATCTCTCCCAACTCCCGACTAACTTGACTCTCCATTGTTTTTCGGTCGGAGTTGGAGCGCCCAAAATCTTCTCCGAAGCCCTTATGATTTGTTCCGAAGTAATAGGGGCTGAAGAAGCTAAAAAATGAATCAAGTTAGTTGTTATTCGGATGAATATACATAATGCATGTTGTCTTCGAAGTTACCTGCAGGGCTCGAAGTTGAGGTGATTTTTCGGAGACTGCCTTCCGAATCCTCTTCGAAGATGACAGGCCAGTTGGCCATCAGTGGAGAGATTTGCAACCCGAGGAACTCTTCAGCTAAGTCTCGCATACTTAACCTCCGGCTGATCCGCTGAAGTAAGTTAAGACGAGATTGGAGCTGACCCTGACTGGGATGCACTAAGGCTTCCTTCCGGAATTGGATCTCTTTCAAAGGTCCGGCCAGAGGGTTACTCGCTCCAACTTCGGCATAGAACCACCTCATAACCCAGTCAGTGTACCATCTTGCGTTGATGGCCTTAGCAGGAAATTGCAGGGCATATTCGTCTCGGAGCCTAAAATTAATGCTTCCGAAGGAAACCACTACCTTTTCACCTCCGAGACCTACGAAGGTTTTAGGCTGGCATGAAGCCCTATGCAGTGCAGCGAAGATCTCTGCCCTCCCCTCACAGCCTTCGGCTCTCAATGACCATTCGAAGATAGCCAGTCTAGCTACTGCATTCGGAGATAATTGAGGGAGGGTGACATGGAATAGATCGAGTACCTCCGCCAGGAAGTCTACTGCAGGAAGGCCCAAGCCGGCTTCGAAGAAGGCTTCGAATACAACCACTTCTCCGGGTCTTGGTGATGGAATAAGCTCTTTTCCAGGCTTGCGAATCATCACTCCGGTACTGATCTTCCCTTCCACTGCTATTGCTAGCGATTCCCTTTTACAGGTAGAAGATCCCAGTTGGAAAGACTGGTCCAAATACTTCGTTGATGGCGGGCAGAGACTTTGATCATCAATACTTTGGGGATTTCTCCCTCCTGCCGCCATAGATGTCGCTGCAGATGCCGGAGGTGCCACCGCCAATGTTGCAGCTGCTGCTGCTGCAACCGCCTGCTGCCGGGCCAAGGCCGATGGAGCTCCAGATCCTTTAGTCTTCGCCATTGCGATCGCTGGATTGCTTTAGGGAAATGGGGGCTAGGGCTCAAAGAACTCAAGAGGCTCAAAAGATTTTTGATTGCGAGAAAGCGGTGAAAAGGTAACCGGGTAAGTTCTAGGCCTTCTATTTATAGCCTAGATTTTACTTTTTTACCGTTAGTCCATGCCGTTTCGCATTCCTGCCGTTACTTTTCTCCGAAATTAACGCATTCTACAGTTTCCGTTAGAAACAGAAAGCTAACGGCTATTTTCTCTAAGTCTAAAAGACTTTCGAACTTCCTGAGTCGGTTCTAAGATAGTTCGAAAAGCAATTATCCTAAGACTGATTCGGAGTTTATATCTTCGTACATTTCGGAGATGAATTTAAATTTAATAACCCCTATGTCTGGTTATTTTTTCCTTCCGTATACTGCTTTCCTAATGTTACAGGTTAAACGGAGAAGCGTATTCGAGGGGCTACTGTTGGGGGAAAATATCTCATCTTCGGGGTTATTGCCAAAACAGCATAAAGGCAGATAGCGGATTCGAAGGTTCCTGGACGTTCATCTTCGAAGATACCCTGAATCAAGCCCGAAGTACGAAGATAGGCATTGGTTCGAAGTACATCTTCGAACTAAGGCTTTTCAAGATCTTTTCTGACAGTTAAGATGGAAAACTTATCTTCTTTCTCATTAGATTAGTCTTTTACCATTTTAGCCCTATCAAAGGTACCGAATAGTTTCCACTATGTCGGTTGTAATAGATGGGTAAATAGGTCTTTCCCTTAATATTTGGGCCTATAAATACCCCCCGTTTCACCCTGTAACAGGGACCGAATACAAGTTATTCAATACACACATTCGAATTATTCTAAGTTATTATCCTTTCGGAGGCTTAGAATAGTTCTCTTCGCAAACACTTCATTTGTTAGTTTCTTTTCTACAGAAACCTGTTAGTGTAATCTTTTACGCCAACAATTTGCATTTAATTAATGCGTACGACTTGTTATGTAAAACTATTTTCTTTATGATGATATTGTTCAAAAGGGTCCCTAATCTTGTAATCATGTGGGACAGTGATGATACATGGATTAGCACATCCGACTGATTGATGATTGTGTTTCACAGATCAATACCCTCCTTCTGGCAAAAACCCTGAGCAAATAATCGAGCCTTGTTATGCACCACAACCCTATCTTCACCTTGCTTATTCTTAAACACCCACTTGGTGCCTATGGGGTTGCAACATGGTGGAAGCTCAACTAGTGTCCAAACCTGATTGCGAACAAAATTTCCAAGCTCGTCTTGCATGGCATTTATCCAATTTGCATCAGATAAAGCATGAACAACATCTCTAGGATCAAATGTGGCAACAAAAGGAGACACAACAAACACAGCAAGAGAACCAGTCCGAGAACGCAAAGTTCTCGTAGTGAGATCACTGGTGTGAAGGATGTGCCCAAGAAAATTCTGTGGATCGAAAGTTCTGATAGGAAGTATCGGAAGTTCCGGTTATTTTCTAGTCTCGATACAAAGAACAAATGTTGCTTCAGAAGTTCCGATATGGTATCAGAAGTTCCGACGAGCCATAAGTTCTGATTCAAAATCAGGGAATTATTGTACTGATCAAAAGTTCCGATGTGGTATCGGAAGTTCCGAGGTGGTATCAGAAGTTCCAAGATGGGTGATAACAGATTAGATCTATTGCGTGTCGTACTGTATCGGAAGACCTAAAATACCCTAACGGAAGTTTCGATCCAGGATCGGAAGTTCCGACGTGGGCAAACAGATTGGATCTGTTATGGTTTTTAGAGTTTTGGGATGAGCATGACCAAGGGGCTCTCAACCCTATAAAAGGAGAGGAGGAGAACGTCTTAGAACAAGCAATAAGCCTAGATTAAACCTAGCCACCCAAGAGTTCTCTCCTTACTTTCTTGATCTCAATTGTTGAGATCAAGGATCCCTGTCTCTCACGTGTGGTGCTACCACACTACCGTGGGAGGTAATCCATCCCTGTACGTGTGGACTCTGTGGAGGCATTGCTCCAATGGCAATGCTCATGGACATCTACATGCGAACGACTACATCATCTTCATCGATCGGATCGGCGAAGGATGGCAAAGACGAAGCAAGGATAGGCTTGACGCGCTACTCCAACATCTTGTTCCGCTACACCTAGCATGTCTCATGCTAGAAGGTACCTATCCATGATCTCACAGGCGCATGAGTCTTGGGCCCAGGGCATAAATTTTGAATTTTACAGCTAGCGTAGCTCCCCTATTCCCCAACACGATGATGAGTTTTAAGGGGTGATCATGTTGAAATGCCCTAGAGACTTAACGATCAGACGTCACCCCACTGGAGTCAGCAACTGGCACCTCTGGACTCAACTGAGGGGTCTCAATCGAAGTGGAAGAAGTGATCAGAGGTCTGCCCTCATCCTTAGTCGATGTGTCAGAAGGTATGGGTTCTGTAGGTTGTGTAGAGGGCCCACCCTCATCAACATTGGTAGTTTCCACATCTTTCTCAAAGATGGGCTCTCCAATCTCATCATCACTAGAAAGCTCAAAAGGAGTAAGCGAAGACATAGACGCATTAAAATAAACATCACATGTCCTAACAAGGTGCTGGGAGTCGAGGTTCCAGACTCGAAAGCCTCGAGAATGCAAAGCATAACCATGAAAAACTCCATTCCAGCAACAATACTCAAACTTGTCCAAATACCCTCCCTTCTTGAGCACAAAGCCCTTGTAGCCAAATGCTCACAAGTGGCTCATCTTGGGCTATCTGCCATACCACAACTCATATGACGTCTTACCTATGTAAAATCAAAGAAAAATGTGGTTGGACAGATAGCAAGTTGTGTTCATAGCTTTAGCCTAGAAATTCCTTGGAGTCCTATGCTCATCAAGCATCATCCTAGCCATCTCAACCAGCGTACGGTTCTTTCGTTCTACAACACTATTGTTGGCGCAAAAGATTACGCTAACAGGTTTTAGTAAACTCGAAAGATTGACAAACGAAGTGTCTATTTATCTGAACTATTCCAAGCCTCCGAATTGGATAATAGCTTGAAATAGTTTGAAGTGTATATCGAATACCTGAATATTCGATATCCCTTACAGAACGAAGAGGGGTATTTATAGACAAGATACATTAGGAAAAGACTTCTTTACCCTCTAATTACAACCGACTTGGAAGATATTGTTTAATATTATTCGTATGGTTAAAAGGGTAAAAGACTAAGTCAACAGCGAGAAAGTAATTCTTCCATCCTTGCTGGTAGTACCTCTTCGGGTAAAGAGGGTCCGGGATTTTTTTCATGCCGGAGCCTTAATGGAGACCTCCATCGTGAAATGCTGCGAATGTAACAAAGCCTTGATTCTTTTAGGACATTCGGAGATCGGGACTTCTAACTTTCTTTTGTCTTCTGACAATGTTTATGTAGAGATTTTAAAATGATGCTGAGGATGAAATATCTTCCCACAACAGTAGCCCCTTGAATACATCTCTCCGAATGACCTGTGCAATGAAGAGAGAAGTATACGCAAGAAGTATTTTCATACTCAAGACTTAGAAAAATTTGAAAACCATTTGTAATAATGTCTCCGGGCAGCTTCGGAATCGGGGACTCTTCGAAGCCAAACTAGTCGTTAGTTCTTAGAGCCGTTATACCCAAATTAGAGCCGTTACTCTCCAAGGAGGCTAATCGTCACACGATCTCACGACAGTTTTAAGTCTTTAGTGTAGTGGCCCTACATGTCATAACGGCATCGAAACCGAAACAAAGCAACCCAAACGTTGCTTCGTACATACAACACAAGGGACTTCAGGGGGTATAAAAGGAGGAGAATAGTGTTTTTGAGGCACGTTACCAACTGCTCTGTAGACTTGCTTTTCCACATCTCGAGTTTCCATTTCCAACATTTCTAGTTTTGTTCAATGGAGAGAACTAGCTCCAAAGTGCCTGCGCCGGCCTCGACATTGGCCCGGCAGTAGACCATGGCAGCGGCGGCAGGATCTTTAGAGAATCCTCGACCAGTCGGCCCTCAAGATCTCTGACTGGCTTCCACCAAGTATATGGACAAATCGTGTTGTCTTAGAGCGTCGACTTGCTCAAAGAAGATGATAGCCGAAGCAATTGCTAGACGACTAGGGCCCAGAGTGAAAGTGCGAGCCCCTAGGAAAGAAGTTATTCCGGTACTGCAAGCGGGAGAAGTAGTCGTTTTCGAAGCTTTCTTCGAAAACCGACTTGGGCTCCCCTCTATGGACTTCTTGGCGGAGGTATTAGATTTGTTCCATGTATATCTTCCTCAACTTTCTCCAAACACAATCACTCACTTGACCATATTCGAATGGGCCTTGCGAGATGAAGGGTGTGCGGGGAGAGCAGAAATCTCCGTAGCCCTGCACAAGGCTTCCTGCTAGCCAAAGACATACATCGGACTTGGCGGAGAGAAGATGGTGGTGGCCTTCGGGAGCATAAAATTCCAACTTCAGGATGGTTTTCAAGATAGATTCCCAGCAAAGGCCATCAACGATCAATGGTACTTAGATTGGATCCTCCGCTAGTTCTATGCGGAGGTGGGCATGACCTCCGTCTTGGCGGGGCTCCTGGAAGAGATCATGTACTAGAGGGAAGCGGACATTAGCCCAGAGCCGAGCCAACTTCAGGTACGCCTCGGGCTATTGTACACCATAGGTCGAGGCATGAGTATGCGTGACTTGGCGTAGGAATTCATACCCCTCCGGATTCCACCTCTGATGGCCAACTAGCCAATCCACTTCGAAGAGAAGCCGGAGGGGGGACTTCATGAAATCTCTTTGAACTTCGTAGAGAAGATTCTCATATATCCTGCATCAAAATGTTTCATAAATATATTGATTTGATTTTATTGAACTAAGAGATGATATCTTATCTTTCAGCTTCGCAGATGACGCTGACTCTGGAGCAAATAGTTCGAGCAGCGGAGAAAGTTCTCGGAGCTCCTTCGCTCGTGGAGTGGAGGGTGAAGCTTGTGAGGAACTAGGAGCAATTCAACCGAGTATGGAGTGTACTCAGAGTCGAGCCCCGGGCCCTTCCAGACTGGTCTGTGATAGAACCGGCGCCGAGAAAGAGGAAATCCGAGGCCGGGGCCTCTGGCCCGGTGAAGACACCGATGAAGAAGGTGGCCCACAAACTGAAGGGTCGTACCCCTTCAAAGTCTCCCATTTCATCACCAGAGCAGTCCGAAGAAGATGATGCGGACGCGAAGATGGCAAAGGAGATCGAGGCTCTGCTTACGAGGGACGATGAAGGGGGTTCTCAGATGGAAACCGAGACTCTCGTCATAGATGACACAGAGGTGACGCTGAATAAAGAGGGGGTGAACTTGGGCAGGTGGATGCCAAAGTTGCTCCATTAGGCTAGACGGAAGTCCCGGTTCATGACCAAGGTAGAGTCAATGCTGAAAGGGTTCAGACCGTGGAAATGGAGGGCCCTGCTTTGGATGAAGTGGTGGTTGCCGCAGCCGAGGATACTGAAAAACCAATGGTTGGTTTCGGAGTCTGTGATGAGTGATTGATAAATTTTATCCTCTGATTCGAATGGGTCCCTCCGAAGGGGTTCGGAGGTTGTTTCACCGAAGGGTTCGGTGGGTTTGTTTGCTGCAGCTGTTGCAGCGGAGTGTGCCTATCGGAGGGGTCCGACAGTACACGATGACTTGGTTGTACCGAAGGGCTCGGTACTTTGGGTGGTACACCAGAGTGTGTGTCGGAGGTTGTTTACCCGGAGAGGTCTCCGGGGTACTGGATACACTTTTCTGTTTGTCTATGGTGCGCAGGTGACTTCGGAGGCGACGGACGGTTCACAGCAAGTGAACTTGGGTCAAGCGGGAGGCTTGATGCTAGGCGAGAGGGGAGCTCGGTCATGAAGGCTGCGAAGGGGTCGAGGTCGGACCTTGGGTCGAGGTGCGCTAGATGAAGGCAGAGAGTGCGGAGCATGGCTCCGGATGAAGGTACCCCGAGACGAAGTCCTCGGAGGCGAGGCACTTCAAAGGGTACTCCGAATGGAGTGACTTCGGAGTATGGTGTACCAAGTCCTCAACAATGAGGTAGGGCTTTCAAAGTGTGCTCCAGAGGGAGGCACTCGAAGGTATAACCGACGAAGGTCTTAGAAGTCGAGGTGCATTGAAGGCATGGTCCGGGTGAGGTTCATCGAGGAGTGTGCTCGGGGAGGGACACTGCGACGAAGTGCTCATGGAATGCTTCATGCGGAGGCCTTGGACGAGGGAGGGATTTCGAAGGGTGGTACTCCGAAGGTGGGGCTTCAGAGTGTGGCTGACATGAGGTACTTCAGCCATGCATGGCTTCGGTACATGAGCTGACGGAGTTCGAGCTGGGACTAGCTGTGAAGTCGTGGTGGTCCACTCCGAAGTTGATGGCGCGAAGGCCCAAGGGCTTTGACGGCTTCGGCTCAAAACCGTCACTATATCGAAGGCTGACTTTGCTAAAGCGAAGGCCGTCAGGCTCAAGGCTTCTCACCGAAGCTACCGCACCCCTCGTGTGCGAAGGGGGCTTCAGAAGAATCCAAGACTGCAAAGGCTAACCATGTCTGCTCTGCAAAAGCTGATGTTGTCTCCTCTGCGACGCTGACAAAAGAAGCCTCCAAATAAAGTAGACTACCAAATGTACCCCCTGTTCTGATGAGACAAAAATAGTGTAAACCCTAGGGGTAACATAGTCTATTCACAGGGCTAAATAGTGCCTATAAATAGTGGAGGCTAGCTAGGTCACGGTAACACTTTGAGCAGCCATTTTTGAGCTCCTGTGCTAGCCGCCACACCTCATATATTTCAGTCCGTGAGTTCATTTTGTGTTCCCTGTTCAAGCAATGAAACTTTGATTATGTTTTCATTTATTGTTTGAACTTGTATGCCTACTTTACACTGCATGTTTTGATTTCTCTGTGCACCATCTTCTTCTGGGTTGAGTTTGTGCACTGGATCTCTTCTGGAGAAGTGTGTGAGAAGTCTGTTCATGTGAAGTGTGTGTTTTTCAGTGTCTGTTCACTCTGTGTAAACTGGAGGCAAGACCTCTCTTATTACTAGCGAAGCACTGTTCTTGGCTTAACTCGAAGCCCGTTTTCTTCCCTTGTCAAAGTCCTCGGCGAAGTATGTTCAGTGTGCATTTAGACCATCGAAGTACGAAGCCTAGCACCAGTTGCTATCGCTGAGTATTTGGTCGAAGTCCTCAGAGGGAAGTATGCTCTTGCGAAGGGTGAAGTGCGAAGCCTGCTCGAAGGCACCCAGTGTGCGGAGCCTGCATTGACTTAGCAGAGTTGAGTTTTTGGTGTTGTGGGTGGAGCGAAGTCTTCTTGACTTCGAACTTTTGCTCCTAGCAAAGCCTGGTTTCGGAGCTGTGAAATACCTCCGAACCAGAACTTTAAAGGGTGTGTTCGAAGCCTATTCCGCAGAAGACAGAATTAAAACAGAAGACTATTTTTAGTCTGCAATGTTAAAAGATCCCATTCACCCCCCTCTGGTCACCATTTTCGGTCCAACAATTCATATCAGAGTGGGTTAAGATCACCAGTTGACCTTAACCGGTTTTGTGATGTGTTGGCAACATGGACAGAGTTAGTAAAATACCTCTGTTCGATGGGGCTACTTTTGCATACTGGAAGGTGCGCATGGAGGCTTACATGCTGAGCCAAGGAAATGCAATTTGGGAGATTGTGGACTCACAATACTCCATCCCTGAAACTCGCATCTCTCAAACAGAGAAAGATCAGTATAATGTCAACTCCAAGGCTAGAAATATATTGTTCATTGGTTTGAGTCAGAGTGAGTTTGATAGGGTGCAGCACCTTAGGACAGCTAGGGAAATTTGGACTACACTCACTATTTTTCATGAGGGCTCTACACAGATTAAGGCCAGGCACCAAAGCACATACAATAAAAAGTATCAGTTGTTTGTGCAGGCACCTGGTGAATCTATAGATGCCATGTTTTCTCGCTTTGATGTGATAGTCAGTAACTTGCGGTCCAACGGGAGGCTTGCTTACAATGATCATGATAGGGCTATCAAGCTTCTCTATGCTCTTGATCATAGCATATGGGAAGTGAAGATATCCAGCATTGAGGAGTCCACAGGTTATGACACATTGACCTGTGATGAGCTCTTCAGCAAGCTGAAGTCCATAGAGATTGCCAAGGCATCTCTTGCAGTGCATAGGAACTCCTTGCCACAGCCATTGGCATTGGTTTCTAGCACTAGCCATGGCACCCCTGTAGAACCAAGCACATCTGGCACTTGTGTTCTTACAGGTGGCTTTGCTTTGTCCTCCCTGGTCTCCGTCACTAAGGAGCAGGTGGATACTCTGGATGATGATAAGCTTGCTCTCATTGCCAGAAGATTCACCCGTTTTCACGATGAGAGATGGGATCAGAGGAGAAGTGGTTTTAGTGGTTGTTTTGAGTGTGGTGACACTTCTCACATCAAGGCCAATTGCCCTAAACTCAAGAAGAGAGATGAGAGTGAGCGCCCCAAATACCACAAAAAGGAGAGAAAACCCTTTGTGAAGGGCAAGCGCGGCAAGGTGGCTAAGAGAGTAGCCAAAGCCGCTTCTAGAGCCTTTGTTGCTGCTCTTAGCGACATCGAAACTTCCTCAACTGAGGAGTCGAGCAATGATGAGGAGGAGGAGTCCCCTAGGAAGGAGGAGAAGAAGGACAAGAAGGGACGAGATTTCACTGGTCTTTGCTTCATGGCCGACAGTGATCACAACGGCGATGAGCTTGACTCATCTGAGGTACCTCTATCCTATGACCAGCTTTCAATTAAATTAGATGAACTGAATCAAGTAGTTCTTGTTTAGGATAGATTACTTGTGCAAGCCGCTAGAGATAGAAAAGACCTTAAACTAAGGCTAGAATCTGTTTCTACTAATTATGCCATGCTTAAGTCTAGGATTAATGATGCTGAATGTGAATCTTGTACTGTTATCATGGGTGAGTTTGCTCAGTTGCGTTCTATACATGCTCAAACTCTATCTGAGCTTGAGACTACACAGAAGCAGCTACTGCACAGAAGCAGCTTTTGATGGTTGATTCTAGTTCTCATGATATAAATGAATGCATGAACTATTCTTTATTAGATGAGAGCATTGATTTACGTGATAAGCATGTTCATCATTTAGAGGCTAGATTGGAGAGGGCCGGTAGTTCTAAGGATGTGCAACCTATGTGTGACACTTGCATAACCCTTAAGGACCAGCTAGGCACTGTTAGAGAGCGAGCTGAAAACCTTATGACTGAGAATTAGTACCTTCTTTTTGTGGTTAACAAATGCACTGAGGGAAAGGGTAGGATGGACTTGCTTTTGGCCAAGACCAAGATGTGTGTCGATAGGGCAGGGTTAGCTCTAGGATTGGGTTTTGAGAGGATTCCCTCAAACAGAGAAAACAAGACTGTTTTTACCTCGCCAACTACCTTAGAGAAAGAAAGAGCCATGCTAGACACACCGTCAGTCAAAAGGCCTACCCAAACCCCAAAGAAAACCACTCCTTCCACAAAGAAAATTCCTCCCAAGAAAACCACTCAGCAGAAGCCCAAGGAGCTCGTGAGGATTGCTCCTATGACCCATGAGAGTGACCCTAGGAGAGTTTTTCATTGTTACTACTATCAGAAGGCGGGTCACTTGGTTGGGTTATGTTTTTGTCGCATTAAGGATGAGCGACGCTCTCAGGCGTTGAGGTTCCAGAACATGCACTACCCATCATTAGGTATGCATGAGTCTGAGTTTTACTCTCGTCCTGTGTTCGAGGCTCCTCGTACTTCTCGGAGAGGTTTTGCTCCTCGAGGTATTCACCATGTTCCATATGGTGGTAGACCCCAGGCAAGTAGGCTTGTACCTCGTCAGAGTAGGAGACCTCGTCATGCATTTGGGTCACAGCATGTAGGTAGACCTCGCACTTTGCATCATTCTGATTATCATGTGTGTAGATAGTCTATTTTTACTGTGCCTACTACTCGTATCACTCAATGCTAGATGCCTCGTCATGTATTCACTCACCCCAGCACTGAGCGATCGAGATTTTCCTATCATATGTAGGCGCCAGATCGAGGCTTGGAGGGCACGTGGATCATGGACTCCGATTGTTCGCGTCATATGACCGGAGATGCAGCATGGTTCTCCAGCCTCACCACAACCAAGCAAAAGGAACATATCACCTTCGGCAACAATAGAAGGAGTAGAGTGAAAGGTAAAGGTGTGGTAAGAATAAACTCGAATTTCACTCTCAAAGATGTTGCTTTGGTTGAAAAATTGGGATACAATTTACTTTCTGTATGTCAATTGCTTGATGAGGGCTTCGAAGTGCGATTCCATCGCGATACTTCGCAAGTACTCAATTCTAATGGCGTTGTGGTCTGTAAGATCTTTAGAGTTGGGAGAGTTTTTGGAGCTGATTTTTCTAAGTCATCTAGTTCTTCTCATTGTCTTGTTGCACATTCTACTTTTGATCTTTGGAAGTGGCATAGGAGACTAGGGCATATGAGCTTTGAGTTGCTTGCTCACCTAAGTGTCCTAGGTCTGATCCAAGGATTGCCCAAGCTCAAGTTTGAGAAGAATTTAGTTTTCACTCCTTGTCGACCGCGGACAAATGATTGTCGCTTCGCACTCGCCAGTCACCACAGTGATGACTGAACAACCCGGAGAACTTCTCCACATGGACACTGTAGGTCCATCTCGGGTTAATTCTTTAGGCAGGAAGTGGTATGTGTTAGTCATTGTCGACGATTTCTCTCGCTACTCTTGGGTCTTCTTTCTTGCCAGCAAGGATGAAGTGTTTTCACACCTTCAGAGTTTGGCTTTGAGACTTTTTACTGAACTCCCTAGTGCATTGAAATTCATTCAAAGTGATAATGGCACTGAGTTCAAGAACAGTCTCTTTGTTGACTTTTGCATGGAGCATGGCATAGAACAACAATTCTCTGCTCCGCGGGTTCCTCAACAAAATGGTGTTGTTGAGAGAAAGAACCACACTTTGGTTGAGATGGCTAGGACGATGCTCGATAAGCACAGGACTCCTAGGAAATTTTGGGCTGAGGCCATGAACACTGCTTGTTACATCTCAAACCGAATCTTCTTGTGCTCAATTTTGAACTTGACATCTTATGAGCTACGTTTTGGGAGACAGCCCAAAGTTACTCATCTTCGAGTTTTTGGCTGTCGTTGCTTTATCCTAAGACGTGGAAATTTCGACAAATTTGAGTCGCGTTCTTCTGACGGGATCTTTTTGGGTTACACTACTCATGGTCATTCTTATCGTGTTTACAATTTGAAGACTAACATTGTCATCGAGTCATGTGATGTGACTTTTGATGAATCAACCCCCTCTGTTAGTTCCACCTTTGAACAAGCAAATGAACACGACATGGAGCAGACCCTCTTCGAAGAAGAAGATCCCGGAGAGTTCGAGGATGAACCCCTACTACCCTTAACATCAACCCCCGAAGCCGACCCCACTTCGACCACTTCGGCACAAGGTCCCGAAGAAACTACCTCGACATCGGTCATCTTGGACCACTCCAACGCACAAGTTGAGGGGGAGACTGCATCCCACCATGAGGCTCCACATCATGTTCAAAGCATGCATCCTCCCGAGCAGATCATTGGTGAGCTTGATCAAAGGGTAAAACATTCTCATGCTCATTTCATTGATTCCGCTTTTGTTGCTTCTTTCGAGCCCTTAGATGTTAGTCATGCACTTTCTAATTCTAGTTGGATCAATGCCATGCATGAAGAACTTGAAAATTTTGAGAGAAACCAAGTCTGGACTTTAGTTGATCCTCCTCCAAATGTTCATTTTATTGGAACAAAGTGGATTTTCAAAAACAAACAAGGGGAGGATGGGACTGTAGTTAGAAACAAGGCTAGACTTGTAGCTCAGGGTTATTCTCAATTAGAAGGCATTGATTTTACTGAAACTTTTGCACCTGTTGCGCGTCTAGAGGCCATTAGGATTTTGCTTGCCTTTGTGACATCCCGGGGATTCAAACTCTATCAAATGGATGTCAAAAGTGCATTTCTTAATGGCTTCATAGGCGAAGATGTTTATGTAAAACAACCCCTAGCTTTGAAAACCCCAAATACCCACATAAAGTCCTTAAACTTCATAAGGCTCTTTATGGACTCAAGCAGGCCCCTTGGGCATGGTATGATAGACTTAAGTATTTTTTGCTTGAGTGAGGGTATTTTATGGGATCTGTTGATAAAACCCTGTTCACCTCAAGCATGGCAAAGATTTCCTCCTAGTCCAGATTTATGTGGATGATATCATCTTTGGTGGCTCTTCTCATGCTTTGGTTGCCGAGTTTGCAGATGCCATGAGCAGGGAGTTCGAGATGTTCATGATGGGCGAACTCACATTTTTCCTTGGTTTTCAAATCAAAAAAGCAAACAAGGTACATTCGTCCACCAGACGAAGTACACCAAGGACCTGCTTAAAAAATTCGACATGACTGATGCGAAGCCCCTCGCCACTCCAATGGCTACATCTGTAGCATTGGATCCTGATGAGGATGGAGAAGCCATAGATCAGAAGGAGTTCCGAAGCATGATCGTCTCCCTCCTCTACTTGACTGCTATGAGGCCGGACATACACTTCGCAGTGTGTCTGTGCGCTCGTTTTCAGGCTTCACCATGAGCTTCGCACCGCCAAGCGGTAAAGCGCATTCTCAGGTATCTCAAACATACCCTCGAATTTGGCATTTGGTATTCTGCATCTTCCTCTTTGTGTCTTCGAGGTTACTCCGATGCGGACTTTGCTGGGTGTAGGATTGATAGGAAAAGTACCTCCGGTACTTGTCATTTTCTGGGTACTTCGCTGGTTTGCTGGTCTTCCCGCAAATAGTATAGTGTTGCACAATCGATGGCTGAGGTCGAATATGTTGCTGCAGCTAGCTGTTACTCTCAGATTTTGTGGATGGTTTCCACTTTGCCAGATTTCGGGTTAGATTATAAGAGTGTTCCACTTTTCTGTGATAACACTAGTGCTATTTGTATTGCAAACAACCCAGTTCAGCATTCCCGAAACAAACACATTGATGTGCGATATCATTTTCTCAGAGATCATAATGAGAAGGGTGATATTGAACTTCAATATGTTGATACCCAACACCAGTTATCCGATATTTTCACAAAACCCCTCGATGCTTTTCGTTTCGCCTACTTGCGTGGGTAACTTGGTGTTTGTCACCCCTACGGCATTTTGTGAGGGGGAGCAGATGTTGATTGTCTTGCATATGCTCATTATATGTGAAATTGCATTTACATCTTTTGCACTTATATGCCTGATTTTAATTCATGAAATCATGTCAGCTCAGCTCTAGTTAATATGTCTGAAACATTTTGTGCATGATTTTTTTCCGAAAACAAATCATGCTCACTACTTAGTCTTGGATCTAACATGTTTAGGCAGGACTGCTTTAGCTATCTCTTATCTGCTTGATAGCAAGATTCCTTTTCTCTGGATGATAAACATTGCAACTTGAAAAAATGTATTACTTACTCATGGATATTCATCAAGTGCTAAACAAATTGTTCGCTTAATTAAAATCCAAAACTCCATGATTTGCATGCTACAAGTGAAAATATCCAGGTGGGTTTGTTTGTCACACTACTCTATTCTAGACTGCTTACCATTGCACATTGGTCTGAACTGGGATAGTGTAGTGTATGCCAAAATCGCCGCCTTAAGCTTCTGATGTCTTTCGTGCCTAGGCTTGGCCTGATTTGAAAGTATGAGGTAGATAAACAAATAACCCCTCGCATTGTGAAAAAAGAACAACAAAAATTCATTGTTCATCAAGTTGTCTTTCAATGCTCCACTTGGACTGGACTTGTCTGTCTAGAGTAGAACTTGATTTGCTCTGCTCAGTCCTTGTTTTTACTTGTCTAATTACCTTGATTGAGTGGTGATGCTTTTATTTCAAAATGATAAAATCACATGCTGTCATCATGTTTTAGAGAATGTTAAATTGAGCTGAGCACATGAAAATCGGTATTAAAGTTGGGATATTTTTGCTTTATATGTCTTTGCAATTCTGCCCATTTTGAAGCTTTACATCTTTTACATGCTCCTTGATGCTTGCATTGCCAAAGGGAGAGAAATTTTTGAGTTCTCTGCAGCAAGGGGGTAAAATAACTAAGGGGGAGTTTTTATCTTGCAAAGAGAAGATTTGCCGAATGGGCTTTTACTCTGTTGAAAAAGGGGGAGGAAAATTCTTTTGTCAAGTTACATGATTTGGCTCGTTTCTGAGTTTTTATGGTCACTTGTGTGCTGAAATTTTTTAAATTTTCTTCAACTTAAAGTTGGTTGTCAATGCACTCATCAAGGGGGAGATTAAGAAACCAAGGGTTGGTTTCGGAGTCTGTGATGAGTGATTGACAGATTTTATCCTCTGATTCGAAGGGGTCCCTCCGAAGGGGTTCGAAGGTTGTTTCACCGATGGGTTCAGTGGGTTTGTTAGCTACAGCTGTTGCAGCGGAGTGTGCCTGTTGGAGGGGTCCGACAGTACATGATGACTTGGTTGTACCGAAGGGCTCGGTACTTTGGGCGGTACACCGGAGTGTGTGTCGGAGGTTGTTTACCCGGAGAGGTCTCCGGGGTACTAGATACACTTGTCTGTTTGTTTGTGGTGCGCAGGCAACTTCGGAGGCGATGGATGGTTCGCAGCAAGTGAACTTGGGTCAAGCGGGAGGCTTGATGCCATGCGAGCTGGGAGCTCGGTCACGAAGGCTGCGAAGGGGTCGAGGTCGGACCTCGGGTCGAGTTGCGCCAGACGAAGGCAGAGAGTGCGGAGCATGGCTCCGGGTAAAGGTACCCCGAGACGAAGTCCTCGGAGGCAACGCACTTCGAATGGTACTCCGAATGGAGTGACTTCAGAGTATAGTGGATCAAGTCCTCAGCAATGAGGCAGGCCTTTCGAAGTGTGCTCTGGAGGGAGGCACTCGAAGGTATACCCGACGAAGCTCTCAGAAGTCGAGGTGCATCGAAGGCATGGTCCGGGTGAGGTTCGTCGAGAAGTGTGCTCGGGGAGAGACACTGCGACGAAGTGCTCATGGAATGCTTCATGCGGAGGCCTTGGACAAGGGAGGGACTTCGAAGGGTGGTACTGTGGGGCTTTAGAGTGTGGCTGACTTGAGGTACTTCGGCCGTGCATGGCTTCGGTACACGGGCTGACGGAGTTCGAGCTGGGAGTAGTTGCGAACCCGTGGTGGTCCACTCCAAAGATGATGGCGCGAAGGCCCAAGGGCTTTGACGGCTTCGGCTCAAAACTGTCACTGTATCGAAGGCTGACTTTGGTGAAGCGAAGGCCGTTAGGCTCAAGGCTTCTCACCGAAGCTACCGCACCCCTCGCGTGCGAAGGGGGGCTTCAGAAGAATCCAAGACTGCAAAGGCTGACCGTGTCTGCTCTGCAAAACCTGATGTTGTCTCCTCTGTGAAGCTGACAAAAGAAGCCTCCAAATAAAGTAGACTACAAATTGTACCCCCTGTTCTGATGAGAGAAAAACAGTGTAAACACTAGGGGTAATGTAGTCTATTCACACGGCCGAATAGTGCCTATAAATAGTGGAGGCTAGCTAGGTCACGATAACACTGTGAGCAGCCATTTTTGAGCTCCTGTGCTAGCCGCCACACCTCATGTATTTCAGTCTGTGAGTTTATTTTGTGTTCCCTGTTCAAGCAATGAAACTTTGATTCTATTTTCATTTATTGTTTGAACTTGTATGCCTACTTTGCACTGCATGTTTTGATTTCTCTATGCACCATCTTCTTCTGGGTTGAGTTTGTGCACTGGATCACTTCTGGAGAAGTGTGTGATATGTTTGTTCGTGTGAAGTGTGTGTTTTTTAGTGTTTGTTCGCTCTGTGTAAACTGGAGGCAAGACCTCTTTGATTTCTAGCGAAGCACTATTTTTGGCTTAACTCGAAGCCCGTTTTCTTCCCTTGTCAAAGTCCTCAGCGAAGTGTGTTCAGTGTGCATTTAGACCTTCGAAGTACGAAGCCTAGCACCAGTTGCTATCATTGAGTATTTGGTCGAAGTCCTCAGAGGGAAGTCTACTCTTGCGAATGGTGAAGTGCAAAGCCTGCTCGAAGGCACCCAGTGTGCGGAGCCTGCACTGACTTAGCAGAGTTGATTTTTTGGTGTTGTGGGTGGAGAGAAGTCTTCTTGACTTCGAACTTTTGCTCCTTGTGAAGCCTGGTTTCGGAGCTGTGAAATACCTCAGAACCAGAACTTCAAAGGGTGTGTTCGAAGCCTGTTCCGCAGAAGACAGAATTAAAATAGAAGACTGTTTTTAGTATGAAATTTTAAAAGCTACCATTCACCCCCCCTCTAGTCGCCGTTTTCGGTCCAACAGAGACTCCCGCGACTATTGCTTCGGTTCAATCTCCCGAGTCCGACAAAGACTTCACTCGGATGTTTGAACATCCGAGTAGTCCTGTGGTCATTCGGCAACAGTGTGGTGGAGGTACATCTTTGCCAACCAAGCCTTGCTTAACTTTCTTTTTACCTACAACATTTAAATAATAGTATATATATCTTTGAGATTGTAGAATCAAGTTTAGTAGAAGTGGCTGTAGCGAAGGAGGTGGTCCTAGAGCTAGAGACAGCTTCGGCGCAGATGACGTCTCTAGCTTAGGAGATGGCTCCAGTGCAGGAGACGGCTCCGGCGTGGGTGGCAGCTCCTAGAAAAGGAAAAGGCAAATCACGGCCAATGCCTATTCCCGCAGCGGGGTTGACTCCATCTGAGTCAACTGATGGGACACAGTCTACAAAGGCTTCAGAGGATACTTCTCTTCGCTCGCGGCCTTCTCCCACCGACAACGACCAGACCACCTTGACAAGGCTCCCCCTTCTTGCCCGTTTTCTCGAAAGGAAGACGAGACTACGAACTCTACTAGAGCCTCTAGCTCGGGCTAGTCGAGAGGTGGGCGAGACCAAGTTGGTCTCCGCAATAAGCGAGGCCAAAGGGTCAGAGCTAGACGCCACCCTTGAATGGGTTGCCTATCAGGTATGGTGCACCTACACATGTTAGTTTTATTTGAAATACATACCATACTCACCTTGCTTTTTTTGCAGCATGTTGTTCTTTCCTGTGCGGCTGCTACTTCTAATGAGTGCGAATGTATTCGGCTCAAAGAGAAGGTGACGGCCCTCCAAGAGAGCCTTGTCGACTCTGAGGGCTGGGCTTCAGACTTAGAGGAGATAGTCCGTGCAGAGCGGAGCATGAAGGCAAAGATAGAGGCTGCAAATGAAGAGCTTCTAGCTGAGTGGGCGGTACTCCGGGCCGAAGTCAAAAGGCTTTGAGAGGTGCAAGAAGTCTCCAGAGCTAAAGCCATATGGCTTCGGGAACAGCACCAACAATCAGTCGACGAGGTAAGTGCACTACTTTCTCAAAAGACTATCCTCATGACGAAGATAGTCGAGCTTAGCACTCTAATCCATGACATGCGGGCTTTGTGAGAGGCCTTGGTTGAAGAAAAGGCAAATTGCAGCAGTATAGCCTCGGAGACCATGGATGTCCTTTGGGGCATCTTGGAATACTTCGGGACATCTTGTGCCTCTTCCTCGCCGGCGAATGAAACTTTGGCTCAGAAGCTAAAGAGGATCCAAGCAGCGGAGAAGACCATGAAGACTTCGGGTACTCGGTACGGAGAGATCTCCGAACAAGTAGTCGTGCTCAGAGTACTTAGACACTTCGAGGACATTGGAATTTCTGTTGCGCCGGACGTGGAAGTGGCACCCGTCAGTTTTGCTAGCGATCGGCTATTGGCCCCTTCACCCGATGTCTCCGCAGCTTGGGAGGCTTTTCAAGTATCCTGGAAAGCTGAAGGTCAGACAGCGGTTAAGGCATCGATCGATGAAGGCCACCGTCAAAAGCATGCGCGGACGCTGCCTCTAGCAATGCCTTCGACAAGCATGCCTCCTCCTGTCCTGAAGGTCTAGCTCTCCTTAGGACCTTATTATGTAAAAACTTGTATTCATGTCTTGATTTGAATGAAAAAGACTTATTTGGAAATGCTTTTAGGATTTTTCGTATTTTCTGGATGATGAGCTTGAAGTACTAGAGGTTAACGAAGGGCTCCGTCAGCAGTGGGCTACCTTCGAAGCCTTAAGGCCTCACAGGCGTCCTCAATTTTTTGTTCCTCGAGGGAGCCACGGAGAGGTTGCACCTGATATTTGTAACGAAGTACTTTCTTATATTAAGGGAAAAAAGGAGGAGGTTGTAAATGTAACATCTTAATCTTCGGAGGACATCAACTGGTCCGAAGAACAGTGGTCTGACAAAGACCCAGCGGAGACCAGCCCTAAAAGACCTCACACCTGGGACGAACATCAACAAAAGTAGAAGGACTTTAGGGCTTCGTAGAGAGGGAAGCGGATTAAACGAAATGTTCTGAAGACTCCGGGCTCAGGAACGAGTCGTCCTCGAAGTCAGGCAAACCCCGAAGCTAGTCTTAGGGATCAGAGGGGTGTTTGTTTTATTCTTAGTTTAAACACTGATTTTTCATGATGTAATATAATTGATTGGATACTACAAATTGAAATGCATTGAAATTGTGCCTTTACCTGCTAGACCCTCTTTGTGGGTGGGTGCGTTTGATTATCAAACGAAGTCGGTCACACGCAATGCCTGGCATGCTTATCCATGCTTAATGCACAATTTTCATAGAGTTTTTGACTTTTAGACGATCGGAGCCCCTATTGTATTGAATAGAAATTTTGAACCATTGGTTCAAAATCTGAATAGATGGTCGTTATGGACCTCGTAGGACTCTTCGAACCTAAAGGCTCGGAGTCCATAAATGGTAGCTTAGTACTCTTTTTCGGATGTATTGGAATTCGGTTATTTTGGTCGCTTTTGATTCTTTTACGGATGCTTTCAAGCCAATGGCTCGAAATCCATTTTTTCATGGTTGCCTTCGACTCTTTTCCGGATGCTTTCAAGCCAATGGCTCAGAATCCATTTTTCATAGTCGCCTTCGACTCTTTTCTGGATGCTTTCAATCCAATGGCTCGGAATCCATTTTTCATGGTACTTTCCCGCCGTGACGTATGCTTCGAGCCGGTAGCTAGAAGTCCGTTGATTGGGTTTGTATGTGTTGGGGGAAATAAGTTGAGGAACATAATGAGGTTTGTCACTATGATTCAAGGTAATGATAAGTTATTGACAGGGTGATGTCATGAGTTTGTGTCTGGGTGATTTGGATATGTGTTGTGTGTCTGTGTTTATCTCGTGTGCGTAGGCTTGAGTTACTCGTCAACTGTCGATAGCACGAGATCAGGGTTAGACGGGGAGTCTAATACCAGATGGTCAAGGGTGTCAGTCAAAGTCGAGAGTGGTCTCAGATGTATGCATGGAGATCGAACAGGACATGAGTTGAAGGTTAATCAAGATGAAGCGTCGATCGAGTCAGCGAAAAGGAAGCCAGTTCAAGTGACAAGGCGGCTCGAGGGATCGAGAGCGGGAGAGACTTGCTGGCGGTCGAGTTCGTGGACTGACGACGGTCGTCGTCGATCAAGGGAGGCTTTGTCGGTTTTTGCTGAAAACCGTCGAAACATTAAATGTTTTTTAATACAATGAATAGGAGTTTTGTTTTAGTTGAATATTTCAGTTTTGTAGTGTATTCTTTTGGTATATTTTTAGAATGGTTCTGTTCTGAAAATATATTGAAAGTGGAGTCTTTTTTAATTTTTCCTTTAAGACAAATGGGATAATTTTTAGAATTTTCAATTCTGAAATTACCCAAGGGGTATCTTGTAAAAGAGGCTTCTAGAAGATGACTACTTAAGGGATCGCATCCCCTAAGTGGCTAGGAATTTTGAGAACAGTATTTTCGGATCCACAAAAATTGCAAAAACTCTATTTGGTAGGAAATTTCTTAATGCGCTACAGTCCTCCACTTGAAATCGCATGATCTGAAATAGGGTTTCTGGGAGTACTGTATCAGTTCAGCAATTTCCTCTAGATGAGTTACAACATGCAAGGTATTTTGCTAGAGAATATTAGAAGAGAAATTTGAGTAGCGATAGCCAGGTACTTTTTGATTTCTAAAGAATCTGTAGTTAGTTTTTCTTGTGGTAGATCCATGGAATAGCACGGTTTTGTGGTAGAGCTTTTGTTTCACATCTGCTACAGAGTTTTTGATGGATGATAAGTGTGTAGTTGGCATAGCTGCTTATTTGAAGAAAATCTTGAGGATTCTTTTTGATTGTTATCCTATTTTTGGTTGATTGAGAAAATGGTTGCTCTAATCTGTTGAATATACTGAATATGGTTTAGTTCTGGTTTGCTGCATGACATTTCTGCTTGTGTTCAGTTCATAGTTTCTACTGAAAAACTCCGTTCACTTTCAGATGTTTATCTTCAGGTGTTGTTAATACTTGTTATTTGAAGTCTTGTTCTGTTGTGATCAGAATCCTACTCAGGTTCTTTTGAATATGCAGTAAACAGAGTGAGATTCAAATCATTGATCTCTGAAACTGAATCAATATGTGTCTAAGTTCAGTTTGTTCTTATTTCTGGAACTCACAAATTCTGATTATCTGTTTTTGAGTTCTGCATCTTTTGTGGTTTGTGCTTACCTTAATTCAGTTTTCAAACCAATTACAATCTCTTGTCTGTTATTGCACTGAAATTTTCAGAATTCTATATTCATGCTTGATGCAGATTGAAAGTGATTTATACTCTGATTACTAGTTGTTGTCATTATTTCAAAATTTGAGTGAACTGTCACTTGGATAGTTATTTATATTTCTGATTCAGTTTTCTCAACTAGTGAGTATTCAGTAGGTAATTACTGTAGTTCTTCTGTTCTCTGTATAATCTTTTGTCAGTACTGTTTGACAGTATACATTCTGATTTGTCATTCATATCTCTGAGTAGTTCAATAGTATTTTGAATTTAGCTAAATATAATTTGAATCTGTTTTGGTTTAAACTGGGTATTTGTCGTCTAGAGTACTGTTTTTCATTAGTTTTCAGTTCTAGTGTCATATTTTCTTCAGCACTGAATAGAATCAGTTTATAGTTGCAATTCTGTTGTTTTGAATACTTTGAGTTCGATTGAATTCCCAGATCAGCAATAGTGTCAAAAGTGGTTCTATTTTATTTAGTCTTGGAGTTTGCAAAGTTTAAATTGAAAAGATTTGGTTCAAGTAAACATACCAAAACATAAGTGTCTGAATTCTTAAAGTTTGTTCTGTAATCTAATTGTTGTCTCAGCAGAACATCACTATTCATTTTGTTCATGAGTATTGATTGTGATACATTAGTTTATTCTACTCAGTGAACAAATGCACTATCAGGATTTCAAAAACCACTGAACTCTATTTCTGAATCAGTTTTATCCTCTGAAATAACTTGTCTGTTTGAGATTTTTAATTGAGCTTTCCTTTTAAGAATTCTGTTTACTAATTCAGAAACACTCAGATGTGCAGAATAGGTCTGATATTACTATTCCAGTTCAGAACATTGTAAGTTGATTGTCTAGATCTGATTTTAGGCATTGTTTTTGAATGTGAATTAGTCTTTGAAGTGACTTTCAGGTTTGAATATTACTGTTCAGAACAAACTCATCATCTAAACTTAAGTTTCATCTTTAGTTCTGAGTTGTCATGAAAACACAGAATTGTTTTTGAAATTTGAATTCTGGTTCAGGTTTCAAGTGTAGGACTGGTTGAGTTCATTGCAAGCTGGTTTAGTTGATAGATTTGGTTTAAGTACTGTGTTCATTTTCAGCAAAAGTGTTCAGATAGCAAACGTTCTTACAGATTCTGATCTGATCACTTAGAGCTAAACTTGTTGTTGCATGAGTGTCAAGTCAAAGTGTAAATCAAGTTTTGAGAATTGGGAAGTTTCTATTTCACTGATTTGTGTTGGTTGTGATGTGCAAGGGTGCCCGATCTTCCGTTGACGATCTGGCTTCCGATCACCACAGATCCGAACCCCGCATTCGCTACACCACATCTCCGTTGGTTATCAACCACGCATGAATGCGATTGACCTCGCCAAGAAGGCTTATCCCTGCCTGCGAATTGAGAACACAAGCAAGAACATGGAAACACAATCTTGCAAACACAAGAGAGATCGATTTCTCAAGTGGGGTTCCGCAATCTGACGAAGTCAGAGTTCAATATACAAGAGATTCAAAACTAAGCAAAACCCAACCCTAATCCCTGGCGGCTGCAGAGTATTAATACCTATGGTTTGTGGAAAAGTCGAGACTAATGTTGGACTTAAGGTCCCAAACAGATACAAGGCCCGACATGGGCCAAAACGGTGATGCAGCACCAGATGACCTGTTCGAATGACACAGAACGTTTCGTAATGAACCAGGACTTGGCACCAGACCCATTGGAAAGATATATTCGTTATCTTTCCAACTCCTTAAAGAACGCCTCAATCCACCTTCGTACGAGAAAGTTATGCCCATTTTACTGAAGGATGCTCCATTGAATCCGAACCGAAATCAGAGTTTGAAGTGGAAATCGAGTTGGATTGTTGTGCCGCCTCTCCCCCTTGTGTTTGATCCAGAAGTGCTTCTCTCAGGTTTCTTTGAGTCAAAATATCATCCATAAGTATCATCTCATCTGTATCCATATCATTATGTAAAGTAAGAAACGAACACACCACATAATTAAGCTTCCGTGCAAGGGAGCGAGTGATTGGTCCAAGAATGATAGAGTGTTGGATGTCTTTATCATTGTTATCGATGTCCTCATCATTGTAACACCCCTAATTTTCAAAGAAATAAAAATATCATTTAATATATTTTTCCTAGAATCATTTATTTTAGAAATACCTTTAATACCCTCCTTAGCCCTCTTGAACTAGAACATACATGAGATGACCAAACCAAGGGCTAGAAAATTTTTTATATGATCCCAAGGACAAGATATATTTTTGAGAATTTTTACAAATTTTTATCAACCTTGGAAGTAGCCCTAATATTTTAATCCATTTTCTGTAATTATTTTTAATCAGAAATTCATTTAAACAGTAACGGGCTCTCTCCCCGCCTTTCTCTCTCTCCCGGTCGGCCTAGCCCGTTACCCCCGCGCGCCTCGAGCTGACACCCAGGCCCCACCCGTCAGAGACCCCCTCTCTCCATGCGCGCGCACCCGACCCCTCGGCGCCACCTGTCGGTCGCGTCCCGTTGCCTCGCTCTCGCCCATCGCCGACTGACCTGTGGCCCCCGCCTGTCAGTACCGTCGTCCACCTCGCGCCATCACCCCCAAACTTCGCCGACCGAATTTAAACCCCGTGATTCGCTCGTCGCCGGCCCCCTCCCCTCCATTTATCGCCGGCATTGAATCCCCCGCGTCGCGCTGACTGTTTCCCCCTTGATTTCACGCGTCATCGTCCCGTTATCGCCCGCATGCAGTGAAACCACCTCGCCGGCGTTTACTCACGGCCTCCCCCGATTGTGCCCTCCCTGCCCCCGCTGGTACCCCTATTTAAACCCCCGACCACCGCCGCGCTCAACCCCCACGTCAATTCGCTTCTAGAACGAATAGAGCGCTCGCATTTCAGTTTTTAGCGCAACACCGCCACCCGTACTTCAGCCACCGCTCGCCGTCGCTGGAACCCCTCTCCGCCCTCGCCGACCACATCTCTGTGACCACCAGAGCCTCCTCGACCTCGGCCACTCCTCCACCGTCGACGAGCCTCTTCGGATCGCCGTCGCCGACCAGGACCCGAACGACCTCGCCGCCTCTTCTCGTCGTCGGCCATGCCCCGTCGACCTCGGACCACCGCAAGGGTACCCTCGTGTTCCCCTCAGTTCCCTCTTTATGTTTTTAGCCCTAGCTAGGCCGGATAGCCCTCGCCGTCACCGGAATCGCTCGCCATCGCGTCGCCGGAGTCGGGGAAGACGGGTACTTTACCCCTCCCGACACATGCCGTGCCGGATTCGATCCTGGCCGCACGATCTCGATCTGACGGCATAGATTAGGACTTTTACGCCGTTTAATCTCGCGCGTCCATCTGGTCAAAGCGGTACCGAGCGCTGTGGGCCGTTGATCGCAACTTAACGCCCCGCCTCGCCCCCGCGCATTGGATCTAGATCCAACGGTCGCGATTGGGCCAGACCACGCGCACAGTGCGCGGGTTCACCATGGGCTTGGCTCACCGTGGACCCGAGGCGATTTTAAATTTAAATTAAATTCCAGAAACTGTTTTAAACTTGTAAAATTCATATCTGGCGCATTTGAACTCCAAAAATTATCATTTCAATTCCAGAAATTTTGTAATTTTATTCTTTACACGTTAGTAAAATAAAAACAGTATGTTTACTTTGAATATTTCATCCTTATTTATTAAAGTATTCAAATGCCTTTATGTTAGAGTACAAACTTTATTATTTAAATTTAGTAAAATTTATATTTATTCATTCCCTGTTAATATAATGAAACCACTAAGTTTTTCTCTGGACCTTTCATTTTAAATTAATTAGAAAGCTTAAAAAGAGATTACTTCACAATTTAAAAATCCCCTTTAGGAAGGGCCATATCTTTTTATAGTTCCTTTCAAATTATTTATAAAATAAATTTCAGAAACTTAACATCTTGATTTTCTTTGAATTAAACCAATTTAAACCTATGTGCTTGTGGTGTGGTTTTATATTGTTTAATTGAATGTCGTATTTATTTTATTTACTTTATTTATATTGGGAAGACTACGACGCCACCGAGGAACCGGAATACTTCCCGGAAGTTCCTCCCTCCCCATTCGCTGAACAAGGCAAGTCACCAAACCAATCTTTTGAGCATATTGAACCCATGCTTTATTAAACTATCGCTACAACACATAGGATATACATGCATTAGTCAAATGGAACCCTTACAATATATTTATTTAGGATCCCCCGACCTTGATGTGCAACCCAAGCCATGCTATCTCGCCTAACCTCCTTGTCACCATATGATTAGCATTATTAGCTAGTGTCCAATGTATTGACACGATTGCTATAGGATAAAAAATCAGTCGTAGCAACATGGTTCTACTATATGATCCACGTTATTCTTATCCTTGGAATTCTGTCGATGATGAGTTGTGGTTGTGAGTGAATGCATGGTGGGTTCCGGGTGCAAGCTAGGGCATTGGTCGGTAGCACCCGGGGAACTATAAGGACCGGTCTGCGGGATCCGTTGCAATACACTTCCGTACTAACCACAAGTCTAATGGGTAAGTCCTAACTAAGGTATGGAGTGTTCCAAACCAAGGCCACCATTTGGAGATGGGTCAAGCAACACCTGCCGGTAAAACCTAGAGCGGGTGGTTATCGCTTGGAGCATTTCATGCCGAGGTTTTGGAACGAGTTCCCGTGGTATGGGTCATCTCGTTACACTTTGGTGTTTGGGATGAGTGCGTGCCTTGTGGGTACAGTAGTACATCTCTGATCAGAGTCTTAAATCTTTTTGAAAAGCCGAGCCCACGGTCAAGGGCAGGTTGCGTGATATCCCACAAATAGTTTACTTTTGATATGTATGTGCATGATGGTTTGACATTTAAGGATTGTTGTGCGAGGAGGTAAAACGTACTCCTCGAGTTAGATGATATTATGATGTTCATGTTTATTTTTCCGCATGAGTAAATTTGACAACACTAAATGCAATAACTGAAAATGTACTTTTCCGCACTTCCAGCCATTATCCTTCCTTTGTTATTATCTTACATTATTACTTACATTTGCGGTGGCTTGTGGAGTAATTTTTGTACGCATACCCGTTGGATACACAATTCAGAGAATGCCTACTACGAAGAGGATGGTCTGGAGTAGCGACCCAGTCAAGAGA
Source organism: Zizania palustris (assembly GCA_019279435.1). Taxonomy (NCBI): domain Eukaryota; kingdom Viridiplantae; phylum Streptophyta; class Magnoliopsida; order Poales; family Poaceae; genus Zizania; species Zizania palustris. The sequence goes on from JAAALK010000288.1 coordinate 38,188,153, forward strand.
AGATCCTGAAGAGGGTGTTTGTCATGCTTTTATTTACTTATTTAATTTTTACTCTGATGTAATAAATATGGTTTGCGCACCATGAATACTTGTCATATGTACGATTGTCTCATGATGAACCTCTTGTATTATTGTTTTTCTTATGAAATTCAATAATGTTCCGATTTCGTTAAATCGGAGCGCTACAATCATCCTCCCCTTCTTGAATTGGAGTCGTCCTCGACTCGAACTCATCTTCTTCTCCCAAATATGGCTTGGTGGTAGAATGTACTACTCGATTATATTCAAACTCCACATGAGGTAAACATTCTTCCCACATCTTCAAATTCTTCTTCAAAACAGCCCGCAACATGGTGCCTAACGTACGATTAACTACCTCGGTTTTCCCATCAGTTTGAGGGTGGCACGTGGTGGAGAACAGCAGCTTGGTACCCAACTTACACCACAAACTTCTCCAAAAGTGGCCAAAGAACTTCGCATCGCGATCAGAGACAATGGTGGTGGGTACTCCATGTAGGCGAATGATGTCCCTGAAAAACAAATCAACAATGTTTGTAGCATCATCACTCTTATGACAAGGTATAAAATGTGCCATTTTTGAGAATCGATCGACCACCACAAATATACTATCCCTCCCCTCTTTGTTCTAGGTAACCCTAATACAAAATCCATTGATATATGCTCCCAAGGGACGCTAGGAACAGGAAGGGGCATATAAAGTCCGAAGGGATTCAAACGTGACTTAGTTTTGTTACATGTAGTGCAACGTGAGACATAGCGCACGACATCCCGCCGCATCCTTGGCCAAAAGAAGTGTGTTGACAGCACGTCCTCAGTTTTCTTCGCTCCAAAATGTCCCATCAATCCTCCCCCGTGGGCTTCCTGTAAAAATAAAAGGCGAATTGGGCTTGCTGAGACACATAGCTTGTTAGCACAATATAATAAGCCATCATTCAACACATATTTATTCCAAGTTCGGCACTCTCTACAATTTTCAAAAGCATCCTTGAAGTCTAGATTAGTAGCATATAAATCTTTTATTGTTTCTAGACAAAATATCTTATGATCAAGCTGAGATAACATAGTAAAACGCTTAGATAAAGCATCTGCAGTGATATTGTCTTTACCACGTTTATGTTTAATGATGTATGGAAAAGACTCTATGAACTCAACCCATTTTGCATGTCGCTTATTGATTTTTGTTTGACTTCTAATGTGTTTCAAGGATTCATGATTAGAATGAATGGCAAACTCCTTAGGCCAAAGGTAATGTTGCCAAGTCTCTAACACCCTAACTAGAGCATACAACTCCTTGTCATAAGTACAATAATTCAGATTAGGTCCATGCAATTTTTACTAAAGTAAGCAACATGTTTACCTTCTTGTATGAGAACTCCTCCTATCCCAATCCCACTAGCATCACATTCAAGCTCAAACGTCTTACCAAAGTCAGGAAGTTGGAGTAGAGGGGCATGTGTAAGTTTGTCCTTGAGCATGTTAAAATCTTGTTCTTGTGCTGGACCACATATGAATGAAGCTCCCTTCTTTGTCAACTCATTGAGTGGTGCAGCAATGGTGCTGAAATTCTTCACAAACCGTCGATAAAAACAAGCAAGTCCATGAAAACTTCTAACTTGCATAATGGTTTATGGTGTTGGCCAGCTCTTGATGGCTTCAATTTTCGCTTCATCTACCTCAATACCCTATGGAGTAATAACATAGCCACGAAAAGAGACTCGATCCATGCAAAAAGTACACTTTTCAAGGTTACCGAACAAGCGCGCATCTCTCAAAACATTAAAAACAGCACGCAAATGATTCAAATGTTCATCAATAGACCTGCTATATATCAAGATATCATCAAAGTAAACCACCACAAATTTGCCAATAAAAACTCTCAATACTTCCATTCATTAAACACATGAAAGTGCTAGGTGCATTAGTTAACCCAAAAGGCATGACTAGCCACTCATATAACCCGAAATTCGTTTTGAAAGCTGTTTTCCATTCATCTCCTAATTTCATTCGAATTTGGTGGTATCCACTATGCAAGTCAATCTTAGAGAAAATGATAGACCCACTCAACTCATCAAGCATATCATCTAACCTAGGAATAGGATGATGATACCTTATTGTAATATTATTGATGGCTCTACAATCAACACACATACGCCAACTACCATCTTTCTTAGGGACTAAAAGAACAGGCACATCACATGGACTAAGGCTCTCGCGTACGTACCCACTGTCCAGCAGTTCTTGGACTTGATGGTGAATTTCTTTAGTCTCCTCCGGATTTGTTCTATATGCAGCACGGTTTGGCAATGTCGCTCCTAGCATCAAGTCAATTTGATGCTCAATACCTCGAATAGGTGGCAGCCCCAGAGGCATCTCCACTGGAAACACATCCTTATACTCCTACAAAAGGTTAGTGACAGCAGGAGGGAAAGAAGTGAAAGAATCCTCAAATGAAAACAAGACTTCTTTGCATATAATTGCATAACAAAAATAATCAAACTCATTAACATCAATCAAATCAGATTTAGTAGCAAGCATAACACCCCCTTTCAATTTAATTCCATCCGACTTAGAGCTATTGTCTTTCTTATCTTTATTAGGTGGGAAGATAGTGTTAGCTACTTGCTGATTTTCAGATTGTGGTGCAGTCTCCTTCTTGCTCTTCTCAAAACTCTCTTTCTCACATTGCATAATTTCAGTGGGAGTCATAGGAAGCAAAGTAATTTTCTTTCCCTTGTGCATAAGTGTATATTTGTTACTCCTACCATGATGTGTGGCATCCGTATCAAATTCCCATGGCCGACCCAATAAAAGTGAACATGCTTGCATGGGTACAACATCAAGATCAGCAAAGTCATGGTATGTACCAATGAAAAAGTGAACTCTCGTAGAGTGTGTTACCTTGACCTTACCACTATTATTGAACCACTGAATATAGTAGGGACGAGGGTGTGGGCGTGTGGTCAATCCAAGCTTATTAACCAGCTCTATGCTCACCAAATTATTGTTGCTTCCTCCATCAATTATGACACGAACACGATGATCATTGACAATGAGGAACATTTGAAATAAATTATGTCATTGTAGTGTGTCCATTTTCTCCACTTGAGTGTTTAAAACACATTGTACAATTAATGCCTGATACTTCTCTGTGGCGGCAGTACCTAAAACCTCCTCGCCATCACTTTCAGACTCTTCATCATCACCTGCATCGTCAATACCACCATCTTCAATATCACTAGTACTAACATACCTTCCATCCTCAGTAGCAATGAATGTCTGTCTCTGTCTTGGACAATCTCTCATGAAATGGCCCTTCCCTTTGCAATTGTGGCAAATGACTCCACTTTTTTGGCCTGTAGAAGCAGCCGATAAGGAACTAGTAGCTGGTAGGTTTGTCTTACTCTTCTCCTCTGGTGGTAGTGAAGACGAAGGTGCTGGTGAACACGCCCTGGATATGAAGGGGGCAGCAGACCGTGCGGGAGAAGGTAGTGTTAATTTTCCCGTTGCAGACGCTGGTCTTGTGTCGATGAAGTTACCCTTTGACTTTGGCTGTCATCCCTGCAATTCTATTTCTACCTTCATAGAAAGGTGAAACAATCTATTGAGTGTATTATATTCCTTATAATCTACTATGTCCTGTATTTCTCTTCTTAACCCACCAAAAAATCTAGCTATTTTACTCTCCTCATCCTCAACTACATCACAACGCAGCATTCCTATTTGCAGTTCCTGGTAGTACTCCTCTATAGATTTATTTCCCTGGTTTAAACGCTGTAATTTTTGAAGCAAATCACGTTTATAAGTAGTAGGGACAAATCTACCACGCATAGCTCTCTTTAGCTCATCCCATGTGTTAGGTGCTAAGCCTACACTTGAGATCTCATTCCACCAAATAATAGCAAAATCGGTAAACTCACTAGTGGCTTGTCTAACTCTATGTATTTCTGGAACATGGTGAGAGTTAAATTTTTATTGTACTGTCATCTCACAATTCAGATATGTTTCAGCATCATAGGAGCCAGAAAAAGAGGGTATGCTGAATTTAACCTTAGCAAATGAATTATCAGCACGAGGGTTGTTTCCATTATTACCTCCCATACCTTGACGATGTGGATTTTGTTGACGGGGAGGTTCTTGAGGAAGAGGTTGCATATGATCCTGATTTATGTTGTCTGCCTCGAGATCTTCAGCCCTATCGTTCGGTGGCGGTGGTTGTCTCTCTATGTTCTCCATCCTGGTGACGAGGGTGGCAATGTTCCTCTCTATTCTCTCCAATCTGTGCTCATTGTCCTGTGCTCTTAACTATGTTTGTATTGAGTTCTTGCAGCAACTGTCAAAGCTCCATCTTGGACACACATTCATCTCCTTCGCCTTGGTGTTGTGGTTCTGTCATAGTTAGTGGAAACACAAACACAAAGAAGCTCACAAATGCGTTAGTTTCCTATGAACTACTAGGATATGGAGTCACTCACACTCAAGTGTTTCACCAAGTTATTGCCAAGTTCTTACCAATCGTAGCAGGTGGCACAACCGGTTAGCTTGGGGATGATACCGTTGAAGTCGTGAGTATAGCGATTGCCAGCAGGAAACTGTACTGTTCAGAAGGTAAGTATGTGGAGCTATAGGAAGGCTAAATATTTGAGTGGAACACAATTCAATAATAGATAGTAATGCTGAATAAATGTTCAAACTATTGGTCCTAATTGCTGGTCTACTCGTGTTCTAAGAACAGTAGTGACACAAGAAGAAATCAAGGATGAACAAGATGAATTGCAAGGACAGTGTCAACACGACACCAGCAACACTATGAAACAAACAGTGCAGGGCCTTCGGTGTTGCCTCTTTTTTTCTCCTTTTTTGTCTTCTTTTTTTTCTCTCTTTTTTTGCAACCAATTACCAAGTTCTAAGTAGCAACAATATGCCCCAATATTAAGCACAGCACCAAGTTTCGGCTCAAACCGATGGAAGATGATATCGGTACAGGAAACCCAAATAACCGGTGCTGAAAATTCGGAGCCCAAAACGAAGGACTTCCTGATTTTTTTTAATTTTTTGACAACACCGATACTAATGAAATTAAGTATCGCCCTAGCCAACTTTTAGAGATCTACCTGTGGTAAAAATTTCAGCTCAATCGGAGTTACGAGCAAAAAGTTATGGCTGTTTCAAGGAGAACCACCCGAAATCGGATCTGTTCCCCCTAAATCGGATCTGCTGGTTGTGGCGGAAATAGAAGTTGATGGGGATCGGTGTGGGGTGGAAAAATTATGCTGCGGAGTAGGGGAATTGTGGCGGAGAAACGAACCGAGTCTAAACACGAATTAACCAGCAACAAGACGCAAACATGGACACGAATTCAACACGACGGACTATGAAAGAGAATTATGCAAAAGGCTAACAATGTCTCGGTCAGGGAATTTTTTTTTGTTCGGCTTTTCTGTGGACTCTAGGATGAATGCGAAATTTACTCGAACAAGGGAAGATGAACCTACGAACCTGACGGTAAACTTGGGCTCTGATACCACTTGATGCGCATGGGTGCCCGATCTTCCGTGAGGGGGGTAAACTCGATTGGTGGAGGACTCAACGTTGACGATCCGACTTCAAATCACCACAGATCTGAGCCCCGCAATCGCTACACCACGGCTCTGTTGGTTATCAACCACGAACAAATGTGATTGACCTCACCAAGAATGCTTATCCCTGCCTGCAAATTGAGAACACAAGAAAGAACAAGAAAACACAATCTCGCAAACAGAAGAGAGATTGATTTCTCAAGTGAGGTTCCGCAATCTGACGAAGTTAGAGTTCAATCTACAAGAGATTCAAAACTAAGAAAAACCCAACCTTAATCCCTTTCGGCTGCAGAGTATTAATACCTAGGGTTTGTGGAAAAGTCGAGACTAATGTTGGGCTTAAGGTCCCAAATAGATACAAGGCCCGACGTGGGCCAAAACGATGATGCAGCACTAGATGACTTGTTCAGACGACACAGAATGTTTCATAACGAACCAGGACTTGTCACCAGACCCATTGGAAATATATTTTTGTTATCTTTCCAATGCCTTAAAGAATGCCTCAATCCGCTTCCGTACGAGAACGTTATGCCCATTTTACTAAAGGATGCTCCGCTGAATCCGAACCAAAATCAGAGTTTGAAGTGGAATTCGAGTTGGATTGGTGTGCCGCCTCTCCCCCTTGTGTTTGATCCAGAAGTGCTTCTCCCATGTTCCTTTGAGTCAAAATATCATCCATAAGTAGCATCCCATCCATATCCATAGCATTATATAAAGTAATAAACGAACGCACCTCATAATTAAGCTTCCATGCACGGGAGCGAGTGATTGGTCCAAGAATGATAGAGTGTTGGATGTCTTTATCATTGTTATCGATGTCCTCATCAGGTTGTGGTATAAATTTGAAATTGATTTTTAGAGGTGCGTTGGGTGATTTGAACAGGCCATCATATTCGCGAGAAAGTGTCGAGGTGCCTATTCACCCCCCTCTAGTCACCATTCCAATCCCACAATTAGTATCAGAGCCAGTTAGATCACCAGTTGACCATAACCGGTTTGTGATCCTTGTGGCGACATGGACAAGAACACTAAGATTCTGATGTTCGATGGTCGAGATTACGCTTATTGGAAGGTGTGCATGGAGGCCTATTTAGTGAGCCAAGGAAGTGTAATTTGGGACATTGTTGATTCCCAATATGTGATCCCTAAAACTCGTACCTCAAGGACTGAGAAGTCACAGTATGAATGTAATAGCAAGGCTAGAAACATTATTTTCATCAGTCTGAGTCGCAATGAGTTTGATAGGGTCTAGCACCTTAGAACTGCACGAGAGATCTAGACGACCTTGAGACCATTTCATGAGGGCACTTCTCAGATTAAGGCTAGAAGGCAGAGCACGTATAATCAAGAATACAAAATGTTCGTGTAAGGCCCCGATGAATCTATAGATGCCATGTTTGCATGCTTTGATGGAATTGTTAGTAACTTGCGCTCAACTGGGACGCTAGCTTACTCTGATCATGACAGGGTGATCAAACTTCTCTATGCTCTTGATCGTAGCATATGGGAAGTAAAGATATCAAGCATTGAAGAATCTCTGAGCTTTGATACATTGACATGCCATGAACTTTTTAGTAAGCTTAAGTCCATCGAGACCGCCAAGGCATCTCGTTCTGGGATTGGAACTCTTTGCCACAATCCATGGCACTAGTTTCTAGTTCCGGCAGTGGCACCTCATCTAGAGGTAGTGTGTCTGGTGTTTGTGCTTTATCTGGGGGTTTTGCCTTGTCTTCATTGGTCTCTATCACAAAAGAACAAAAGGACACATTGGACGGTGAAGAGCTTGCTCTTATAGTCAAAAAGTTCACTAGGTTCTACAATGATAGAAGAGATCAAAGAACAGGAGGCTCTCGAGGGTGTTTTGAGTGCGGTGATCTTAATCATATTAAATCCAATTGCCCAAAACTGAAAGACAAGAATGAACATGAACACAAATATCCAAAAAGAGAAAAAAACCATACTTCAAAGGCAAAAGAGGAAAAGTAGCAAAAAGGATGGCTAGAGCTTTTGTGGCTGCACTCACTGACATCGACAATACCTCGAGTGAAGAACCAAGCTCTAATGAAGAATAACCAGACAAGAATGAAGAAAAGAAGGAAAAGGCAAAGGACTTCAACGACCTCTGCTTCATGGCCAATGATAAGCACAACAACGATGAGCTTGACTCATCTGAGGTTAGTCTATCACTTGACCCGTTACTTGTTCAAAACAATGAATTACATGATGCAATTATTTCACAAGATAGAATGATCAAACTTGCTGCTAAAGAACGAAAGGAACTAAAGCTTAAAATTGAATCACTTTCTGCTGAACTTGCCTTGTTGAAGTCTAAGTCTGAAATTGCTGAATGTGAGTCATGTCTTATCGTTATGGATGAACTTTCTCAGTTGCATCTGATTCATGCTCAAAACATTGAAAAACTTGAAAATGTTCAGAAGCAACTCTTGGTGGTGGAGTCTACTCCTACGGTCATCAACGAATGCATGAATTGTTCTTTACTTGTTGAAAGCATTAATTTGAGAGATATGCATGTTGATGAACTTAAGGCTAGATTGGAGAGTGCTGAGTGTTCTAAGGATGTGCAGCCGGCGTGTCCCACCTGCATCACCCTTCAGGACTGTTGGGGGAAATTGCTTCACTTTCAGGACTTAGAGATTAATAGCTCAAAGACTCACTAAGCTTCGGAGCTGATGGGCTCATGCTCGAAGGTGGAGGCATTAAGACGAAGGGTGCCTCGATCTGAAGTCCTAAGAAGCCCTCCGCAGGATACGAGGCTCCGAAGCAGAGCGACGGGATTGAAGATGTTTGGCTTATCCGTTTGCCCTGGATAGTTTACCTTTTTAACCCTACTCAGGGTACCGAATAGTTTCCACTATGTCGGTTGTAATCTAGGGGTAAATAGGTCTTTTCCTTGGACATTTTTGCCTATAAATACCCCCCTCTCTACCCTGTAACCAGGACGGAAGACTCAATTACCCTAATACACACTTTCGAACTACTCAAGCTGTTATCCTTCCGGAGGCTTGAGCTAGTCCTTAAACACGAACTCGTAGTTTATCTGTTCTTGATCTCAGAGAACCTGTTAGCGTAATCTTTTAGACCAACAGTTGGCATCGTCCGTGGGGATCCAAGTTCTAGAAGCTTGTTCTCTACTGTTGACTGCACTTTGAAGAGCACTTACGGAGGGAGCCTCAGAGTCCCAAGATTCCGCGCACTGTTCGGTAAGGGGCTTCTTAGTGCGGTTCGAAGGCCTTCGCTCGCCTTCCCAAATCAATTGAAGTCCCCGGTCCTCGGACCTCTCCGTGACTAGCTATGCCTCCGAAGCGAAGCCAAGCCTTGGGTCCTCTCCGAAGGTCCCCTCGGACCACTGGAGCCGGACCCTCAACCGCTCCAACGATTCCCAAGGATGCCGCTGGGCGTCGAGTGCCCAGGGGTCCCCGAGCTCCTCCTACGGTGCTTCGGACTGATTATGTCAGCTCCCAAGACCCAGAGTTGCTCTCCGATGAAGATGAAGACCTTCTTGGAACCGAAGCTACTCATCTAGCAAGGCTTCAGGAGGAGGTGGCTAGATGGAGACAAGAGGCCGCCGATCGCCTCCGCACTCAAGCCTCCACCGAGACTCTATAAGGCCCCCAAGACGGTGGTGCTCTCAATCTTCCCAAAGTTGTCCAAGTCCCGGAGGAGGCTGAGAACGCATCTTTCGATGATGAGTCTCCGCTACATTCGGACTTGCAAAGAGTGCCCTTTGATCCCAGATTCAAGGCCTCGAAGTTGCACAAGTACTCCGGCGGGTCAGACCCCGGAGAGTTCGCTCGTTCATATGCAATGGCCATAGAAGCAAGCGGAGGGGTGCGCAACACTATGGCAAAGTGTTTCCCCCTCTCTCTCGAAGGCGTGGCGCTCCGATGGTTCTGGTCCTTGAAGCCATGATCGATCAAGTCCTGGGAGCAGCTGAAGAAGAAGTTTGTGAGCAACTTCCAGGGTACCTTTGTGGCCCCGATGTCAATAGGGAGTTTGTTCCAGGTGAAGCAGCGAGCGGGAGAAACACTTCGGGAGTACTTCACGCGCTTCGCCCACACCAAGTCACAGATTAAGGGCCTGTCTACCTCCTCGGTAGTCGACGCCGCCCGCGAAGGGGTGCTAAACCCCGACCTCCTCAGCAAGCTCCATTGGAAGCCTGTGACATCTGTCGCACAGCTGATGGCATACTTCGAACAGTATGCCAAGGCGGAGGAAGGCTGCCTTCGGTGAGCCAGAGCACCCACACCTTCCCTCAGAGAAGTAAAGACGGAGCCCGAAGCCTCAGCTCCTCTACAACCCCCTCAAGACAATCGCTTCAACGAGCAGAGGTGAGGAAGGAAACATTTCCGTTCGAAGGTGCTAAGCATCGCACCCTCCGTTCCAAAGGCACCTGCCAGTTATCAGCAGGCGCAAGGCTTCAAGGCTGGAGCGTCGTAGCCTCAAGAAAGAGCACCTGGCAGGTGCCAGAGTTTTTTTTGTTGCGTGCATGGTGACAATAGAAGCCATGACACGAAGGATTGCAAGGCAGTGTTGGCCCTTCGGGGCGACTACCTAGGGCGAAGTACCGGGCGGGGTACTTCGGATCGAGCCCCACCAGCGGCACGGTTGGAGCCTGTGCAAACCGTGGCCCGAGCCGGTGTCCCCGAAGCCCCCATGCAACTTCCGGTGGCCAATATTATGCCACCACCGAAGCAGGAAGACCCACAAGACCGCAGCAAACGAGTGGTCCTTCCCATCTCTGGAGGGGGGACCCTCGGGAACATGTCCAAAAGGCAGCGGCGTGAATACGTCCGCGAGGTTGGGCACATTGGGACTTCGAGCTCCGCAGAGGGGATGCCAGAGTGGTCTCATGTCGCGGGGGTAAAGTTTCCCCATGCTGATCCCTTGGTCATTTCCGCAGACATAGCAGGGGTGGAAGTCCAAAGGATCCTGGTGGACGGCGGGAGCTCCGCAGACATACTTTTCGTCCAGGCCTTCGATCAAATGTGCATATCCCATAAGCATCTACTTCCAGCGGCCCGGCCACTTCAAGGGTTTTTAGGACCGCCTCTCGATGCCCTCGGCTAGATAGGCCTCGAGGTTGCTTTCGGAGAGGGGCCTTTGGCTAGGGTAGAAGAGGGAATCTTTGACGTTGTCGCTGCCCCCTATGCTTACAACGCAATCTTCGGGCGAGGGATGCTGAACCAATTCGGGGCTATAGCACATCACAATTATCTCTGTCTCAAAATGCCCACGTAAGGTGGAGTGCTTACTATTTCAGGAGACCAAGCTATAGCCCGGAGAACGGAGTATGGGCACGGCCAGCCGTTGGATCCCCGACAAGTGCACAATGTGGTGGAGAGCACGGAAGAGGTCCCGGAGGCTTCGAACTCTTCGAAGGGGCTCTCCCTCAAGCCAAGCCTGTAAGGTGATGTCGAGACGAAGATAATTTCAAAAGATGGCAAAGAATACCTAGTACAGTTCAGCAAAGGGCTATCCCCAAAGATAGCTGCCTTGTTGGAAGAAGTCATCAAGCAAAATCTGGACGTCTTTGCCTGGACTGATGAAGACATCACCGGGGTTGATCGAAGTATCTTCGAGCACAGCCTGCTCATCAACCCGAAGGCTAGGCCAGTGCGCTAGGGGCTCTGCAAGCTATCTGCAGAAAGGGCAAGCCTCGCCAAAGCCGAAGTAGAAAAATTGTTAAGGGCTGGCATCATCAGGGAGGTAGCCCATACCGAGTGGTTGGCGAACCCTGTTTTTGTAAGGAAGAAGGACTCAAACAAGTGGTGCATGTGTATTGACTTTACTTCATTAAATAAAGCATGCCCGCGAGACCCCAACCCGATGCCCCCGAATAGACCAGCTAGTGGATTCCACAGCCGGCTCCGAATTGCTAAGCTTCCTCGATGCTTACTCCTGGGTATCATCAAGTCTGGCTAAAGCGTGAAGACGAAGCCAAGACAAGCTTCATAACTCCTTCCGGGGTATTTTGTTATGTAAGAATGCCTTTTGGCTTGCGGAATGCCGAAGCCACTTTTTCACGTTTAATAGCCAAGGCTCTAGGTCATCAAATAGGCCGAAATGTCGAAGCCTATATGGATGACATTGTAATAAAAATTGCTCAAAAGCACCAACATAGCCTAGACATAGCTGAAACGTTTGAGAGCCTCCGAGCATGTGGAGTACGCCTCAACCCTGAAAAATGTATATTCGGAGCACAAGCAGGAAAACTGCTAGGGTACTTAGTTTCGAGCAGGGGAATCGAAGCTAGCCCAACGCAAATAAGTGCACTACAAAGAATGGCTCCACCAAGGAATTTGAAGCAAGTCCAGAAGCTAGCATGAAGGCTCGCAGCCCTTAGCAGATTCCTGGCCAGATCAGCAGAACGAAGCCTCCCAATTTTCAAAGCCCTAAAGGGGTCCGAAAGCTTCAGTTGGACACCGAAGTGCCAGAAGAGCTTTGATGATATAAAAGCATACCTCGGAAGCCTGTCAACACATACTGTGCCCCTCCCAGAAGAAACACTCCTCCTTTATCTTGCAGCAAAAGGCTTCGTAGTAAGTGCAATACTGGTCTGGGAAGTTGAGCTTAAGGGAAAGCTGGTGCAGAACCTAGTTTATTTTGTTTCAGAAGCTTTGTCTGGAGCTAAGATAAGATACTCCGAGCTCAAGAAATTTGCTTATGCCCTAGTAATGGCCTCGCGAAAGCTAAGGCATTACTTTTTGGCGCATAACCTAATCATTCCTACCTCGTACCCTCTTGGTGATATGCTCCGAAGCAAAGACTCTACGGGTAGGATCGGGAAATGGGCTGTCGAGCTAGCCTCCTTCGGAATCTCCTTCATGGCAAGAACAGCTATCAAATCCCAAATCATACCCGACTTCATAGCATAGTGGACGCCATCTACAGTTTGGGCTCCAGAGGAGCCCTCCGAAGGTTTATGGACAATATTTTCTGACGGAGCTTATCAGGCATCTGGTGCCGGAGCTGGCGCAGTCATCATATCACCGTCAGGGCAAAAGGCCATGTATTCTGCGAGACTCAACTTTAAGACCACCAATAATATCGCAGAATACGAGGGGGTCCTGCTAGGCCTCCGAAAGGCAAAGGCACTTGGAGCAGCAAGGATAATAATTAAAACAGATTCCCAAGTCGTCTCAGGGCATGTCGATAAGAGCTTTCAAGCAAAGAACCCGCATCTAGCGCAATACCTTGAAGAAATCTGCAAGATTGAAGCAGCATTCAAAGGATTCTCTGTTCGGAGCATCCCTCGGGCAGATAATCAACTCGCAGATATTTTGGCAAAAGTTGCAGCCGGAGCGGTGGACCTCCCGGAGGGTGCTTTCTACGAAGAACTAGTGAAGCCTGCAGCTAATCAATTACCCTCTGTAGAAGTACTGTGCATTCCAGCTACAGATTGGCGGGCTCCGATTATGAATATATTGCTAGGTGGCATAGATTCTTCAGAAGGACCAAATGCCCAAAGATTGCAAGCAAGGGCTCGAAACTACAAGCTTTTCAATGGAATATTGTACAAAGCTGGAGTGTGTTGCCCTCTACTTTGATGCATCTCTCAACCCGAAGGCCAAGACATACTTTGGGAAATTCATGAAGGTTTGTGCGGAAGTCACCTGGCCCCTCGTGCTCTAGCAGGCAAGACACTTCGGCAGGGGCTTTACTGGCCAACAATTGTGAGAGATGCAGAGGAGTTGGTTCAAACATGCCAAGGATGCCAATGGATGGGCAGACGAAGCCACCGTCCGCCAGTTCCACTTCAAGTTATTGCCCCCATATGGCCAATGGCTCGGTGGGGCATGGACCTCATAGGCCCTTTTCCAATGGCAAAAGGCAGCTTGAAGTTTGCAGTAGTAGCAATCGAATATTTTTCAAAGTGGGTTGAAGCAGAACCATTGACTGCTATCACTTCAAGGAATGTGCAAAAAATTTTCTGGCAAAACATTATATGCAGGTTCGGAGTGCCAAGAGAGTTAACCGTGGATAATGGAACCTAGTTCGAAGCTGACACATTCAAAGAATTTTGTGAAGAACTGGACATTAAGTTGTGCTTCGCTGCAGTGCGCCATACACAGTCCAACGGAGCTGTCGAGCGAGCCAACAAGAACATCCTCTCCAGTCTTAATCGACGAATTGTTGGGTTGGCAAAGGGGCTGTGGGTCGAAGAGCTTTCCAAGATCTTGTGGTCCATCCGAACCACTCAAGCCAGATCCACAGGCTTTACCCCATTTAGACTGCTATTCGGAGATGAGGCCATGACTCCTACGGAGCTCAGAGGTGGATCCCTTCGTGTAGTGCACCCCGGAGATGAAGATGAAAGAAACACTTCGCTGGACTTGTCAAAAGAAACAAGGCTTCGAGCTGTCACCAATCTGACCAAGTACCAAGGCCAAACAAAAACATGGTATGACCCGAAGATAAAGCTGAACGAGCTTAGACCAGGTCATCTAGTTTTGCGAAGTGTAATAGCACCGGGGAAGCTAGGAAATAAATGGGAAGGACCATATGTTATCCTGTGCTCAGGACGCCCCGGATCGTTTAAATTAGCTAATTTACAAGGGGAAGAATTGGAACATGTATGTCATGCGGAGCACCTTAAGCATTATTACGCTTAGGGGCTCCTTGTAATCACTTGTAAAGCTTTCCTTTTCTATATAAAGTGGAGGGTCGAATTTTGTTTGCTCTACGAATATCCCTTACTCCTGATGGACGCATCGGGAGGACGGAGATGCTTGCGGAGTCAAGCATCTTTCCCAAGACTCGAGGAGCAGCCTACGAACCGTCAATTCAGGGGCTTCGCTGCAAGCCTATGGATTCCAGGCTCTGGCTTGTTAGGATCCGTAGAAGAGTCTAAGGACTTTAAAAAACAGATTTCCGGCCTCCGGGTACGAAGTATCTGTAAAAGAGCCGAAGGTGGCCAGCCTACGGATTCCAGGCTTCGGCTTGTTAGGATCCGTAGAAGAGTCTAAGGACTTTAAAAAGAATAGATTTCTGGCCTCCGGGTACGAAGTATCTGTAAAAGAGCCGAAGGTGGCTAGCCTACAGATTCCAGGCTCCGGCTTGTTAGGATCCATAGAAGAGTCTAAGGACTTTAAAAAGAATAGATTTCCGGCCTCCGGGTATGAAGTATCTGTAAAAGAGCCGAAGGTGACCACCCTATGGATTCTAGGCCCAGGCTTGTTAGGATCCGTAGAGGAGTCCAAGGACTTTAAAGATAAACAGATCTCCAAGCTACGGGTCCGAAGAATCTGTAAATGAGTCAAAGGTGACCAAGTAATAAGGTTTCGAGGCTCCGGCCAACGAGACACTTTTTAAAGTCCTAAGTGACAAGTATAAAACCCTATGAAGGTAGATCCAACTTTGAAACTTACGAAATAATAATACGAAAGTATGTTCGAAGAACCCTCTGAAAAGGTAAAATACGAATATTAAGTGTGATACGAAGCATTGGTTTGTTCGGCGCATCATTGTGTCCGGCGAACCTATTTGCACTACAAAAGATCCACCACCCACAAGGAGGGGTAGGAGGGTAAAGAACAAACAAGATACTTTCGGTGCAATTCACATTAATTCATCATACTTGTACATCAGGTGAAGTTTTGGTCCAAGCCTAGGAAGAATCGAAGACCCTGTCGGCCTCTAGAGCCACCTCTCCGGCTACTCTGTCCTTCGGAGCTCGAAGCCGCCGGATTTGTCCTTTTTGTTCAAGTGCTTCTCTTCTTCTTCGAGGCTCGTAGTTTCTTTTGCTCCTCTTGAAGATCGGCCCAAGTCAGAAGTCTTTCAGAGTTAGCCTCCACAAGGTCTTCGGCCTGGTACTCCGAGTCAGACCAATCCATGTGTTCGGAGGATGAAGATGCCTTCTCTTTATCCTCTTCCTTGATATAGTTAAGACCTCTTGAAAAACTTCAAGGGTTATCTCCCCTTTGTCTCCACGAGGAACAGAGAAGCAAGAGCGGCGGTAGGGCCTTAAGCTCTCGAGGCTTGCCCACTCCTTCTGGAGCCGTTCGGTAAAATCCAGTATTTTGAGGTCAGGTTTCAAAGGGCATGACAAAACCTAAAGAACAAAACACCCAGACTCTTCGTTTATTACTTTTCATTAATGCAAGGGGCTTTACAAGATTTTTTATACATAATTGCCCTAAGAGCTAGACCTGCGGGTCAGTTGGTGGAGCAGGAGGTGCCGGAGCTGACGAGGCTGGAAGCGGTGGCCTTGTCTGTGCTTGCTTCTGCCGACGGGCCTCGTCGATCCAAGCTTTGGCCGCAGCATTGTGGTCCGTCTTCTAGATCGACCGGAAGGCTTCCCAAGCAAAGGCTATGTCCGAAGATGGGTGCAGCAGGTCTTCGGAGGCAATGCTTCCGGGGGTCGAACCCCCGACTAGAGCGAGGGGATCTGAAGGGCTTCGAGGTGGCGGAGAACTCCAATGTCGGCACACTGACCGGAGATCTCTCTGTACCGGACACCGGAGTTCATCATCAGCGACGCCGCCACTTGGATCCTCTTCAGTTTCCGGTCGAGGGGTTTGCTGGCCGCCACAGAAGACGAAGGGCACATAGTGAAAAAATATTCCAAGGTACCCTGAAGGGCATCCAAGGTACGCTCCGCTGCACTGGCGTTCTTCTTCTCTGTTGTCTCCAACCCCGCAGCAGTAGCAGACACTTCGACCACTTGGAGCAGCAAGGAGCTCTTCTGGGCCATCGCTTGATTAAGGACCCCTTGGAGCTCTACCATCCGGGCGCTCGAAGTGGCCGCCGCTTGCCGAAGCCTCTCAACCTCCGCTCGGAGCACTACACACTCAGCTTCAGCCTCTTGGGCTGAAGTCCGGAGCGCGTCGCTGTCTTGCCTCGCTAATCGGAGGGCTTCGTCGGCCTCAGCCCTAGCCCTCCGTTCTTCGAGGACTTCTTCCTCCAACTGAAGTGATCTTTCATTGGAGCCCTTGAGCGCGGTTTGGAGGGTGGTAACCTTCCTTTTGAGTCGATTGGTTTCGACTTCATTGGAAGTCACTGCCGCTCTAGCAAGGATGAATTGCTGCAAAAAAGAACAAGTAAGTACCAAGTATTCACAATTGCTAATTAGAAGTGGTTGTGGTGCTTTTCATACTTGAAGGGCAGCCCTTTCGAGGGCCATGTTGAGCACCGGAGCCCTGGCTTCGCTCAGAGCAGAGACCAGGTCAGAGTTGGTGATGTCCTGGCTCTTCTCTGCCAAAGGCTCCAGGAGCACCCGGAGGCCTGTCCGGTATTCCAAAAACGGAGCCAGCAAAGGAAGCCAAGACGAAGCTTGGCGATCATCTGCCGTGGCCTCCTCCTCCGAGTTACTAGCTGAGGTCATCGTTGGGCCGGGAGGGAGCTCGAGGCTGGACATACTTTTGCCCCTCCCCGGCACAAAGGCGGGCGGCTCGGCTAAGGTGGAGGTGGCTCTTTCTTTGGCGGCTACCCCTTCGGCCGGAGCCACATCAGCAGGGGCAACCTCGGTCACCGGAGCCGCATCGACGGGTACGACCCCCGCCACCGGGGCTAGAGCGTCTAAGGGAGTCAAGGTGTCCATCGGAACCACGACCCCCGAAGAAGTTGGGACTTCGTGTGCAGCCGGGGCTTCATCACCCTTCGAGGTACCTACAGTATCAAGATATTTGGTGAGCATTTACAAGTAAAGGTTGTTGCAGGTATCGACCAAGGTAAAAGCTTCGAAGTATACCTTCGGAGGCACCGTGAGGCAAAATCGTCGGATCCTCCAGAACATCGTACATCCGGAGGATATCGTCGATGTCGTCTCCCGAAGTCCTCTCTGGCGTGTTTTCTGTTGGGACCTCGACCTCCGCCATGATCACCCCGGCTACGGGCGAGTTGGGGGCGACATGGTTCGGCTACAAGTTCACAACGGCGGGCACAGGTGTCCGTGTCGGGTCTACCTCCGTAACCTCCCGAGCAGAAGTTTCGGCTGGGACCCCCGCCGCATCTTCATCGCCCTCCAAGAGATAATTCTCGAAGGCCTTCACCAGTTGGGCGTTGGAGTCCTCGGAATCCTCCGAGACCGAGCTCCGAACATCCAAGGACGAAGTAGACGAGGCAGGAGCCAGATGCGGAGGGATCTTCGCCACCTTCTTCTTCTTAGGCGAGGGTCTTGCTGGCTTTCTTAGGGGGCTCGGCGACGGCCTTCCGTTTCCGAGGGGCCACTCCAGTCGAGGTAAAATCTGGTAGAGGAGGGGGCACCATCCCGAGAGCTCACCACACTCTATTGGAACGCTCCCAGCTCCCCACCAGCTCCAGCCTCTTCTGTCTTTAAGCCACCGTAGGGGCTCTGAGGACCCGTTCGGTGGCCCAAGCTATATCCTCCGGAGCTAGCGCTAGTGGAGCCGCTGAAAAAAAGGGGTAACATATTATAAGTATGTTATTTTCGTCATCTAACATATTACTGCAGGAGTTGAAGTCTTACCTAAGGATCGGAGCTCACCCTCCGAAGCCTGTTGAAACACTATCGGCCAGTTGGCCCCAAGAGGTGGAATCCGTAGAGCAATGAACTCTTTGGCGAGGTCGCGCATGCTCATGCGGCGAGCCATTGAGGTCAATAGCCCTAGCCACGTTGAGAGCAGGCTAGGGTTCAGAGCAATCTCCACCTCCTTCTGGAACCAGATCTCCTGGAGAGGCCCTGCGAGGGGAGAGTCCTCTCTGACTTCGGCGTAGAACCACCGAAGGATCCAGTTGGTGTACCATCGATCGTTGATGGCCTTCGCGGGAAAGTGTTGGGCGTGCTCCCTCCGCAACTGAAAGTTGACGCTGCTGAAGGCTGTTATCACCTTGGTGTCCCCGGGCCCGTCCTGCGGCTTCGGCTAGCAGGTAGCTTCGTGGGTGGCGGCGAAGACCTCCGATCGTCCCTCGCACCCTTCGGCCCAGAGCGCCCATTCGAAGACAGCCAGGCGAGCGATGGCATTGGGAGATAGTTGAGGTAATGTGATGTGGAACAGGTCCAGTACCTCCGCTAGGAAACGATGGCCGGAAGTCCCAAGCCTGCTTTGAAGAAGGCCTCAAAAACCACGACTTCTCCGCTTCATGGCCTCAGGGTTGATTCTGACCCAGGGACTCGAGTCCTCAGTCCGGTCCCCAGCTTCCCTTCAATGACCTCTTCAATGGACTCGGCGGTGCTCGTGGACTGGCCGATGAGGAAGCTCTGAGGAATCTTCTTCTTGGATGGCGGGCGGAGCTCCCGAGGGTTCTTGGGCCAGGCGTCGCCCGGAGCTCCCGCCATTGCTGCCGCAGCCGAGGCGGCCCATGCTTGCCTCTGCGCTAGAGTGCTCACCGCTGTCGGAATGGTGTGGCTGGTTCTCGCCATGGCTCGGTGGATTGGAAGGTTGTGAGAATTGGAGGTTGAAGAGAGTGGTTCGTAGACGCTGGGTACGGTAAAAAGTCTTAGGTAACTTCTAATCCCCTTTTTATAACCGTCCGCTAGTTGCTATGCTCCGATCGCATTCACACTGTAGGTTCGACTTCCGTCACTGGCAGGTGGGTCCAGAAAGTAGAACGGCGAGAAACTACCGTAAATTTTGACCGTTACCTTTTACAGGGTGTAACGGCTACTTGCGAAGTAACGACTATAATCAAACGGTTCCTCACGACGTTTGGGCTTCGTAGCGGTTCTCTTTCCCACGGAGTGTTCACACAACGTTGCGAGCTTGGAGTCAAGGTCCGAATGCTTTGGATCCGAGATCCTCCGAAAGACTGTAATGTGTTCAAATTCTCTCTAAGTCTCAGCATATGAAAATATTCCTTGCGTATACTGCCTCCCTTTTGTACAGGTTAAATTTGGAGAGGCGTATTCGAGGGGCTACTGTTGGGGGAAATTGCTTCACTTTCAGGACTTAGAGATTAATAGCTCAAAGACTCACTAAGATTCGGAGCTGATGGGCTCATGCTCGAAGGTGGAGGCATTAAGACGAAGGGTGCCTCGATCTGAAGTCCGAAGAAGCCCTCCGCAGGATACGAGGCTCCGAAGCAGAGCGACAGGATTGATAAGATGTTTGGCTTATCCGTTTGCCCCGGATAGTTTTACCTTTTTAACCCTACTCAGGGTACCGAATAGTTTCCACTATGTCGGTTGTAATCTAGGGGTAAATAGGTCTTTTCCTTAGACATTTTTGCCTATAAATACCCCCCTCTCTACCCTGTAAACGGGACGGATGACTCAATTACTCTAATACACACTTTCGAACTACTCAAGTTGTTATCCTTCCGGAGGCTTGAGCTAGTCCTTAAACACGAACTCGTAGTTTGTCTGTTCTTGATCTCAGAGAACCTATTAGCGTAATATTTTACGCCAACAAGGACCAACTCAGATTTGCTTGAAAGCAAGTAGAAAAACTTAAGTGTGAGAATGATTATTTGCTTTCCATGGTAGACAAATGCACTGAAGGGAAAGGGAAAATGGATTTTCTTTTGGATAAAACAAAAATATGCGCTGATAGGGCAGGGTTAGCTCTTGGGTTAGGTTATGAGAGAACTTCATATAATACCCCAAGGCAAACTGTGTTCACTCTACCTACTACCCTTGAGAAAGAGAGAGCCTAGTTAGACACACCTCAAAAAGCCAAAAATCCTACCCAACCTAAAAAGATAATCATTCCACCACTCAAGACAGACTCCAAGCAAAAATCTAGGAAAACTGTGAGGTTTGCACCAGAAACCTATAAACCTACACCCAAGAAAGTTTTCTACCGCTCTTATTGTCATCGTGTAGGTCATTTGATTGGTTTTTGCTATAGACGTATGAAAGATGAACAGTTGTGCTCATGCTTTACATTTTCATGATTATCCTTCATTTGATATGCATGATTATGGTTATCATACTTATACTGATTATGAGGCTCCATATATATATGAGTGGCTATGCCCATCGTGGTTTATATCATGCTTCGTATGATGATAGACCACGTAGGTGTTTTGGTCCAAATCATTTTAGGAGACATACGCAATTTGCAAGAAGACATCATGTTAAGTATGACTCTCATCCTACATATTCTCTTGCGTTACCTACTTCTCGAGTAGTTCAGTGTTGGATCCATAGGCATCTTATTTCTAAACCCAGCACTGAGTACTCGAGATCTCCCGTCTCTACTTAAGGGAGGCATGGGAGGCTGGAGGACAAGTGGATCACATATTCTGGGTATTCGCGTCACATGACCAGAAAGTCTTCATGGTTCTCCAGCTTCACCTCAGCCAAGCATGGAGAAAGCATCACATTTGGAAACAATCGCAAAAGCAGAGTGAAGGGCAAAGGTATGATCAAAATTAATGAAAATTTCACTCTCACAAATGTTGCTTTGGTTGAGGACTTAGGGTACAATTTGCTTTCTGTTTCACAATTACTTGATGAAGGCTTTGAGGTTCATTTTAGTCGTGATGCCTCTTATGTGCTTGATTCTTCTAGTGCTGTCATTTGCAAAATCTTGAGAGTAGGGAGAGTTTTTGGAGCTGATTTCTCTGAGTCTTTTGGATCTTCTCATTGCCTTTTAGCTGAACCATCTTCTGAGCTTTGGATATGGCATAGGAGACTAGGGCACATGATCTTTGATCTTCTTGCGACATTGAGTGCCCTAGGACTCATCCGAGGATTGCCTGAGATAAAATTTGAGAGGAACCTCATTTGTGCTCCATGTCGTCTTGGAAAAATGGTTACCGCGTCGCATTCCCCCATAAACATGGTAATGACTGAGCGACCCGGTGAGCTTCTTCACATGGATATTGTTGGTCCATCCTAGGTTAGCTCATTAGGTGGCAAATGGTACGTACTTGTTGTGGTAGACGACTACTCTCATTACTGTTGGGTTTTCTTTCTTGTGAGCAAGGATGAAGTGTTCTTACACTTTCAGAGCTTAGCACTGAGGCTATTCAATGAACTCCCTGGTGCAATGAAAGCTATTCGAAATGACAACGGTATCAAGTTCAAAAATTGCTGTTTTGCAGAATTTTGCCTTGAACATGGAATTGAACATCAGTTTTCTGCACCTAGAGTCCCTCAACAAAATGGTGTGGTTGAGAGGAAAAATTGCACACTTGTGGAGATGGCTAGGACGATGCTCAATGAGCATAGGACTCCTAGAAAATTTTGGGCTGAAGCCATGAGTACATCTTGCTACATCTCCAACAGGATCTTTTTGCACTCTTTGCTGAACGTGACTTTTTATGAACTTCGCTTTGGGAGGAAGCCCAAGGTCACTCACTTCAGAGTGTTTGGATGCCATTGCTTCATCCTAAAGCGAGGTAATTTGGACAAATTTGAATCGCGCGCATGTGATGGGATCTTTTTGGGCTATTCTTTGCATGGTCACTCTTATCATGTTTTCAATCTTGAAACTAACACTATGGTTGAATCTTGTTATGTATCTTTTGATGAAACTTCTCCATGTATTAGTACTAATTTTGAATTTGCAAGTGAGCACGATATGAGTGAAACACTTTTTGAGGAAGAAGAATCATCAGATGATGAAGATCCTGATGATGTACCACTACCACCCTCTACGGCAACTCCAGAAGTTTTGACTACTTCGACAAAAGGACCTAAAGATTCTACTTCTGAGAGTTTGGAGAAAACTTTGGCAAGAGTTGAGGGGGAGATTCTATCGCAGAGAGAAGCACCGCTTCGTATTCAAAGAATGCATCCTCCGAATCAGATCATCGGCGAGCTAAATGAACGAGTAACCCGATCTCATGCTCATTTCGTTGATTCTGCTTTTGTTGCAAATTTTGAACCATTGGATGTTAGTCATGCTTTGTCTGATGCGAGTTGGATCAACGCCATGCATGAGGAACTTGAAAATTTTGATATAAATCAGGTTTGGATTCTCGTTGATCCACCCCCTAACATTCACATCATTGGTACAAAATGAATTTTCAAAAACAAATAGGGGGAGGATGGGGCGATAGTGAGAAACAAAGCTAGGCTAATGGCTCAAGGGTATTCTCAAGTCGAGGGGGTTGATTTTAGAGAAACTTTTGCACTGGTAGCTCAACTTGAGGCCATTAAGATCTTGCTTTTTTGCATCTTCGCACGGTGTTAAACTCTTTCAAATGGATGTAAAAGTACTTTCCTAAATGGTTTCATAGGAGAGGACGTGTATGTCAAGCAGCCTCCTTGTTTTGAAAATCCCAAGTACCCTCATAGAGTCTTTAAACTTCACAAAGCTCTATATGGGCTGAAGCAAGCTCCGAGGGCCTGGTACGACCACCTTAGGATGTTCTTGATTGAGCATGGGTACAAAATGAGGTTTGTTTACAAAACTTTGTTCACTCTCATGCATGGCAAAGATTTCTTACTCGTTCAGATATATGTTGATGATATAATATTTGGTGGTTCATCTCATACTCTTGTCACCGAGTTTGCTGAATCTATGAGCAGGGAATTCGAGATGTCGATGATGGGTGAGCTGACATTCTTTCTGGGTTTGAAAATCAAGCAAAGCAAACAAGGAACTTTTGTCCATCAAACAAAATACACTAAAGACCTGCTTAAACGATTTGACATGTCTGATGCTAAACCTCTTGCTACCCCGATGGGTACTTCTATTGCACTTGATCCAGATGAAGACGGAGAAGAATAGGACCAGAAGGAGTATCGTTGCATGATCGGCTCCCTTCTGTACTTGACGTCTACGAGGCCAGACATACACTTTGTTGTCTGTATGTGTGCTCGTTATTAGGCTTCTCCCAGTGCTTCACATCGTCAAGCTGTCAAGCGCATTTTAAGGTACCTCAAGCACACTCTTGAATTCGGTATTTGGTATTCTGCATCATCTTCATTATGCTTTAGAGGTTTTTCTGACGCTGACTTTGCTGGATGTCGTATTGATCGCAAGAGTACTTCTAGGACGTGTCATTTTCTGGGTTCATCTCTTGTGTGTTGGTCTTCATGAAAATAGTCTAGCATTGCACAGTCTACAACCGAGGCTGAATATGTAGCTACCGCTAGCTGTTGCGCACAAATTTTGTGGATGGTTTCTACTTTGCAGGACTTTGGGTTGGATTTTTCACGTGTTCCATTATTTTGTGATAACACAAGTGCAATCAGTTTAGCAAACAACCCAGAATAACATTCTAGGACCAAACATATTGACGTGTGTTATCACTTTTTAAGAGATCGCAGTGAAAAAGGAGATATTGAATTGTGTTTTGTTGATACTCAGAATCAGCTTGCAGATATTTTCACCAAGCCTCTCGATTCTTATCGTTTTTCATTTTTTGAGGGGAGAGCTTGGCATTTGTCATCCTTATGGCATCATGTGAGGGGGAGTTGTGTACTTTTGCATATGCTTCTGAAATATGATTAATTGCTTTCACATGTACATGCTTGTGTGTGCACTTTACAATTCTGTCTTGTATTCACTGTTTGATTATGCTTAGAATGAACTCATCTATCAATATGTCTTGAGCTTGGCTTTTCTTTGTGAAAAATTGAAAATGGTCACTACTAAGTCTGGAAACTAGCATGAATAGGCTAGGGTGCTTTCGCTATTCATTTCTTACTTGATAGATTTGTCCTTTTCACTTGGATGCTCATACGCAACTTGATCATATTTTGCTCAAAAATAAAAAAAAATGAAAAATTGAAAAATGAAAAATGACAATGATGAAAATGAAACAAAAATGCTAAAGTTGTGATAAAATTGAAAAGATCCAGGTGGGTTTGCATAGTCGCACTACTTTGTTCTAGACTGCTTACCATTGCACTTTGGTTTGAACTGGGACATTGAAGTGTATACTATGATCAATGCCTTAAGCTTCTGATGGTTGATACTAGGCTTGGCTTGATCGGTTAAAATAAGGTTGACTTGCAAATAACCCCTGGCATTAAAAAATAAAAAGTTTAATTTTCTCGCATATCAAGTTTGTTGTAGCTCCTTGTAGTGGGATGTGCTTTTTGAGTTTGTTTTTGATTAGCTTTTTATCTCTTACCTGTCCATGTCTAGTATGCTAGTTTGGGTAGTGATGCTTTTATTTGCTTAAACTTCAAAATGCTTGCTCATATGAATATTTAGATTGTGTACAATTCAAGGTTGTCATACATTTTAGCTAGGACAGTTTGTGAGGCACAAGAAGTGTTTGTACTGGAATTGGACTTAATCATATTCTAGAAGCATTTCATGGTCACTTTACTCGCTCAACTCATGGGGCTAACTTGATGTCTGCATTGCCAAAGGGGGAGAGTTCATGAATTTTTGGTGAATCTGTTGATCTTTTGTGCTTTTGCGGTATTTTTTCTTTATCATTTGTCAAGTGACGTGTTTCTTAGATTTGCTCTTTTTAGAGATTTCATGGTCACTTGTGTGCTGAATTTTTTGCTTTTACACTTCGTTTGATCTTGTGTTGTCAATGCACTCATCAAGGGGGATATTGAGGAACATAGTGAGGTTTGTCACTATGATTCAAGGTAATGATGAGTGATTGATAGGGTGATGTCATGAGTTTGTGTCTGGGTGATTTGGATATGTGTTGTGTGTCTGTGTTTGTCTCGTGTGTGCAGGCTTGAGTTACTCGTCAACTGTCGATGGTCGAGGGTGTCAGTCGAAGTCGAGAGTGGTCTCAGATGTACGCTTGGAGATCAAACAGGACGTGAGTTCAAGGTTGATCAAGATGAAGCGTTGATCGAGTCAGCGAAAAGGAAGCCAGTTCAAGTGACAAGGTGGCTCGAGGGATCGAGAGCGGGAGAGACTTGCTGGCGGTCGAGTTTGCGAACTGACGACGGTCGTCGACGATCAGGGGAGGCTTTGTCGGTTTTTGCTGAAAACCATCGAAACATTAAATGTTTTTAATACAATGAATAGGAGTTTTTTAGTTGAATATTTCAGTTTTGTAGTGTATTCTTTTGGTATATTTTTAGAATGGTTCTATTCTAAAAATATATTGAAAGTAGAGTCTTTTTGTAATTTTTCCTTTCATACAAATGGGATAATTTTCAGAATTTTCAATTCTGAAATTACCCAAGGGGTATCTTGTAAAAGAGGCTTCTAGAAGCTGCCTACTTAAGGGATCTCATCCCCTAACTGGCTAGGAATTTTGAGAATAGTATTTTCGGGTCCACAAAAATTGCAAAAACTCTATTTGGCAGGAAATTTCTTGATGCGCTACAGTCCTCCACTTGAAATCGCATGATCTGAAACAGGGTTTTCGGAAGTACTGTATCAGTTCAAAGATTTCCTTTGGATGAGCTACAGCGTGCAAGGTATTTTGCCAGAGAATTTCAGAAGAGAAATTTGAGCAGCGATAGCTAGGTACTTTCTGATTTCAGTTCTAGATCCATGGAATAGCACGGTTTTGTGGTAGAGCTTTTGTTTCAGATCTGCTACAGTGTTTTTGATGGATGATAAGTGTGTAGTTGGCATAGCTGCTTATTTGAAGAAAATCTTGAGGATTCTTTTTTATTGATTATCCTATTTTGGTTGATTGAGAAAATGGTTGCACGAATCTGGTGAATATACTGAATATGGTTTAGTTCTCGTTTGCTGCATGACATTTCTGCTTGGGTTCAGTTCATAGTTTCTACTGAAAAACTCTGTTCACTTTCAGAAGTTTATCTTCAGGTGTTGTTAATACTTGCTATTTGAAGTCTTGTTCTGCTATGATCAGAATCCTACTCAGGTTCTTTTGAATATGCAATAAACAGAGTGAGATTCAAATCATTGATCTCTGACACTGAATCAAGATGTGTCTAAGTTCAGTTTGTTCTTATTTCTGGAACTCACAAATTCTGATTATCTGTTTTTGAGTTCTACATCTTTTGTGGTTTGTGCTTACCTTAATTCAGTTTTCAAACCAATTACAATCTCTTGTCTGTTATTGCACTGAAATTTTCAGAATTCTATATTCATGCTTGATGCAGATTGAAAGTGATTTATACTCTCATTACTAGTTGTTGTGATTATTTCAAAATTTGAGTGAACTGTCACTTGGATAGTCATTTATATTTCTGATTTAGTTTTCTCAACTAGTGAGTATTCAGTAGGTAATTACTGTAGTTCTTCTGCTCTCTGTATAATCTTTTGTCAGTACTGTTTGACAGTATACATTCTGATTTGTCATTCATATCTCTGAGTAGTTCAATAGTATTTTGAATTTAGCTAAATATAATTTGAATCTGTTTTGGTTTAAACTGGGTATTTGTCGTCTAGAGTACTGTTTTTCATCAGTTTTCAGTTCTAGTGTCATATTTTCTTCAGCACTGAATAGAATCAGTTTATATTTGCAATTCTGTTGTTTTGAATACTTTGAGTTTGATTGAATTCCCAGATCAGCAATAGTGTCAAAAGTGGTTCTATTTTATTCAGTCTTTGAGTTTGCAAAGTTTAAATTGAAAAGATGTGGTTCAAGTAAACATACCAAAACATAAGTGTGTGAATTCAAAAAGTTTGTTCTGTAATCTAATTGTTGTCTCAGCAGAACATCACTGTTCATTTTGTTCATCGTATTGGTTGTGATAAATTAGTTTATTCTACTCAGTGAACAAATGCACTGTCAAGATTTCAAAAACCACTGAACTCTGTTTCTGAATCAATTTTATCCTCTGAAATAACTAGTATGTTTGAGATTGTTAATTGAGCTTTCCTTTCAAGAATTACTAATTCAGAAATACTCAGATGTGCAGAATAGGTCTGATATTACTATTCCAGTTCAGAACATTGTAAGTTGATTGTCTAGATCTGATTTCAGGCATTGTTTTTGAATATGAATTAGTTTTTGAAGTGACTTTCAGGTTTGAATATTACTGTTCAGAACAAACTCATCATCTAAACTTAAGTTTCAGCTTTAGTTCTGAGTTGTCATGAAAACACAGAATTGTTTTTGAAATTTGAATTCTAGTTCAGGTTTCAAGTTGAGGACTGGTTGAGTTCATTGCAAGCTGGTTTAGTTGATAGATTTGGTTTAAGTATTGTGTTCATTTTCAGCAAAAGTGTTCAGACAACAATTGTTCTTACAGATTCTGATCTGATCACTTAGAGCTAAACTTGTTGTTGCATGATTGTCAAGTCAAAGTGTAAATCAAGTTTTGAGAATTGGGATGTTTCTATTGCACTCATTTGTGTTGGTTGGTATAAATTTGAAATTGATTTTTAGAGGTGCGTTGGGTGATCTGAACATGCCATCATATTCGCGAGAAAGTGTCGAGGCGCCTATTCACCCCCCACATAAGTTTTCCCTTAATTAGGGGCCAAATGACATCAGCCTCCGAAGGCATTGGGTTCGATGCCCGTCAACTGGCGAAGCCTCAAGATGAGCTTCGGCCCCCTCCGACGAAGTTAAATCAAGTACATCCAAGACTTGCTCCTCCGGAGCCAAGCCTCCGGGACTCCTCCGGTCCCCTCCAGAGCTAAGCCTCCGGTACCCCTACAGTCCACTCTGGAGCCAAGCCTCCGGGACCCCTCCGGTCCCCTTCAAAGTCCTCTTCGGAGCCCTCTTCGGGGTCTGCTTTGGAGTCCACTTCGGAGCCCCCTCAGCTAGCTCTGGCTGAAGCCCTCGGGCAAGTACTCTGGTTCAGAAGAAATATTCAAGCATCGCTACAGTGTAATGCCATACTGGGGCCCTAGCCCCTAGTATGCCGTATACTAACTCCTAAAGTTATGTATAACCACCACGTCTCTAAAGTCACATGTACAGTAATATCGCATTTTTCCCTTCTTACCCCTATAGAGTCTACGGCTTGTACATGGCAATTAGGTATTTTCCTTTGGGCTGTGTGCCTATAAAAGCAGGGTCATGCCCTTGTAATAGGGAGGATGTTGAGTAGAGGCAAAACTATGCCAAATCCACTGTAAACTGGACTTAGGGTTATTATCCCTCTAGGGAGGACTGAACCAATATAAACTCTCTCTCCCTCTGTGAGAACCCTTCGAGGTTCATTCTATACACCATACACCACCACATAAAAACCTGTTGTAACTAACGCAATTGTTACAACAGTTGGCGCCATCCGTGGGGAACTTAGTACTAAAAGCTAGTTCTCTGCCACCGCTTGTATTTCGATGTATGTTTGCAGAGGGAGCTTCGGAGTACCAGGATTCCGCACACCCTTCGGCAAGGGGCTTCGATTACAGTTCGAAGGCTTTTCTCGCCTTCCACCACCCCTCGTGCCTCGGAGTGCACCCTTCTACATGGCGCTCCAGGCGCTCACCGAAGGCCTCAGAAGCCCTAGGGGCTACGAGGCAAGCTCTCCTCAACCAAGCAAGTTGTTCGGTCTCCGGACCAGGTCAAGCTTAAAAATGTATGCACACAAACTGAAGCCTTGCTTCGTCTTATTCCAAACCGAAGCCTTGCTTCGTCTTATTCCAAACTGAAGCCTTGCTTTGTCTTATTCCAAACTGAAGCCCTGCTTCACCTTATTTAATGCTTAATTTTTTAATTACCAAAGCCTTCACTTTATTAAAAACCGAAGATTTGCGGTGCCCCTATTGAGACCCGAAGTCAAGGCTTCGTTTTTTTGAGAACCGAAGTACCACTTCGCATCAATAAGGACCGAAACACTACTTCGATCTATTTTAAATCTGAAGCACTGCTTCGAAGGCTACATAGTGCCTTCGGGCCCGTAGCAGTGGGCTAAAGGATTGTGGGCCGCTGGCCCGATGCGTCCAAAGACTCCAGGCCACCGGCCTGATGCATCCCAGGATCCCAGGTTCCATTCCCGTTTTCCAGAGTCGAAGGTGGTTCACAATCACAGGTTCGGTGAATCCACACCACTTATTCCATTCTCATTACAGAATCAAGCTTAGAAGCCTAGCTTCGCTATCTAAACACGCTCGAAGCCTTGCTTCGCGTATATTTACTTTCGAAAATTAAGCATGCCGAAGTCATGCTTCGCTTAATTTGAATGTCTCCAAAGCCATGCTTCGCTTCAATTTAAGCATTCAAAGCCCAAAAGCGGCCTTCGAACGATGCGATTTATATATCCAAAGCCACCCAAGGCGCACACCTTAGCATGTTATAATTGCGCGCACCGGCAACGCCCAAGTCCCTAACCGCCACACGCAAGGGGGGACCGAGGTATGTATGCAAAGTGTGCGAATGAAATGTGCATTACAAGCATTACAAGCTAAGCATTCGAAGCATGCGATACATGTGAAGCATGCAAATGAAGTATGCATATATAAATACAACACAAATTCCATTCATTGAATGCCAAAAGCGAAGTATGTTATAAATACACTTCGAAAGCTAAAACACTATGAGTAATCTGTGTCTAAGCCTAAGAAAAAGTATGCTCAAGGCCACGACATATTTGGCCCTCGCTTGCTCTTTTTCCGTGCAGGGCCCCCTCGGCTAGACGAAGCCCTATCGGAGCTTGACATCCCATGGCCGGACTGTCCACGCTTCGAAGCCCGCAGAACTCACCTCTATTCTTGCAAGTCGGCCCAAGTCTGAAGCACAGGCGGTGCCGCATCGAAGGCAGAGCCTGGGCAGGTATAAAATACCCCCGCATTTCTATTAATAAACTAACAAGTCATTTACAGGACTACGACTATGAATTACAAAAGAGCCTAAGGAGGTCTACACCTTCGGTGGCACAGGATTCAACGTCGAAGGTTGAGCTGGCGAGGCATGTGCCCTTGCTCGGCGTAGGTGGGAGACCCATTGCAGTTCGAGGACCGCTTCGCACCCTTGGGCCTTCCAGGGTTCCTGAAGCCAGTGCCATGCCACACGGACCGCCGAAGGAGGCGAAGCCAAGGGAGGGCCTCTGAAGGCTACCGGCGTGGCCGAGGTCGCTGCCTTGAGGTGGTTGCACCCCGTGTTATGATGCATTGGTAGCACCCCTTGGCCAGCCACTCGCCCGACCATCAGCGCGAATCCCTTCATTGACACCTCCACTATCGTCTCGACCGTCTGAAGGAACTCTAGCCGGTCCCCGACTGGGTCTTGAGGATTGAAGTCCGGAGCCGAGCACTCGGTCCCCAAGTGCTCGAGGACTTCGGTCAAGCTTGATGTGATTTTGTCAACCCCTTGAACCACAAAGTCTTCCAGAGTCTGGCCCGCTGCATGAAGATCAGAGCACTCCGCTGCCAGCTTCGCCCTGGCTTCCTCTGAAGCCCAAAGTGCTTCCCGAAGCCATTCAGTCTCTGCGGCCAAGGCTTTTAACTTAGCTGTCTCGAACCTCGCCACCTTTGCCGCCGCTTCGGCTTGCTTCTACCTCTCAATGGCCTCCAAAGCCTAGCACTGAAGGGCGTCATTCTCATCTGCCAAGAGTGTTTCCCAGTGGCCCACGGAGGCCGCTGCCACAGTGGTCAGCGCGAAGGCTTGGAAAGGTTCAAGAAATATTCAGTATTGTTAAAAGAGATAAGTACCAGACGAAGCCTGTGCAAAGCTTCGCTCACATAAATGAGGGCTTCATTGGCATTCGCGAGGAGATCGAAGTGGCTGGCGCGGCTGAGCTGCGCCACCAAGTCCGCCTTCGCCACTGCCACGTAGCCATCATACAAGGAGTCGATGGCCACCTCTGTCGCAGGCCCCACCGGGAGCAGGGGATGGACCAAGGGCATTAGAAATTCAGGCCTCGCTAGAACAGGCCCCGCCGGAGCTGGGCTCCGGTCCACTACCTCGACCACTTCTTCAGGTTGCTCTTGAGGGGCCCCTCCGCCATGGTTGCCCCCTTGTCCTCTTTGGACGAAGAGCTCTCAGACTTCGAGCTGCTGCTGCCGCTGCTGTCGGAGGTCCCCACCGGCTCCACCACAACAGACCTCGCATCGTCATCAGCACCAAAAAATAAAAGTACAAGTCAATACACATGAATATAAAGAGAAGAATGATCAAGTGTCTACCATCGTCAACATCCTCTCCGCCCGAAGAGATGTCGTAGAAGGATGTGGGAGCAATGTGCGCCCCCAGTCGCTTCGCTGGGATGGCTAGGCCCCAGCCTCCGCGCTCGAAGGGGTCTCCATCACAGCCTCTGGTGCCACCACTTCGGTCGCTACAGCTGCCTCCGACGCCACCACTTCAGCTGTCACAGTAGGAGCATCCGTGGACTCCTCTCCAGCACAAGATCCAGAGCTGCACGCTCCGCCGTGCTAGGGTCTTCGTCCGCCAAGGGCTCCGAGTGAACCCTCGAGGACTCTGCGGACTTCGAGGTCTCAGGATCCTCGTCGTCCACCCTGTTCATTTTGGAGCCACTCGCCAAAGGTGCCGATCTAGCAAAGTCCGGGAGTGTTGGGACCCCCTCGGTGTTGAGCCAGGTCCACACGCGGTTCCATCGCTCCCAAGACCCCACCAGAGCGAGCCTTTGATTTTGCTAGTTTAGTGTCGGAGCTCCCATGATGCGTTCGGCGGCGACTATAGCCTCCTCTGGAGGCCACACATCGCGCGCAGCTTCATTAAGACTCCAAGTTAGTACAAGTTAAACTTTGCAAAGTACGAAGGTAAAAGAGTTTGAATCCTTACCAAAATGCTCCGCGGACACTTCGCTCAGACTCTCTGAGCTCGGAGCCAAGAACAAGCCTCCGGCCAAGAGAGTGCGAGGTGGCTAAGCTGAAGGGTGATGAACTCTTCGGCTAAGTCCCTCATGCTCATCTTTGAGGCCACCCTTCGCAGGAGCAGGATCCTCGATTGGAGGCTCTCGGAGCTCAACTTCACTATGCCTTCATGACGGTAGGAGATGAGCGCGTTGGTAGTCCGAAGGGTGGAGTCCGCACCCACTGAAGCATAAAACCATTCTTGGTCCCACTTCGAGTACTACTTGTTGTTGACATCCCTCGCTGGGAAGTCGTCCAAAAACTCTCTGCAGAGCTGGAAGTTAGCGCTCCCGAAGACTAGGGGCCTCTCGATGCCATCTGCCCCTCCCTCCACTTCAGCTGGCAACTCACATCTTGAAGGGTGACAAAGACGTCCTTGCGCCCCTCGTAGCCTTTGGCCCTAATGGCCCACTCAAAAATTGCAAGCCTCGCCACGACATTCGGGGACAGGTGAGGGAGCTCGAAGTTGTATGCCTTCAGCACCTCGCTCAGCATATCCACCACTAGCAGTCCAAGCCCTGCCTCAAAGAAGGCCTCGAAGATGACGACTTCATCAGGATGGGGCCTCAGGATTGTCTCTTTCTTCTCGGGCACTCGAAGCCGAATGGCTTCAGAAATCCTCCCCTCGCAGATCCGCTGAACGAACGACTCCGTCGAGACCGAAGACTTCAACTCCAAGGTCTTCTCAAACCTGTCCGACGGCGACCGAAGGTCCCTTAGCCTGGGGTGCCTCGCAGCAGGCTTCTCCGCCGCCACCGCTTGGGCCTGGACCGAGCTCGAGCTCACGCCTAGAACCAAGGCCTTCTTCGATGTAGCCTTCTTCAGCATCTCGCGAAGGGCTTTAGTGCGAATGGCGCTAAAAGGCTTCGGAGCAGGCTACGCGTGAAGCCGAAGGTGGAGCGCAGAGAGCGAAGTGGCTAGGGGATGAAGCAGAAAGCAAATGAAGATGTGGGCGGAGCCGTGGTATGTCAAGCTTTATGGTGTTCTGATTCAGACATAGAACAGTGATTGGATCTCTGTAGTGTTATCAATTGGGAAGCTCAAGACTCTGCTACAAATTTTTTACAATCTGGCAACAGACTGCTCTCAAGCCAAGAGATATTCCATATTCAGTTTCAGCCAGATATTGTTCAAACTGAATTTATTTTATCTGAATAACATTTTCTGGATAGTATACTGCTAGTGTTTTTCCACTTGTGCTTGTGATTATTACATGATAAACTGGTTCAAGCTGAAGTAGTTTCTGAATAGGAAGAATTCTTGCTGGTTTCTATTGCTGATTGTTAGTTTAAATACTGCTCTGTCTTCACTGTACATCATCTAAAAAGGATACATTGTCTGACGTAATTTACTGTTGATTTCAGTCTATATCACAAGGATTGATTTAAACTCTGAACTCTTTAGAACTTGCCCAAAATTGAAAAAGTGTTTTAAGTGATCAGAATTGATCTTCAATTTAATACTACTGTGATCAATTTTCAAGTAAATATCTAGAAGCACAGTCTGTATTCACCTGAAGTATATTTTTAGCTTTGAGTGTTCTTGAGATTACAAAACCAAATTTTCCCTTGAACACTTTCAATCTAGCAAAAGTATTCTGAAATCTTTCAAACTGAGTACAGTACATGTTTCTTTTCTGAAAATTTGTGAGTAAACAAGTTGATTTCAAAAGATTCTGATTCAGTTCCATGTTCAATTATCTTCTGAAATGATGAATATTGTTTATGGATATCAATAGATGTGTTTGATCTGAATATGTGTTCAATATTAGTTTAAACATTTCAGTTTCATGAACTTAAATTATATTCAGAATCTGTTGAGAACATATATTCAGTTCAGTGTGACTTTTAGTGTGGTGATTGCTTAAATCATTGTCCAAGGTATCTCAGATTGTATTAAGTGCAACAGAATGAATCTGTAAAACTCATTTCTGAATGTTCTGATCTTTGTCGACCATTCACTTTTCGATATCTTCCTGTCGGCAAACCAATTGCCGATCTAGGCAATAAATTTTGGTGTTCCAAATACCGACTGAATAAATCGACAAATCAAACTCTGATCTAGACCTAAAATTGCATATGAGGCTATTTTCAGTTATGAACATGTTCTGATTGCTCTGAATTATGATTCTTGAGTTTTAGAGGTGAGTTGAGTACTGGTCAGGCCATTGAGTTTACAAAAATTTGTTGAGGCGTCTATTCACCCCCCTCTAGTCGCCATTCCGATCCTACAATTAGTATCAGAGCCGGTTAGATCACCAGTTGAACTTAACCGGTTTGTGATCCTTGTGGCGACATGGATAAGAACTCTAAGATTCCGATGTTTGATGGTCGAGATTACGCTTATTGGAAGGTGCGCATGGAGGCTTATCTACTAAGCCAAGGAAGTGCTATTTGGGACATTATTGATTCCCAATATGTGATCCCTGAAACTCACACTTCAGAGACTGAGAAGTTATAGTACGATTGAAATAGCAATGCAAGAAACATATTGTTCATCAGTTTGAGTTACAATGAGTTTGACAGGGTCTAGCACCTACGAACTGCACGAGAAATTTGGACTACTTTGAAAATCTTTCATGAGGGCACTTCTCAGATTAAGGCTAGGAGGAAAAGCACATATAATCAAGAATATCAAATGTTTGTGCAAGGCCCTGGCGAATCTGTAGATGCCATGTTTGCTTGATTTTATGGGATTGTGAGCAATTTGTGCTCCACTGGGACTTTAGCTTATTCAGACCATGATAGGATGATCAAACTACTCTATGCTCTTGATCGTAGCATACGGGAGGTGAAGATCTCTAGTATTGAAGAGTCGGCAAGATTTGACACTTTGACTTGCGATGAATTGTTTAGTAAGCTTAAGTCCACTGAGATTGCCAAGGCGTCTCGTGCAGGATTTGGAAACTTTTTGTTGCCTTCTATTGCTTTAGTTTCCTGTCCTAGCAGTGGTACCTCATCTAGAGGGAGTCTTTCTGTTGGTTCTGGAGATTGTGCTTATTCTGGTGGTTTTGACTTGTCCTTTCTGGTCTTTGTCACGAAAGAACAGGTGGACACTCTAGATGATGAGGAGCTAGCTCTCATTGTTAAGAAGTTCACACGCTTCTATAATGATAGACGAGATCAGAGGAAAGGAGGGTATCGTGGTTGTTTTGAATGTGGAGATACTTCTCACATAAAAGCGAATTGCCCTAAACTAAAAATGAAAAATGAAAATGAGCATAAGTACCAGAAGTGGAACAAGAAACCCTTCTTTAAGGGGAAGCGCGACAAAGTGACTAAGAGAGTAGCCAGAGCATTTGTGGCCATCCTCAGTGACATCGACAATACATCAAGTGAGGAGCCAAGCTCCAATGAAGAAGAGCCATCCAAGAAAGAAGAAAAGAAGGAGAAGAAGAGAATGGACTTCACCGGCCTTTGCTTCATGGCCGACAGTATCCACAGCAACGACGAGCTTGACACATCTGAGGTATATCTATCCCATGATTAGCTTCTTGTTCAGATTGATGAATTACATGATGTTGTATGTTCTCAGGATAGATTACTTAAACTTGTTGTTAAAGAACGAAAAGAACTAAAACTCATACTTGAATCTTTATCCACTGAACATGCAATCTTAAAATCTAAGTCTGATGATACTGAATGTGAGTCCTATCTTATTGTTATGAATGAACTTGCTCAGCTGCGGTTTACACATGCTCAAATTATTGAAAAACTTAAAATAACTGAAAAGAAACTTTTGGAGGTGGACTCTAGTCCTGCTGTTATCAACGAATGCATGAACTATCCTTTACTTGTTGAAAGCACTAATTTGAGGGATAGGCATGTTGATGAACTTAAGGCTATATTGGAGAGTGTTGTGTGTTCTAAGGATGTGCAGCCGGCGTGTTCCACCAACTTAGCTTTGCTAGAGAGCAAGTCGAAAAACTAAAAAGTGAAAATGATTATCTTCTCTCCGTGGTTGAAAAATGCACTGAAGGAAAGGGTAGGATGGATTTGCTTTTGGCTAAAACAAAATTGTGTGCTGACCGGGCAGGGTTAGCTCTAGGGTTGGGCTATGAGAAAACCACTCCAAACACTCCGAGTGAAATAGTGTTCACTCCACCCACTACCCTTGAGAAAGAAAGAGCCCAATTAGACACCACACAAAAAGCCAAGAATCCTACTCAACCTACTAAGAAAGCCCTTTGTCCACCAAAGGAAACACCTCATCAAAAACCCAAGAAGACTGTGAGATTTGCGCCTGAGACCCATGCTCACACACCCAAGAGAGTGTATCACTGCTCCTATTGTCATCGGGTGTGTCATTTGGTTGGGTTTTGCTTTCATCGTATCAAGGATGAATGACGTTCTTTTGCGATGAGCTTTCATGACATGTATTAGCCATCTTTTGGTATGCATGAGTCTGCTTTTCACTCTTATCCTGATTTTGAGGATCCCCATGGTTTCATGAGAGATTTTGCACGTCATGGTGTACACCATGATTCATATGGTGCTAGATTGCGTTTAAGAGGCTTTGATTCCCGTTAGTTTAGGAGACCTCATCATTTTCTAGGCTCACGCTTTGGAGGTAGATCACACACTTTTTATCATGATTCATACCCTGTGCATGATCAGTCTAATGCTTTACCTGGTTCTCGAGTTTTACAATGCTGGATTCCTAAATAGTTTTTCACTCACCTCAACACTAAGCATTTGAGATCTTCTAGCATGTTTTGAGTGGGAGTTGTGTAGCACTGCATGAGCTTCTGTTATATGATTAATTGCTTTTACATGTACATGATTTGTTACGTCTTTGAAGTATTGTCTTTAATATTGTTGATTATACTTTGCTTGAATACATCTAATATTTGTCATGAGCATGGCTTTTATTTATGAAAATTTGAAAATGATCACTGCTTAGTCTAGAAACTAGCATGAATAGGTTGAGTGCTTTTGCTATCTTTTTCATACCTGATAACTAGGTCCTTTTCACTTGGATGCTAATACGCAACTTCATCATCTTAAAAACATTGTGCTAAAAATTAAAAATGAAGAATGAATGAAAATGAATGAAAATGAAAATGAATGATATTCATGCTATTTTGTGCTGAAATTGAAAAGATCCAGGTGAGTTTGCTTTGTTGCACTACTTTGTTCTGGACTGCTTACCATAGCACTTTGGTATGAACTGGGACATTGAAGTGTATGTCGAGACCATAGCTTTAAGCTTCTGATGGTTTCAACCTAGGCTTAGCATGGCCGGTTAGCATAAGGTTAACATGCAAATAACCGCTGACACTACAATGAAAAATAAAAAGTCAAAAGCTTGAATCAATTGCATATAAAGTTTGCTGGAGCTCCTTGGAGTGGGATATGCTTATCTTGTTAGTATTTGATTAGCTTTTGCATTTCATGCCTTGCCATGCCTGGTATACTAGTCTGAGTGGTGATGCTTTTATTTGCTAAAATTTGAAAATGCTTGCTCATGCCTTGTGTTTAGATAGTATTCATCTGAGTGTTTCATAAAGTACTTTTAGACAATATTCAAAGCAAATGCTTGTTTGTACTGTAATTGGAGTTACTAATGTTTCATAAGCTTGCATCTATACTCTACCCTCACACCCCTCTTTGCATATTTTTATCATCTTGATCCTTGCACTACCAAAGAGTGATAAATTGTTTACATGATGCTTTTGGAGGCTTTTGGATGATTGCTTGGTTAAGGGCGAGTAATGGCTTTCATGATGCATTGATGCTTTTTCCAAAGATGGGAGAATGCGGTGCATGAGTTTTTGCCCAAGGAGGAGATCTTTTACCAAGTGACATGTTTTGGCTCTTTTCTGAGTTTTTATGGTCACTTGTGCGCTTAACTTGAAACTTTCATCATGTCTTTGTTTGGGGTTGTCAATGCACTCATCAAGGGGGAGATTGTGAAACCAAGTGAGGTCGCACTGTGGTTTCTGTCTTTATGATGAGTGATTGACAAGGTTGAGCGATCTGGTGAGATCAGTGAGTGATGGCTTGATTGCATCGATGGGATCAATATGTGGTTATGGTGAGTTGATGCCGAGGGGATCGGTGTGCGTCATGTTTCGTGTTTTGGTTGTCTAATGTGTGCAGGGTGGACATGCTAACCAACTGTCAGCGGCGGGTGATCAAGGGTCGAGTGGGGAGCCCGATGCCAAAGGATCAAGGATGACGGGTGAAGTTGGAGATGATCTCAGGAGTGCACAAGGAGATAAAGCGAGACATGGACGGATGGATGGTCGAGACAGTGTGATGGTCAAGTCAGCGAAAGGGAGGCTAGTTCAAGTGATCAAGCTACTTGAGGGGATTGAGAGCGGGGGAGACTTGCTGGCGGTCGAGTTCGCAGATTGGCGTCACATGTCAACGATCTGGGAGGCTTTGTCAGTTTTTGCTGAAAACCGTCTCATCTCTAAATGTTTTTAAATTTCAATAATTAGGAGTTTATTTGTGTATAGTAATTTAGAGTAAGTGTAAACTTTTAGTATTTTTCAGAACTTCCAAAATTCTAAAATATATTAAAAGTGTAGATTCAAGTTGTAATAAAATAGAGTCAAGTCTAAAGTTGGTATTTTTCAGAATATACATTTTTGAAAATACCACATATTCTTTTAGTTAATCTGAATTTACACAAGGGTCTCTTTGTAACTTTCCCCTCTAGGGTGTGCCTATATAAAGGTCATTATACCCTAGGGTTGGCTATCCAATTTTGAGAAAAATACCAGGATTTTATTCTTGTCTATGGCTGTCAACTTGTCTACAACTTGATCTGATTTCTCTTGTCCCTTTGAAGGTTTTTGCTGTTCAAGATCATCTAGCTTTTCTTGTGTTAACTGTAGCATACCGAAAACACTATTCCTGATAAAATTGCTCTAAAATATGTCTTGTGCCATCACTGATTGATGTTTCTGGATTTCATTTGAGTTTTTGATCTGGATTTGCTTGTTCTGGATTTGAGTCTTACGGTGAACAGTGAGTTTTTTCCCTGTGAAATTTGTCACCCGAAACAGTGTCAAGTTCTCAAACTTCTGTGTTGGTAATCTTTGAAAGTTGTGTCTTGTTGTCTTCATTTTATCCCATTCAATGAAAAATGCTAGATGATTCAGTGGATAGTGTCTTCTCTAATCTGGAAGTAGCAGAAGCATTGATTTGGATTTAGTCCCTGTTACTAATTCTTATGGTGAGCAGTGTCTAAAATTATTCCTGTTTTTGCTGTAAATCAAAACACCACAGCACTGCTGCTTTTATTTCAATCATCTGAAGAAAAATTACTCTGCTCTTCTTTGTTCTTTCGTTCAAGATCATAGAACATGAACAACCTGGTGTTCTTGGCCATCTGAACACCCACAGTGGGTAGGTATGTCTGTAGTTTTCTTCCTGAGAACAGTGCTTTTTCTTGGTTCTGTTTGCTGAGGTCAGTTAAGGCATCACAGGTGCTTTATTCAGCTTTTTGCTGGGGACGGGTTACATCAGCACATGTGATTTGGTCTTTTACTCATACAAAAAGGTATCTCTGCTATTTTTACAGATGATTGAATAGTTGTGTTGCTCTTAGATAAAAAATACCACCTGAAAATATTCTGTTTGATGGATGATGTTCAGATTAGCACCTTTTAGATGGAATATTGCAATTCTGCTATCTCAGACTTACTAGTTGATTTTTATGAAGTTTTAGTTGTGTGTTTTATGGTGTTCTGATTCAGACATAGAACAGTTACTGGATCTCTATAGTGTTATCAATTGGGAAGCTCAAGACTCTGCTACAAAATTTTTACAATCTGGCAATAGACTGCTCTGAAGCCAAGAGATATTCCAGATTCATTTTGAGCTAGGTACTGTTCATTGAATGGGATAAAATGAAGATAGCAAGACACAACATTCACAAATTACCAACACAGAAGTTTCAGGACTTGACACTGTTTCGGGTGAAAAATTTCACAGGGAAAAAACTCACTGTTCACCATAAGACTCAAATCCAGAACTAGCAAATCCAGATCAAAAACTCAAACGAAATCCAGAAACATCAATCAGTGATGGCACAAGACATATTTTAGAGCAATTTTATCAGGAATAGTGTTTTCGGTATGCTACAGTTAACACAAGAAAAGCTAGATGATCTTGAACAGCAAAAACCTTCAAAGGGACAAGAGAAATCAGATAAAGTTGTAGACAAGTTGACAGCCATAGACAAGAATAAAATCCTGGTATTTTTCTCAGAATTGGATAGCCAACCCTAGGGTATAATGACCTTTATATAGGCACACCCTAGAGGGGAAAGTTACAAAGAGACCCTTGTGTAAATTCAGATTAACTAAAAGAATATGTGGTATTTTCAAAAATGTATATTCTGAAAAATACCAACTTTAGACTTGACTCTATTTTATTACAACTTGACTCTACACTTTTAATATATTTTTAGAATTTTGGAAGTTCTGAAAAATACTAAAAGTTTACACTTACTCTAAATTACTATACACAAATAAACTCCTAATTATTGAAATTTAAAAACATTTAGAGATGAGACGGTTTTCAGCAAAACCCGACAAAGCCTCCCAGATCATCGACATGTGATGCCAATCCGCGAACTCAACCGCCAGCAAGTATATCCCGCTCTCGATCCCCTCGAGCCGCCTGATCACTTGAACTATCCTCCCTTTCGCTGACTTGACCGTCACGCTGTCTCGACCATCCATTCGTCCATGTCTCGCTCTATCTCCTCGTGCACTCCTGAGATCATCTCCAACTTCACCCGGCATCCTTGATCCTCTGGCATCGAGCTCCACACTCGACCCTTGATCACCCGCCGCTGACAGTTGGTTAGCATCTCCACCCTGCACACATGAGACAAGCCAAAACACGAAACACGATGCACGCCGATCCCCTCGGCATCCACTCACCATAACCACATATCGATCCCATCGATGCAGTCAAGCCATCACTCACTGATCTCACCAGATCGCTCAACCTTGTCAATCACTCATCATAAAGATAGAAACCATAGTGCGACCTCCCTTGGTTTCATATAGGTCAAGCCCCTTTTATAGGCGGTAAAAAGCGACCGTGCGCCCCGCACCGAAGTGTTTTTTCACCGGTTACCTGGCCCCCACAGTATCTGACCAATGGTCCCAGGGTGAAAACTAAAGTGAACTTTCACGCCCCCCGCGCTGTAACGGCCCGATTTCTAACCGTTGCAGGGTCGCTTGGGCTCCTCGAGGACATCCCGTCACTCTGTACAAGAATCTATTGCCTGCATGGTTCGAAGCTAGCCTTCGGCCCAGTTTCCGATGGCCTTCCTTCTCTAAAGTATCATTCTTTCAGGTCATTTGTCCCGAGGCGCACGCACCCCTTTGCTCCAAAGGGCTACATGCGAGGGGCTACTGTTGGGGGAAATAAGTTTTCCTTTAATCAGGGGCCAAATGACATCAGCCTCCGAAGGCCTCGGGTTCAGAGCCCATCAATTGGCGAAGCGTCAAGACGAGCTTCGTCCCTCTCTGACGAAGTTAACTCAAGTATAGCCAAGACTTGCTCCTCCAGAGCCAAGCCTCCAGGACCCCTCCGGTCCCCTTCGAAGTCCTCTTCAGAGCCCCCTCAGCTAGCTCCGACTGAAGCCCTCCAGCAAGTACTCTAGTCTAGAAGAAATATCCAAGCATCGCTACAGTGTAATGCCATACCAGGGCCCCAACCCCTAGTATGTCGTATACGAACTCCTGAAGTGATGTATATCCACCACGTCTGTCTACGGCTGTCTACAGTGTAATATAGCATTTTTCCCTTCTTGCCCCTATAATGTCTACGACTTGTAGAGGGCAATTAGGTCTTTTTCTTTGGCCTATGTGCCTATAAAAGCAGGGTCATGCCCTTGTAATAAGGAGGATGTTGAGTAGAGGCAAAACTATGCCAAATCCACTGTAAACTAGACGTAGGGTTATCATCTCTCCGGGGAGGCCTGAACTAGTATAAACTCTTTCTACCTCTGTGAGAACCCTTCGAGGTTCATTCTATACACCATACACCACCACATAAAAACCTGCTGTAACTAACGCAATTGTTACAACAGTATGAATGATGCTTACCTCTGCAATTAGCTTTGTTCCCCTAGTGCATCCACTAAGGGTTGGAATCATTTTGAGAGGTATGCATAATTCGATCCATAAGATTTATTTATTTAGAAAGGTGTTTACAACCTGTTACAAGGAGCCCCTTAGCGAAATAACTTTTAAGGTGCTCCGCATGCCATGCATGTTTTAATTCTTCCCCTTTTAAATTAGAGAGTTTAAAATATCTAGGGTGTCCTGAACGCACGATGATATATGGTCCTTCCCATTTATTTCCCAATTTTCCAGGAGAAATTATGCTTCGCAATACCAAATGACCCGGCTTAAGTTCATTGAGCTTTACCTTCAGGTCGTACCAAGTCTTCATTTGGTGTTGGTACTTCGTCAGATTGGAAACAGCTCGAAGCCCTATTTCTTCAATAAAGTGAAGCGAAGTCTATCTTTCATTGTCAACTTCTGGTTCCGAGGTGCGGAGGGAACCTCCTTTTAGCTCCATTGGCGTCATGGCTTCATCTCCGAACAATAACCAGAAAGGGGTGAAACCTATAGACCTGGCTTGAGTGCTCCGGATGGACCACAAAATCTTCGGGAGTTCTTCCTTCCACAACCCTTTTGCCAACCCTACTATCCTCTGATTTAAGCCGGACAAAATATTATCATTGGCTCTCTTGAATGGTCCATTGCATCGGGGATGAAGGACAGCCACAAAGCAAATTTTGATATCGAGGCCTTCACAGAATTCTCTAAAAAGCTCGGCATCGAACTGGGTGCCATTTTCAATTGTAAGCTGCTAGGAACTCCGAATCTGCAAATAATATTTTGCTAGAAAACATTTTGTACATTTTTAAAAGTGATAGCGGTTAGGGGCTCAACTTCAACCCATTTAGAAAAATATTCAATTGCCACCAATGCAAATTTCAAGCTGCCTTTTTCCATTGGGAAGGGGCCAATAAGATCCATTCCCCATCGGGCCATTGGCCATACCAGAGTGATAACCTAAAGAGGTGTTGGGGGACGATGACTCTGTCTTCCCAGCCATTGACATCCTTGACAAGTGCAGACTAATGACTCTGCATCAGCTACTATAGTAGGCCAATAAAGCCCCTGGCGAAGTGTTTTGACTGCTAGAGCTCGAGGAGCTAGATGGCTACCACATAGGATTGGGAGATACATCGGAGTAGGGGAGAGAAGATTTCGGCCTTGTATAATACACCATTGATAATATGATAATTTTGGACCCTCGACTGTAACCTTAACAACTATAGGACTTCGGGAAAATTAGCTTTTTCTTGCAACAAGTTCATTATTGGACTCCACCAATCATTGCTCGATATGCAAAGTTATTCATAAAAAGCCCCTTCTGGGATATCTAGGGCTCCTGCTGCAGCTTTGGCCAAGTCGTCCGCTTGTTGGTTTTCGGCCCGCGGAATGCTCCGAATAGAAATCCCTTTAAATGTTGTTTCAATCTTGCGAATTTCTTCCAAATATTAGGCAAGATGTGGATGCCGGGCTTGGAAACTTTTATCAACGTGCCCTGCAACAACTTGAGAGTCTGTTTTTATGACAACCCTTGCGGCGCCAAGCGTGCGCGCTTTGCGAAGGCCAAGCAGGATCCCTTTGTACTCTGCAATATTGTATGTGTACTTAAAGTTGAACATTGCGGAGTACATCACTTTTTGCTCTAAAGGCGAGAAGGCGTGATGAGGACATCAATACATCTACACCAGCAGCACCTTCTTCGGTGCCATCTCCTTCTGGGATAATCACGAGGGCCCGTGCAAGAGAGCTAAATTTCGTCATACTACTAAAGAATGAAGGCCCAGAAGAATAGACGCGGGCCTGCCTAGAGTCGGCCTTCCTAGGGGCGCCCCCCTCCTTGGCCGTCCACAATAGGGGCTGCGCCCACCTTTCCCCTCCTCTATTTAAATAGAGTCTTGTCATTCCTATAGACTTGAGTTTTGATTTACAATTAGCTTTTGCTAATTTCGACACGCGCCAAACAGCGCTGTCCTCGTGTGATTCAGAACTCCACCTTGAGTGATATTCATATTGCTCGTATCTCTTTCTTGTTCGTTCTTCGATTGCGAACAAGAAACGATCTTCGTGATCAGGCTGATCTTGCATCCACAAGGTCGGTAACCACAGGGAGTTGGTTCAGCGATTGCATTGGCGCTTCGGGTTCGCTCGTCGTAGTCGGATCATGAGGGTCTTCTTCCACCAAATCGAAGTTATCTCCACTCACCGAAAGATCAGGCACTTCAGCTCTATCAAGTGGTATCAGATTTTCCGGGTTGATCGGTGAGTTTATCGAGTGTTTGTCCCTTCCTACAGTCCACAAAACCACAACACAAAAATATATTTCAGGTTAGATCCTTGTCGCAGCACCTTTTTGAGCCTTGCACTATCTTTCAATAATTTGCTTTGTTGAATTTGTGTGCTTACGCGTGTCAATTGTTGCTGGTTACTTGTGCATCTTCATTTGCATATCACGCAAACCCCTCTGGCCGTGCGC
Organism: Zizania palustris; assembly: GCA_019279435.1. Taxonomy (NCBI): domain Eukaryota; kingdom Viridiplantae; phylum Streptophyta; class Magnoliopsida; order Poales; family Poaceae; genus Zizania; species Zizania palustris. The sequence goes on from JAAALK010000288.1 coordinate 38,232,808, forward strand.
CCCTCCCTTCCTTGCCTTGTGTGTTATTTGGAAAGTTACAAAAAAAATATAGGTTGCCTCATTCTGCTCAACCTCATTTGAGAAAGTTTTGGTTGCCTTCCATACAAAGGGTAGTCAATTATTGCTGGTTGCTTAATATTGATCACACTCATTTGAGAAAGTTTTGGTTGCCTTCCATACAAAGGGCAATCAATTATTGCTGGTTGCCTAATATTGATCACACTCATTTAAGAAAGTTTTGGTCACCTACCATACAAAGTGCAGATTGCTTCATTTCCGAAATTCTTGATCACCTACCATACAAAGGGCCGTCCATTATTGCTGGTTGCCTATTTTTACTTGCAAGTTTCTCTGGATAAAAAAACGAAAAAAAAGAAAAAAAAGAAGAAAAAAAAAAGAGAAAAGAAAGAAAGGAGAAAAACAACAAGGAGGCGACCCCCCTGGCCGTGCGCCCCTCCCCCTTTCCATCCCTACTCACCTCTTCGGTTTTTCCTTTTTTTTGTACCGCCTTTTGCACTTTGTTTCCAGCAGCTTTTGGTTACGTCTTTGGCACTATAATTTAACCTCGCATTATTGTTTGATTGTGCTAATCCTTGTTTTGAGTGCAGCCTACCTAGAACCCCACATAGTTCTACAACGAGCAGATTTTGTTTTTCCAAGCAATCGCTGCTCCAATCTTTCGCCGGTTCCACCTGTTGGTTGCAGGTCACCCCTGTGTGCTTGGTAAGAACGGATAAGAATTTGATAACAGCACGTCTGTGAGCGACCAATCCACATCCGTGTTGTTGTAGGTTTTTGCTTTGTGTTTTGCACTAACTATGGCAGGCAACGACGAAACGAAGGATGCACAACTGCTGGATGTACGGGCACAGGTTGATGGCCTTGCTGCGGACATGACAACGATGCATGAGCGGTTTGATTCTACGACCACTTCGTCGACCGAGCGGTTCGACCAGATCGACCTCGCTCAGACGGCCATGGTGACCACGCTCGACACCATCATGTCACGACTCGATGCGTTAACTTCGTCACTCACCGAATTACAAAAGGATTATGGTGGCGATACGGAGCAAGACGATGGACCTCGCCACGGTCGTGCACGTCGCGTGGTACGTCATTCCCCTCACGATTCATTTGCTAAGATTAAATTTAAAATTCCATCTTTTAATGGCAAATATGATCCTGCTGCTTATCTTGATTGGGAACTAGAGGTCGATCAGAAATTTTCATGCCATGATATTCCTGCTCATTCTCAAGTTAAAGCTGCTATTAGTGAATTTACTGATTTTGCTTTAATATGGTGGCGTGAATATAAACTAACACATCCTACTGCTACACCCATCACTTGGACTCAATTAAAAGCTGCTATGCGACACAGATTTGTTCCTTCATATTTTGTGCGAGATTTGCTAAAGAAAATGCAGAGTTTTCGACAGGGACAGCAATCTGTCGAGGACTACTATCAAGAGCTCCAAAAGGGTATGATTCGTTGTGGTTTGTTTGAGACAGATGAAGCTGCGATGGCCCGTTTTCATGGTGGTTTGAATAGAGAAATTCAGGACATCCTTGATTATAAGGAATATTCTGATATGGCCACATTGTTTGCATATGCTTGCAAAGCTGAACGTGAAGTGCAGGGACGCCGCTCGAAGACATATTCTAACTCTTTTGCAGGTAGAGGCGCAACAATCAATTAAGCGTCTACTCCGCCTACACCATCCACGATCAGCACTCCATCGCGCGAAACGACGGCCAAGCCTACCGCATCCTCGTCCCCAGGCGCTGCTCCTTCCACAGGACGTACACGGGATATTCGGTGCTATCGTTGCCACGGACTTGGACACGTGAGTCGGGACTGTCCAAACAAGCGTATTTTGCTCATACGTGACAATGGTGAGTATTCATCCGCTAGTGATTCCGAGGAAACCCAACATACTATGCTTGCCACTGACCATGCAGCAAAAACGAAGGTACATGTCAATCCCGGTGATGCCGATAAGTATGAGAGTCTTGTTGTGCAGCGTGTTCTTAGCACATAGGTCACCACGTCTGAGAAAAACCAATGGCACACACTTTTCCACACCAAAGGTGTTGTACAAGAATGGTCGATTCGCATCATCATCGACAGTGGCAGCTGCAACAACTTGGCAAGCACAGCTTTGGTCGAGAAGTTGTCCCTGCCCACTCGTAAGCACCCAAACCCGTATCACATTCAATGGCTTAATGATGGTGGGAAAATTAGAATCACACGTTCGGTACGCGTTCCTTTTTCATTGGGCTCTTATTCTGATTATGCTGATTGTGATGTTGTTCCAATGGAAGCATGCTCTTTGTTACATGGTAGACATTGGCAATATGATACTGATAGTGTACATCATGGTCGTTCGAATCATTATTCCTTCTTGTTTAAAGGTCAGAAAATAATTATACATCCAATGACCCTCGACCAAATTTTTAAAGATGATCTTGCTAGGGCTACTAAAGCGGCAAAACCACTAGCACCCCAACCAGCCGCCAATGTTACTTCTGAAATCAAGTTGAATGCGCCTGTCTTGCTTGCTACACGTGCTGATTTTGAGGATTTACGCAATGATCATTTGCCCTACTATGCACTTGTCTATTCTAGTATGCTCGCTGCCCTTGATGCTCCCCCGTCTTTGGATATTCCCCCCGCTGTTTCTAACCTTTTGCAGGAGTACGCTGATGTGTTTCCCACAGACTTACCCTCGGGTCTCCCTCCACTCCGTGGTATTGAGCACCAGATTGACCTCATCCCCGGCGCCCAACTACCTAACCGCGCCCCATACCGCACGAATCCGGATGAGACGAAGGAGATCCAGCGCCAGGTGCAGGCGTTGCTTGATAAGGGGTACATTCGTGAATCTCTTAGCCCTTGCTCGGTTCCTGTTTTACTTGTGCCGAAAAAAGATGGGTCATGGCGTATGTGTGTAGACTGTCGTGCTATTAATAACATCACCATTCGTTATCGATATCCTATACCACGCCTTGATGATATGCTAGATGAACTTAGTGGTGCCATGATTTTCACTAAGATTGATTTACGTAGTGGCTACCATCAGATTCGCATGAAATTAGGAGATGAATAGAAAACGGCTTTTAAAATGAAATTTGGCTTATATGAATGGTTGGTTATGCCGTTTGGATTGACTAATGCTCCCAACACCTTTATGCGCTTGATGAATGAAGTTCTTAGACCCTTCATAGGACTGTTTGTTGTTGTCTACTTCGATGATATCCTTATTTACAGCAAGACTATGGAAGAGCAGTTGGAACATTTCAGTGCTGTTTTTGATGCCTTGCGTGCTGCCCGCTTGTTTGCTAATATGGAAAAATGCATCTTTTGCACACAACGCGTCTCGTTTCTTGGTTATGTTGTTACCCCACAGGGCATCGAGGTGGATAGCAGCAAGGTTGATGCAATTCGGGAATGGCCCACGCCGACGACGGTCACACAGATTCGGAGTTTTCTTGGACTTGCATGTTTTTACCGTCGGTTCGTACGTGATTTTAGCTCCATTGCAGCACCTCTACATGAGCTTACAAAGAAAGGTGTGCCATTTGCTTGGGGCGACTCGCAGGAGGTAGCGTTCAGCACTTTGAACGATAAGTTAACACATGCCCCCCTCTTGCAATTGTCTGATTTTACTAAAGTATTTGAGTTTGAATGCGATGCTAGCGGGATTGGATTAGGTGCTGTTTTGTTACAAGAGGGAAAACCGGTTGCGTATTTCAGTGAAAAATTAAGCGGTGCTAGCTTGCGATATTCTACTTATGATAAGGAGCTTTATGCTTTAGTCCGCACTTTGCACACATGGCAGCACTATCTTTGGCATCGTGAGTTCATAATTCATTCTGATCATGAGGCCTTGAAACATATTCGTACCCAAAAAAATCTGAACCATCGTCATGCTAGTTGGGTAGAATTCATCGAGTCTTTTCCTTATATTATTAAACACAAGAACGGGAAGGAGAATGTCATTGCTGATGCGTTGTCTCGTAGATATACCATGCTTTCACAGCTCGATTTTCAAATTTTTGGTTTGCAAACTGTGAAGGATCAATATGTCAACGATGCTGATTTTAAAGATGTTCTAACTCATTGCATGCCTCGCAAACCTTGGGGTCAATTCCACATGCAGGATGGGTTCCTGTTTCGCGCTAACAAGCTGTGTATTCCAGCAAGCTCGGTTCGTCTTTTGTTGTTACAGGAGGCACATGGTGGTGGTCTCATGGGACATTTTGGTGTCCACAAGACGCACGAGGTGCTGGCCGCACATTTCTTTTGGCCCCGGATGCGCCGTGATGTCAAGCGCCTATTGCACGTTGCACTACATGTCAAAAAGCTAAGTCCCGGTTGAACAACCATGGTTTGTATATGCCTTTGCCTGTCCCTACTTCCCCTTGGCTTGATATTTCTATGGACTTTGTTTTGGGATTGCCTAGACCTAAGAAGGGGAGGGATAGCATTTTTGTGGTTGTTGATAGATTTTCCAAAATGGCGCATTTTATACCTTGTCATAAAACTGATGATGCTCGCATTGTTGCTGAATTGTTCTTTCGAGAGATTATTCATTTGCATGGCATTCCAAATACAATAGTCTCAGATCGTGATGCTAAGTTTCTCAGTCATTTTTGGAGATCTCTGTGGAATAAAGTGGGAACTAAATTGCTGTTTAGCACAACTTGTCATCCTCAAACTGAGGTAGTTAATAGAACCTTGTCAACCATGCTTAGGGCTGTTTTGGATAAAAATTTGCGACGTTGGGAGGATTGCTTGCCTCATATTGAATTTGCTTATAATCATGCCACACACTCTTCTACAAAGATGTGCCCTTTTCAGATTGTTTATGATTACATTCCTCGAGCACCTATTGATTTGTTCGCCCTTGATGCTGCGGAAGCTCTACATCTCGATGCAGTTGCCCATGTTGAACAAATGATTGACCTTCATGCACAAACACACCAAAACATTCCTGCTGCTAATGCTAAAAATCAGGTTGCTGGTAGTAAAGGAAGAAAACATGTTACTTTTTCACCTGGTGATTTGGCTTGGTTGCATTTACGAAAGGATCGTTTCCCTAATTTGCGCCGTTCTAAATTGATGCCTCGTGCTGCTGGTCCTTTTAAAGTGCTAACCAAGATTAATGATAATGCTTATATCCTTGACCTACCTGCGGAGTTTGGTGTTTCCACTAGTTTTAATGTTGCAGATTTGAGACCATATGCGGGCGAGGATGAGGAGTTGCCGTCGAGGACGACTTCGATTCTAGAAGGGGAGGATGATGAGGACATCAGTACATCTACACCAGCAGCACCTTCTTCGGCGCCATCTCCTTCTGGGATAATCACGAGGGCCCGTGCAAGAGAGCTAAATTTCGTCATACTACTAAAGAATGAAGGCCCAGAAGAATAGACGCAGGCCTGCCTAGAGTCGGCCTTCCTAGGGGCGCCCCCCCTCCTTGGCCGTCCACAATAGGGGCTGCGCCCACCTTTCCCCCCCTCTATTTAAATAGAGTCTTGTCATTCCTATAGACTTGAGTTTTGATTTACAATTAGCTTTTGCTACTTTCGACACCCGCCAAACAGCGATGTCCTCGTGTGATTCAGAACTCCACCTTGAGTGATATTCATATTGCTCGTATCTCTTTCTTCTTCGTTCTTCGATTGCGAACAGGAAACGATCTTCGTGATCAGGTTGATCTTGCATCCACAAGGTCGGTAACCACAGGGAGTTGGTTCAGCGATTGCATTGGCGCTTCGGGTTCGCTCGTCGTAGTCGGATCGTGAGGGTCTTCTTCCACCAAATCAAAGTTATCTCCACTCACCGAAAGATCAGGCACTTCAGCTCTATCAAGGCGCCTGCTCTGGATGCCTGAAGGCCCCATCAGAGTACACAGTCCACACACCTTCATTTGATTCTTCTAGAGCCCATACTGCAAATGGGGTCAACTCCGCTACAAAGTCAGCCACCACTTGTGATTTAATGGTTGTTCTTGTTGTGAAAGAAATGCCAAAGGGGTCTAGCTCAAAAGCCCATTTCCCAATTCTCCCCATGGATTCTTTGCTTCGGAGCATATCTCCAAGGCGGTATGAGGTTGGAACAATTACATTGTGCGACAAAAAGTAATGCTGCAGCTTTTTTTAGGCCATTACCAAGGTGTAAGTGAATTTCTCGAGCTCGGAGTACCATGTTTTGGCTCCGGACAAAGATTCCGATACAAAGTATATTGGATTCTGCGCCAGCTTTCCGTTGAAGTCCAATTCTCGAACAAGTACTGCACTAATAGTGGAGCCTATTGTTGCAAGATAAAGAAGGAGAGTTTCATCTGCTAGGGGCACAATAAGTGTTGCAATATTGCTGAGGTAGTCCTTAATTTTATCAAAGCTTTTATGGCACTCCGGTGTCTAGGAAAAACTTTCGGACCCTTTCAAAGCTTTGAATATTGGGAGGCTCCACTTTGTGGACCTTGCCAAACATTGGCTAAGAGCTGCGAGGTGTCCATCAAGCTTCTGGACTTGCTTCAAATTTTTTGGCGGAGCCATTCTTTGTAGTGCACTTATCTGTGTTGGGCTAGCTGTAGGACCGAAAGTAGCGACCAGAGGGGGGTGAATGGGCGCCTAAAAATTTCTTGCTGAACTATATCAAAAACCCAATACCCAAACTAACTTAACTAGACAAATAATATTAGCAAAGCAAACTACTGGAATTAAAGTTGTCTAGTCTAAAAATGACCGGTGTCGAAAATAAAATGATATTAAACAATTAGCTAGATTAAATAAAATAATTGCAGTGAATAAAAAAGATTACTAGAAATATTTAATGACGTGATAAAAAATACTAAATATCTTAATAAAATGTTCAGATTGCAGTCTAAAAAATAAAATACTAATTAACTGAAAAAAATATGGATCATCCAAAAATTAATTCAGAAATAACCTAAAAAATATTTCAGGTAATGACTAGAATTAAAAGTACTACTTCGACTAATAAACTTTTCTTTACCTTTTATATAAGCAGATTAAACAGATATAAAATATGTGATTACAAAAAAGAATTGGCAGATTAAATTAACACGAATTTTCTAAACAAATTTTTCGCTAATTAATTAGTAGATGATTATCTCTAAAATGATCTACTAAAAAATAGGGGATTAAAACACTAACCTGCGTCGTCATCGGATCACCGCGCGCCGTGAGAAACTCCGGCCAAAAATGCTTCGCTGCTCCTCGCATGCGTGCGTCTACCGGCGTGGGGCCTCCACACAAAAACTGCGGCCGGAGCAACTTTTTCCACCGTGAAGTCCCGCCGAGCTATTTGTCTCCTGTGGGTCCCGCTGGCTGGTCAATCACGTCACGAGCTGCAGCAGCTTTTGCCGTGCACAGGAGGAAAAAGAAAATGGTTGCTGCTGTTTTGGAGATCACGACCACAGTGCCTTGAAGATTTCTTACTGCACAACCTTGACTAGGTCCTATTAGCTAGCTAGCTAGCTGTGCCGGATGCAAATGCATGCGAAGAGAAAATCTGGCCGGCGGAAAGAATTGCTTCGGAGACAAAAACCGATAAGATGCGCAGAGAAAAGAAAACCGGTGAGGAACAGATGCGCGAAAACTTTCCTACCGTCTCGATCCACGCACCAGGTAAAAAACTTGCAACTGAGATAAAAAGTGGACTAGAGATTATAGATTGATCTTGAAAACAAAAACAGTCAACTATCCCCAAAGGGATAGGGGCCTATTTATAGGCAAATCCTAATACATGAAAAGACTATATTACCCTCGGTAAAATAAACTGACTCTAAAATAAATTCCGAAAATTACTAAAATATTCTTAGAAAAATTAACTGACTCGAATAAAAATATTCTATACTTAAAAACTAAATATTAATATCCTAAAAACGAATTAAACATAGATCGTCAGTTTTACGCCGAAACTGACAAAGCGTCCACCGTCTTCGCACCGAGTACCCAGATTGGGCCGACCCGACCCCGCACCTTCCTCAGCTCGGCAATCGCTCGCCGCCCGTGTACCTGAGTCAAACCCAGTCAACAGACCAGTGGATCCTCTGCCGCTCCTAGCCATGTACCCGGATTGGGCCAGCCCGACTCCACGGCTCCTCTGCCCGGCCGTCGCTCACTACCCGTGTACCTGAGTCACATGCGCCTCAGACTCGGCAGGTCTTCATCTCTCCCTTCCATTGACTTCCGTTGACAATCACTCATCACATCTGGAATATCAAAACCATATTCTTCAACATGGTTTCTCAATCTCCCCCTTGATGAGTGCATTGTCAACACCCTTTTCAGCTCATCTCTAGAACCTGCAAAACACGTGGAAACAGGAAAACAAAGACAAAAGAAAATAGAAGAAAGAAAATAAAAGTTTAACCCTAATGACCAAAAGCCAAACAGAAGCAAGAAAAATGGTCATTATGGTTAACCAAAAATAGAAAATGGTCATTATGGTTAACCAAAAATAAATACTAAAAAACAAGTGCAAATCTAAACTCCCCCTGAAATAAATCCCAGAGAAAGCCGAAAATATATCCAAAATTTCTCCCCCTTGTTGACAATTGGACTCATCAAGTGAGACTAAATGCACTTTAAAGAGACATAAACACAAACTCCCCCTGAAATGCAGCTCCCACTCAAAATATGCCATGAATGCAGATGGAGTGCAAGAGGAGTGTGAAAATCATGCTTCTTAGATATGATTAACTGCAATTACAACATCTAATAGGTATAGCAAGAGATATACTGTCTAAGATACATGACATGATCAGTGCAATAGATGATATCTAAAAGAAAGTCATTAGCACGTATTTTTCGATTTTCGCAAACAAAAGCATCACCACTTTTTCTAGTAGACAAGCAAAGTAAAGCATGAGATGCAAAAGCTAACTGATATCTACCAAGATAAGCATTGTCCAAAACAAAGTGCTTCAGCAAACTTGTCATCTTTTTAAATTTTTCAGACTGATTCTTTTTCCTTTTTATTTTTTCATTTCTGCCAGGGGTTATTTGCATGTCAAACCTTATGCTAACCGACCAAGTCAAGCCTAGGCCAGAACTGGACCATCAGAAGCTTTAGACAATAGTCTTGGCATACATTACACCGTCCTAGTTCATACCAAAGTGCTATGTTAAGCAGTCCAGAACTATGCAATGCGACAAAGCAAACCCACCTGGATCTTTTCTGATAATCATAAAAATGCATAAATCTTTCATTTTTCAGAATTTTTATCATTTTTATAGCACATTTTGCATATTTAAAGCATATAAATGTCCAAGTTGCATATTTGCATCTAAGTAAGGATCTAGCTACAAGGCATGTAAAAGATAGCGAAAGCATTCAGCCTACACATGCTAGTTACCAGAAGAAATGGTGATCATTTTTCAATTTTAAAGCATAAAAGCCATGCATATGACAAACATCAGATATATCATGTGAACTGAACCAGAACATGATCATCGACAAGCAATCAAAAACATATACTAGCTAGAGAAAGTAAAGCAGATTAATCATATAACAGAAGCAAGCTCAAAATGTGATAGATGATTATGCATGATATGAACGCACACAAAAAGACTCAATGAAAATAAAGAAGAAATAAAAACTGATACCAATGAAAAGCTGACTCAAAATATCCTAAAAAATACACATCTCCCAAAAACACGATCAATAATCATGAGTGGGACCAAATGGTCCAATGCCAGGTTTAGTAAAAGTGTTGAACCAGTGTCGAGCCATCTGCGCGTATGTAGGAAAGCAAAAGGAATCATATGAGTTTGGACTGAAGCGCGGATCAAAGCGCGGTCCTCTGTTTTGCCTAAAATCACGGTCGTGAGATCCAAAACCGTATACCGAACGATACGGAACTCTACCAGAACGGAAACCACCCTCTGGAGCACGATCATAAAAACCGTCTCCACTACCACCACCTACACGACGTGGCCTGGCCTCTAGCCTCTTTCTACATCGAGGAACTCTCCGTCTACCACCCTACTGGTAGAACTGCTCCTGCCCACCACGAGCTCTCTCAGCTCGCTCAACCCGCTTCCTCCTGAAGCAAAACTCCTCAAGATGCTCGTCTCTCTGACAAAACTCACAGTGATAGGTAAGGCTTCTTGGTATGTGGTTGAGGCTTGGAATTCTTAGGCTTGGTGGTGTTTGATGTATCATCTTTGGTGTGAGAGGGTCCAGGTAAAGAATCAAGAGAAGTGTGAAGAGTTTTAGGCTTCGGAACCCAGATCTGCTTCTTAGGTGGAGCTTTAGGTTGTTCTTGGATCACTACATCCTTGGGCTGACTATCTTTAAAGGACTCAGTGGACTGAGTCTTGGGATATCTCTGTTCGGGAGTCATCTTGCTCCACTCCACTGCTCGGCTAATGGCGCTCTCAAAATCAGCCTTGGTATAAGTGTAACCTACCCCAAACCCATCCTGTCTCTTGAATTGCTGGATCATCATGCCGAGTTGTGGCTCTTTAGCACTGATCCAACTCAGGATTGAACGAAGGTAAAAGTTCTCGTTCCGAACATCAGCTAGCTCCTCTCTCAAAGAAGCTAACACCTCCACCTGAGATAAACAGATCTCACACTCTTTATCAACTTCGGCAGACTTCTCAGCTTTTAGCTTGATCAACTCCATTCTAATGGATAGGCAGTTCTCACAAACAGTGGATGGAACTGACAAGGTCTCAAGCTCTAGCTTAGTCTGCTCCAACTCAGCTCTCACTCCAGCTAACTCGCACAACTGCTCATCACTCTTGGCTATCAGCTCGGCTATACTAGCTAAATGGGATGGGCAGTCTACACAAGGTGCGACGACAGTGACATGAGCATCTTTCAGCTCCTGCTGAGCGCTCTCAAGCTCAATGGCCAACGCGTCTCTCTCATCTACTCTCTCTGTGTACCTGGACTTAAGAGTCGTCAGGTCACACAACAACACCTCACAGTTAGGGCACTCACCACTATCACCCAAGCAAGGGGAAGAAGACAGACTCTCAATCTTGCCATTTGCTGTGGCAAGCTCACTCTCAAGCTCATCTATCCTCTTCTTAGCCCCTCTAAGTAGTTTCTCCCTATACTTCAACTCCTGACAGTTCTGTTCTAATAAATTAACAACTTCTTGTTCATAGGATGATACCTTCTGATCGTCGTCGTCGTCGGAGTCATCCGAGGAGTCTTTTTCTTTCTTCTCCCCAAGAGCCATTGAGCAGAAACTCTCGGGGGATCTTCGGCTGTCACGTGAGAGTCTCTTCGGCTTGTCCCCGAAGGTCATGAAACAGAGGCCCGCCGGATTGTCCCTGTCCTTCCCCTTCCTGACCATGATCTCTTCATCACTTGAACTTGAAGACGAGGAGGAAGACGAGGATCTCTTGGAGTATCTTTTCTCCATCTCGGTAAAGAAGGTCTTGTCTAGCTTCTTGTTCTCACGCTTGTAATCTTTCAGAGCCTTTAGAAAGAATCTTGTCTTGGGCTTGCCCTTCGTGGAGTTGTCGTACTTGCCGGAGTTGTAGGAGTTGCCGCCGGTTCCCTTCTTGTAATTCTTCTGCTTGGGACAGTCGACGATAAAATGACCTGGGTCACCACACTCAAAGCATCCGGATTTTGTGCCGTGTCTCTTAAACATTCGCTTATCATAAACACGTCGCACCCGGTTGTTAAATAAGCACAAATCATCATCTCCTAGTGAATCAAGTTGTTCCTCGGAGATAGACATCAAGGAAAAGGCAGTACAACTCATGGCATTAGGATCAGCAGACGGTGTCGCAAGTGCCAGAGTCTTGGAGCCAGAATCAGTGAGATTTGATCTCAACTGAATATCGACCTCTGAGGCCTTGAGCTTACTAAAAAGCTCTGCGATGGTCAAGGTATCATATGATGTGCTCTCAACAATAGAAGAGACCTTGATCTCCTAGATCTTAGGATCCAAGGTATGGAGTACCTTAAGCGCCTGTTCATGATCCGAGACCAGCTGATCACCCTCGGCCTTGTTAACACGAAGCTTGTTAATGATTGATTGAAAACGACCAAACAAAGCCTCAATAGTCTCACCCGGCTTCTGTGAGAAATTTTCATACTCACGCCGGTAAGTCTGATATAGTCTAGCCTTGACCTGAGCTGTCCCCTCATGGTATGCCTGGAGGGTAGCCCAGATCTCTCTAGCAGTGGTGAGATGGCTAACACGCTCGAACTCACTAGGACCTAGACCAGAAAATAAAATGTTCACTGCCTTACTATTATTTTGATGCTGGGTAAATTACATTAGCAGCAGTATCCGCAGCAATAGTCGTTATGGTGAAACTAGGATGAACACAAATCTCCCATAAGTCTGAGCTCTGGCTCATAAGGTATGCTCGCATGCGAGTCTTCCAATAAGTGTAGCCAAAAGCTTCTAGGGATGGGATTTTGCCAGAAGATGTCATGGTCACTACCTAGGTTTAGAATCGGTTAAGATATTAGAAAAACCTAACCTTGCTCTGATACCACTTGTAGGACCGAAAGTAGCGACCAGAGGGGGGTGAATGGGCGCCTAAAAATTTCTTGCTGAACTATATCGAAAACCCAATACCCAAACTAACTTAACCACACAAATAATATTAGCAAAGCAAACTACTGGAATTAAAGTTGTCTAGTCTAAAAATGACCGGTGTCGAAAATAAAATGATATTAAACAATTAGCTAGATTAAATAAAATAACTGCAGTGAATAAAAAAGAGTACTAGAAATATTTAATGACGTGATAAAAAATACTAAATATCTTAATAAAATGTTCAGATTGCAGTCTAAAAATAAAATACTAATTAACTGAAAAAAATATGGATCATCCAAAAATTAATTCAGAAATAACCTAAAAAATATTTCAGGTAATGACTAGAATTAAAAGTACTACTTCGACTAATAAACTTTTCTTTACCTTTTATATAAGAAGATTAAACAGATATAAAATATGTGATTACAAAAAAGAATTGGCAGATTAAATTAACACGAATTTTCTAAACAAATTTTTCGCTAATTAATTAGTAGATGATTATCTCTAAAAATGATCTACTAAAAAATAGGGGATTAAAACACTAACCTGCGTCGTCATCGGATCACCGCGCGCCGTGAGAAACTCCGGCCAAAAATGCTTCGCTGCTCCTCGCATGCGTGCGTCTACCGGCGTGGGGCCTCCACACAAAAACTGCGGCCGGAGCAACTTTTTCCACCGTGAAGTCCCGCCGAGCTATTTGTCTCCTGTGGGTCCCGCTGGCTGGTCAATCACGTCACGAGCTACAGCAGCTTTTGTCGTGCACAGGAGGAAAAAGAAAACGACTGCTGCTGTTTTGGAGATCACGACCACAGTGCCTTGAAGATTTCTTCCTGCACAACCTTGACTAGGTCCTGTTAGCTAGCTAGCTAGCTGTGCTGGATGCAAATGCATGCGAAGAGAAAATCCGGCCGGCGGAAAGAATTGCTCCGGAGACAAAAACCGATAAGATGCGCAGAGAAAAGAAAACCGGTGAGGAACAGATGCGCGAAAACTTTCCTACCGTCTCGATCCGCGCACCAGATAAAAAACATGCAACTGAGACAAAAAGTGGACTAGAGATTATAGATTGATCTTGAAAACAAAAACAGTCAACTATCCCCAAAGGGATAGGGGCCTATTTATAGGCAAATCCTAATACATGAAAAGACTACATTACCCTCGGGTAAAATAAACTGACTCTAAAATAAATTCCCAAAATTACTAAAATATTCTTAGAAAAATTAACTGACTCGAATAAAAATATTCTAAACTTAAAAACTAAATATTAATATCCTAAAAACGAATTAAACATAGATCGTCAGTTTTACGCCGAAACTGACAAAGCGTCCATCGTCTTCGCACCAAGTACCCGGATTGGGCCGACCCGACCCCGCACCTTCCTCAGCTCGGCAATCGCTCGCCGCCCGTGTACCTGAGTCAAACCCAGTCAACAAACCAGTGGATCCTCTGCCGCTCCTAGCCATGTACCCGGATTGGGCCAGCCCCACTCCGCGGCTCCTCTGCCCGGCCGTCGCTCACTGCCCATGTACCTGAGTCACATGCGCCTGAGACTCGGCAGGTCTTCACCTCTCCTTCCATTGACTTCCGTTGACAATCACTCATCACATCTGGAATATCAAAACCATATTCTTCAACATGGTTTCTCACTAGCTTCGACTCCTCTGCTTGAAACTAAATACCTTAACAGTTTTCCTGCTTGATCCCCAAAGATACATTTCTCGGGGTTGAGGCAAACTCCACATGCTCGAAGGCTCTCAAAAGTTTCTGCTAAGTCTAGACTATGTTGGTGCTTCAAAGCACTCTTTATTACAATATCATCCATATAGGCCTCAACAATGCGGCCTATCTGGTGACCTAGAGCCTTAGCAATTAATCTTTGAAAAAGTTGCCCCAGCATTCCATAATCCGAAAGGCATTCTGACATAACAAAAGACTCCCGAAGGAATGATGAAGCTTGTCTTGGCTTCGTCTTCACGTTTTAACCATATTTGATGGTATACAGAGTATGCGTCGAGGAAACACAATAGTTCGGAGCCAGCTGTAGAATCGTCGAGCTGATCAATGTGGGTCATGGGGTAGGGGTCAAGTGGGAATGCTCTATTCAAAGATGTGAAGTCAATGCACATGTGCCACTTGCCGGAGGCCTTTTTCTTGATGAAGACAGGGTTTGCTAACCACTCCATGTAGGCCACTTCCCTAATGATCCCGACTCTTAATAATTTTTCTACCTCCACTTTGGCATGATCTTTTCTTTCTGCTGACACTTTGCAGAGCCCTTGGCAAACAGGTCGAACCTTACGGTTAATGAGCAGGCTATGCTTGATGATGCTCTGGTCGACTCCGGGGATGTCTTCGTCTGACCAGGCAAAGACATCTAGATTATCTCGAACCACTTCTTCCAGCGAAGTGGCAATTTTCGAGGGCAACTCCTTGCCGAATTGGATGGGATATTCCTTGCCCTCCTAGACGATTATCTTCGTTACCACTTCGCCTTCTGGGATCGACTTAAGCAAGGGGATCTTCGAAGGGTCTCTTGACACTGAAGCATCCTCCGAATACTCCTACACATTATTTACCTGCCTAGAATCAAGGGGTGGGCCATGGTCACACACCGCTATCCGTGCTGTAGCTTGATCACTGAGGACCGCAAGTACTCCTCCTTGCGTGGGCAGTTTTAGGCATAGATAATTATGATGTGCTACAACCCCGAACTGGTTCAACATTCCCGTTCTGAAGAAAACATTATAAGCATAAGGGGTGTCAACAACGTCGAAGATAACTGCCTCCGATCTAGCCAGGTGCCCCTCTCCGAAAGCAACCTCGAGGCCTATCTAGCTGAGGGCATCGAGAGGAGGGCCTACGAAGCCTTGTAGTGGACAGGCTGTTGGTAGTAAATGTTTCCGTGAGATACATAATTGATTGAAGGCTTGGACGAAGATGATGTCCGCGGAGCTTCCACCATCGACCAACACTCGCTGGACCTCAGTTCCTACAATGTCAGCTGTAATAACAAGAGGGTCTGCATGGGGGAAGTTAATTCCAGCCACATCAACTACGGAGAAAGATAGCGGCACATGAGACCACTCGGGCATTTCTGCCACTGATGACGAGGTCCCAATGTGCCCCACTTCATGTACATATTCCCTCCGTATAGCTAATATGGACTTGCAGGCATCAGTAGCGTGGCTTTGATTTTCGCCATGTACGCAGAAGAAGGCCTGGCCTCGATCAGCTGGCTTCCATAGAGGCCTTAAGCCGCTAGCCTTTTTTCCCTGAGCCTATTTATATTTAGGAGGCAATTTCGAAGTAGAAGGGGCAATATTTATAACCTCAGAGCAGGGATGTTTTCATCCTCTTCGTCCATTGTGCTGATGATTTTCGAAGAGAGACGCTTGTGGTGGCCTTGAGGCCTTCTGTTCAACTTTATTTGCCTTCTTGGAGGAAGGTTGATGAAGACAAAACAGTCCTTCAAATCCATCCTCCTTCTGACTAAGCATATTTCTCAAAGTAGGCCATTAATTGTGCCACTGAGGAAATATGTTTCCGGTGAAGCTTGTGGAGGGGGCCCGAGTTCATAACACATTCGCGTGTTGCGTTGATGACAGATGATGTAGACAGTCCCTCTATCTGAGACTTCGTATGAGTGAAGCGCTTGAAGAATTGTCGCAAAGTTTCTCTGGGCTGCTGTTTCACTTGAAAAAGACTTCCTGTAGACATTGGGGCCACAAAGGTCCCTTGAAAATTGCTCACGAACCTTCTCTTCAGCTGCTCCCAAGACTTAATCGATTCTAGTTTTAGGGACTAGGACCAACAGAGAGAAACCCCTTCGAGCGCAAGGGGGAAACACTTGGCCATCATGTCTCGAACCCCTCCACTAGCTTCAATTGCAAGAGCATAGGAGAAGGAGAATTCTCCGGGGTCTGCCTCTCCGGAGTACTTGCACAATTTCAAGGTCCGAAACTTGGGGTCAAAGCGCCCCTTTTGCAGGTCTAGGTGCAGCGGAGATTCTCCGTCGAAGGAGGCATTCTCGGCACCTCTTTGGACCTCAAAAGCTTCGGGATAGTAGACAAGGTCATCGTCTTGAGGCGTCTCCGGGATGATGGGGCTAGCTTGAGGGAAAATCCTATCAGCACCTTCTTGCCTCCACCTTTCTACCTCAGCCTGAAGCCAAGCCATCTAGTCCACCACGTCATCTGGATGGCTTTCATTTCCTCCGGAGGGGTCCTCCAGGTCTCAAGAACTGACGAAATCAGTCCGGAGCACAGACGGAGCCACAGGAGAGGCTCCGTATGCTCGAGGGTTAGTGATCACTTCGAGAGTTTGAGGTGGGGGGACCACGGATGGTCCTACATCCTTGGGGGTGTTCGAAGATCCTAATTCAGAGGTCCGAGAAGACCTTCGGAGGGGGCTAGTGCCTAGGCTCCATTTAGGAGGCATGGCTACAAGAAAGGATTGGTAGAGAACAAAGTTTTTGTACTAGGTTCCTCATGGACGGCGCCAACTATTGGTGCAAAAGATTGCGCTAACAAGTTTTAGTAAACTCGAAAGATTGACAAACGAAGTGTGTGTTTATCTGAACTATTCCAAGCCTCCGAATTGGATAATAGCTTGAAATAGTTCGAAGTGTATATTGAATACCTGAATATTCGATACCCCTTACAGAACGAAGAGGGGTATTTATAGACAAGATACATTAGGAAAAGACTTCTTTACCCTCTAATTACAACTGACTTAGAAGATACTGTTTAATATTCTTCGTAGGGTAAAAAGGGTAAAAGACTAAGTAAACAGTGAGAAAGTAATTCTTCCATCCTTGTTGTACCTCTTCGGGTAAAGAGGCTCTGGGATTCTTTGTCATGCCGGAGCCTTAACAGAGACATCCGTCGTGAAATGCTCCGAATGTAGCGAAGCCTTGATGCTTTTAGGACCTTCGGAGATCAGGACTTCTAACTTTCTTTTTTCTTCTTACAACGTTGATGTAGAGATTTAAAAATGATGTTGACGTTGAAATATCTTCCCCCAACAACTGTGTTGTGGGGGAGTGTAAGGGGAAGAAAACTAGTGCTCAAGACCCTAACCACTACAGAAACTGACGAACTAAGAATTCTTGAACTTAAAACCATTGTCAGAGCAAGATGCTCACATCCAACCCTTTTTCTCATTCTTCAGCTTCATGATCAGGTCATGAACAAAATGAAAAACCTCATCCTTAGACTTCAAAATGAAAACCCACGAGAATCGAGAAAAGTCATCAACAATCACAAGCGCGTACCACTTCCCACCGACTGAACGTACTGAGCTAGACCAACAGTATACATTTGTAACAGCTCTCCTAGGTATGAGGTCATCACCTGAATTACCAAGTGTTGTAGTATACAAAATGAAGCGTAGCAATCTGTTACGTAGATTAACGGATGGTTCACAAGCGACCCAAGAAGGTGATAGCAATCTATTACATAGATTAATGGATGATTCACACGCGAACTAACAAGGCTTACCACAATTACAGCGTGACCAACGGAGGGCTTCCAGCGCAAACCCATGAAGGTGTACTGATATAATGCGGAAAGTAAAGAAAGTAAAGGTACGGTTCAAACTAGGATTTGAAGAGTTGATCTGTGTTGGGGGGGTCCTATGAACTGGCCTCACCCCTGTATTTATAGGGGCTAGTCTTCTTATCTCTAACTCTAATCTGATAAGATTTGGCCTAATCAAGATTAGAGATAAAAACAACCCAAATCTGTATCAGACTCCTATCCAAAGCCTACCCGAAGTGGGCCTTCGGTAGGCCCACCGAAGTGTGCTCCTCGGGTCGAAGCTTCGGTGAAGCAGGCCGCCAAAGGGCCTTTGGGCTGAAAGCCAGCCTATGAAGCAGGCTGCTAAAAGGCCCTTGAGGCCCCATGCAGATGGGCCTTCGGCACTTCAGGGCTTCGGCCTGTACCAGGAGTTGCATATTTTCGGCCCAAATTACCAAAATTGATATTTTGACAATCTTGGCCATTAATGCCATTTTTTCCTATAAACACTCATCCTTAGACTCCAAAAAGAAAACCCACGAGAATCGAGAAAAGTCATCAACAATCACAAGCGCGTACCACTTCCCACCGACTGAACGTACCGAGCTAGACCAAAAGTATACATATGTAACAGCTCTCCCGGGTATGAGGTCATCACCTGAATCACAGGTACGTGAGAAGTGGCAACCATCTTCCCATGATGACATGGATGGCAAACTAGATCCTTCTCCATCTTAAGCTTCGGCAATCCTTGGATTCTGTCCATAGAACTGTTGGTGAATTTTATGGTCACACTTTGACACACGCATGACCTAGGAGATCGGCTTCACTCCAGTGCAGGTCCTACATTCTTAGAAAAAGGGATCAAGGCATGCCAATTGTTGTAACAATTGTGTTAGTTACAAATAGGTTTTATGTGGTAGTGTATGGTGTATGGAATGAACCTCAAAGGGTTCTTACAAAGAGAGAGAGAGAGAATTTATACTGGTTCGGGCCTCCCCAGAGGGATAATAACCCTATGTCTAGTTTACAGTAGATTTGGCATAGTTTTGCCTCTACTGAACATCATGTCTGTTACAAGGGCATGGCCCTGCTTTTATAGGTGCGCAGGCCAAAGGAAAAAACCAAATTGCCCTCTACAATTCATAGGTTTTATTGGGGTATGAAGGGAAAAGACTATACTACTGTACATGTGACTTTATAGATGTGGTAGATATACATCACTTTTGGAGTAGGTATACAGCATACCAGAGGTGGGGGCGCTGGTATGGCTTTACACTATAGCAATACCTAGATATTTCTTCCGGGCCACAGTACATGCCGGAGGGTATCGGCAAGACCTAGCTGAGGGGGCTACGAAGAGGACTCTGAAGCGGACCCCGAAGTGGGCTCCGAAATGGCTCCGAAGAGGACTCCAAAGAGGACTCCGAAGCGGCTCTCAGAGAGGGTTCTGAAAGGCTCTAGAGAGGGCTTCGAAGGGGACCGGAGGGGTCCCGGAGGCTTGGCTTCGGAGGGGACTCGGAGGGATCTTGGAGGCTTAGCTCTGGAGGGGACCCAGAGGGTTCGCGGAGGCTTGGCTTCTTGAGGGGACGAGAGGGGCAAATCTTATCTGCATTGGATTTATCTTTGTAGGAGGGAGCCAAAGCTCATCTTAAGGCTTCGCTAGTAGACAGGCTTTGAACCCGAGGCCTTCAGAGGCTCATGTCATTTGGCCCCTGTTTAAGGGAAAACTATTTCCCCCAACATTAGCCCCTCTCTCGCAGCTCTTGGGAGTAAAGGGTTGTGTGCGCCTTGGGACAAATGATACTAGAAGAATGATGCGTCAGGGATGGCAGGCCTTCGGAGTGCAGGGCCGAAGGCCAGCTTTGAATTGCGGAGGCAATTAATGCCCGTACAGAGTGATGTGACGCACTCAGGGAGCCCAAGTGAACCCACAACGGTCAGAAATCAGGCTGTTACAGTGCGGGGGGCGCGATGGTTCGCTTCAGATTTCACCCTAGCCCCAGCGGTCAGAGACTGTGGGGTCTGGGTAACCAGTGAAAAAAGTCTTCGGGAGCGAGGCGCGCGGTCGCTTTTTACTGCCTATAAAATGGGATTTACGTACCACGGCACTGCCCACACCTTCATTTGCTTCCTTCCTCAGTCCCTAGCCACCTTCGCTCTCTGTTTTGCTCCTTCAGCATTGCACGAAGTCTGATCCAAAGCCCCTTAGCGCCCTTCACGCCGAAGCCTTTCGCAAGATGTTGAAGAAGGCAACGTCGAAGAAGGCCTTGGTCCCGAGCGCGAGCTCGAGCTTGGTCCAGGCCCAAGCGGTGGCGAAGCCTTCTATGAGGCACCTCGGGCCGAGGGACCTTTGGTCGCCGTCGGACATGTTTGAGCAATATTTGGAGCTACGGGCTTTGGTCTCGACGGAGGAGTCCATCCAGAGGATCTGCGAAGGGAGGATCTCTGAGGGCATCTGGCTATGAGTTCCCAAGAAGTTAGAGACAGTCCCAAGGCCATAGCCTGATGAAGTCGTCCTCTTCGAAGCCTTCTTCGAGGCGGGGCTCGGGCTGCCAGCGGTGGACATGCTGAGCGAGGTGCTGAAGGTCTACAACTTCAAGCTCCCTCACCTGTCCCTAAATGTCGTAGCGAGGCTTGCAATTTTTGAGTGGGCCATGAGGGGCAAAGGTTGTGAAGGGCTCGCAAACGTCTTCATCGCCCTTCACGACGCGAGATGTCAGCCGAAGCAGTGGGAGGGGGCATATGGCATGGAGAGGGCCTTGTCCTTCGGGAGAGCCAACTTACAACTCCACAAGGAATTCTTGGATGACATCCCAACGAGGGTCATCAACAACAAATGGTATTCAAAGTGAGACCAGGAATGATTCTATGCTTCGGTGGGCGCGGACTCCCCCCTTCAGAGTACCAATGCACTCATCTCCTACCATCGCAAAGGCACGGTGAGGTTGAGCTCCGAGGCCCTCCAATCGAGGATCCTGCTCCTATGAAGGGTGGCCTCGAAGGTTAGCATGAGGGATTTGGCCGAAGAGTTCATCACGCTTCGGCTTAGCCCCCGCACTCTCTTGGCCGGAGGACTTGTTCCTGGCTCCAGGCTTGGAGGGTCCGAACGAAGTATCCGTGGAGCGTCTTGGTAAGGCTTCGAACTCTTTTACCTTGGTACTTTGTGAAGTTCAACTTGTGCTGACTTGGAATTTCTAATGAAGTTGCGCACGACGTGCGTCCTCTAGAGGAGGCTATAGTAGCTGCCAAATGCGTCGTGGGACCTCCAACACTAGACGAGCAAAACCGAAGGCTCGCCCTGGTGGGGTCTTGGGAGCGCTGGAACTGTGTGTGGACCTGGCTTGGCGTCGAGGGGGTCCAAACACTCCCAGACTTCACCGGCTCTGCACCTTCGGTGAATGGCTTGAAGAGGAAGAGGGTGGACGATGAGGAGCATGAGGCCTCGAAGTCCGTAGAATCCTCAATGGTTCGCTCGGAGCCCTCGGCAGACGAAGCTCATGGTGTGGCGTAGCGTGCATCTCCGGGCCTCGCTACTGGAGGGGAGTCCGTAGATGCTTCTACTACAACAGCCAAAGGGGTACCGGGCCATCTGGTCAAAGGGGTACCAGGCCATCTGAGCCGTTGATCGCTTTTTAAAACTGTGACTCAATCTCGAGCGTCCACGTTGTACCCTTTCGCGCGTCTTAATCGTGGACGTCCAACATAACTTAACTCCCCCACCTCGCCCGTGACCACCCGATCATGATCCAACGGTGGATCTCGATTTGGCACACGCGCACAGTGCGCGGGTTCACCGTGGGCCTGGCTCACCGTGAACCCGAGGCTATTTTTGAGTTTAATTTAAATTCCAGAAATGCTTTTAAACTTCAAAAATTCATATCTTACGCATTTTAACTTCAAAAATTACCATTCATATTTCAGAAAATTTGTAATATTATTCTCTTCATGTTCATACAATAAAAACAGTATGTTTACTTTGGACTTTTCATGTTTATTTAAATAGGTATTCAAATGCCCTTAGGGTAAAAATGTAAATTCAATTATTTAAATTTCAGTAAAGTTTATATTTCTTTATTTCCTGTTAATATGGTCAAACCACTAAGTTTTCCCTTAACCTTTCATTTTAAATTAATTAGAAAACTTAAAATTGGATTATTCACAATTAAAACCCCTTTTATGAGGAACAATATTCCATTTTAGTCCATTTTAAATTATTTATAAAATAAATTTCAGAAACTTAGCAACTTGCTTTCTTTAAACTAAATCAATCAAAACCTATATGCTTGTTGTGTGGTTTTAGATTGTTTAAATTGAATGTTGTATTTATTTTATTTTATTTATATTGGGAAGACTACGACACCGCCGAGGAGTCGGAATATTTCCTGGAAGTTCCTCCCTCTCCCTTCGCTGAACAAGGCAAGTCACCAAACAACACTTTTGAGCATATTGAACCAATGTTTTATTAAACTATCGCTAAAACACATAGGATATACATGCATTAGTCAAATGAAACCCTTACAATATATTTATTTAGGATCCCCCGACCTTGATGTGCAACCCAAGCCATGCTTTCTAGCCTAAACTCCTTGTCACCATATGATTAATGTTATTAGCTAGTGTCCAATGTATTGACACGATTGCTATAGGATTAAAAATGAGTCGTAGTAACTTGGTTCTACTATATGATCCCCGTTACTCTCATCTTTGGAATTCTGTCGGTGTTGGAGTTGTGGTTGTGAGTGAATGCATGGTGGGTTTCGGGTGCAAGCTAGGGCATTGGTCGGTAGCACCCGATGCACTATAAGGACCGGTCTGCGGGATCCGTTGCAATACACTTCCGTACTAACCACAAGTCTAATGGGTAAGTCCTAACTAAGGTATGGAGTGTTCCAAACCGAGGCCACCATTTGGAGATGGGTCAAGCAGCACTTGCGGGTGGCTTGTACCAATTTGGCGCAAAAGGGGGTGCGACGTAAGCCGGGATGCGGCCCGGCGCGCTGGCGAAACCTAGAGCGGGTGGTTATCGCTTGGAGCATTTCATGCTGAGGTTTTGGCACGAGTTCCCGTGGTATGGGTCATCTCGTTACACTTTGGTGTTTGGGATGAGTGCGTGCCTTGTGGGTACAGTAGTACATCTCTTATCAGAGTCATAAATCTTTTCGAAAAGTCGAGCCCACGGTCAAGGGCGGGTTGCATGACATCCCACAGTTAGTTTACTTGTGATACGTATGTGCATGATGGTTTGACATGTAAGGACCATTGTGCGAGGAGGTAAAACGTACTCCTCGAGTTAGATGATGTTATTGATGTTCATGTTTATTATTCCACATGATAAAGTTTGACTACACTAAATGCAATAACTGAAAATGTACTTTTCCGCTCTTTTAGCCATTATCCTTCCTTTGTTATTATCTTGTATTATTACTTGCATTCGCGGTGGCTTGTTGAGTACTCTTTGTACTCATACCCGTTGAACACCTCAGAGGATGCCTACTATGAAGACGCTCTGGAGTAGCGACCCAGTCAAGTATAAAGATCTTGAAGAAGGCATTCGTCATGCTGTTTACTTTTATTATTATTTTTATTTAACTCTGATGTAATAATTATGGTCTGCGTACCATGGATATTGTCGTATGTACGGTTGTCGCATGATGAACCTCTTGTTATTATTATTTTTCTATGGAAATTCAATAATGTTCCAGCGTCCTCAAAGTATTCGAACAGATCTTACAACCTAGGACCTTCAACCTACATGAAGAAATCCATCGCAGCTGCGATTGCGGGGAAGATTAGTCCGGGGATCAAGATTCATCAGCCCGGCCAGGAAGCAATCCCTTCGCCTTGGGCCAGAGAAGTAGTTGTATTCGAAGTGTTCTTTGAGGCTAGGTTGGGACTTCCTGTGGTAGACTTCCTTTCTGAGGTATTAGAGCTTTTTCACGTTACTCTTCCTCAATTATCTCTGAACGTCATAGCATGCCTTGCAATCTTCGAATAGGCGATGCGATCCGAAGGTTGCAAAGGGAGGGCGGAGATCTTCGCAGCACTCCACAAGGCTTCCTACTAGCCAAAGACTTACCAGGGCTCTGGAGGAGAGAAAATAGTAATTGCCTTTGGCAGTATCAACTTCCGGCTACGGGATGAGTATCAAGCTCGGTTCCCAACGAAGGCCATCAACGCCAAATAGTATACGGACTGGGTCCTTCGCTGGTTTTATGCCAAAGTGGGAGCAGACAACACTTTGGCCGGGCCTTTGAAGACATATTTTACCGGAGAGAAGCAGAAGTTCATCCGGACCCGGGCCAGCTCGAAGCTCGCCTTAACCTATTACAAACAATAAGTCACCGCATGAGCATCGAGACTTAGCGGAGGAGTTCATCGGACTCCGAATTCTACTTCTGATGGCCAACTGGCATATTAACTTCGAAGAGAATCAAGAGGGTGGACTTTGGGAAATCTCTTCAAGTGTTGTAGGTAACCTTGGAAACTATGCAAAATATTTTATATTCAATAATTTCATAAAAGATGATTTAACTAAGATAAAATCTTATCTTTTAGCTCTGCGCGCCACCTTGACTTTGCAGCAAGTTGTATGGGCTTGGGAGAAGATCCTCGGAGCCCCTACTCTCGTCGAGAAGGAATTGAGGGTGAAGCTGGTGGGCGGCTGGGAGCGATTCAACCGAGTACGTCCGAGCCAAGTCCCAAGAAAAGGAAAGCTGAAGCGGGGACCTCGGCGCCAACGAAGACACCCGTGAAGAAGGTGGCCCGGAAGCCAATGTTTGTCGCTCCTTCCAAATCCCCTACTTCATCCTCGGAGTCATCTGAAGATGAAGGACAAGTAGAAATATGAAGGGACTTTGAAGCCTTCATTACCGGGGACAAAGGGATACAAATAGAAGTTGAAGTTCCCGCCGAGGGCGACTCAGCGACTGTATCTATTGCAAAGGACAACCTCGAGCAGGTAGAGACTCAGAATGTCCTGCCTGGCCAAGAGGGCTCTGCTGCTGGAGAAGGCGGAGTCGGGATGACGAACAATCAAGTATCGGCTCCGGACGAAGTAATAGCTGCAGTTGTTGGAGAAGTTTTGGCAGCTAATACTTTGGTTCCTGGTTCTGAGTCCAAAGAGGATTTCTAAGAGGCATTCGAGCCTCCAAGAAGTCTCGTGCTCATCCGGGGTAGAACATCAAAGGTAAACTTCAGTAGAGTACCCTGTCTTTCTTTTGGTGTCCTACAAAATTTATGCAATGTATAATACATTTGGCTTTTACAGGATCAACTCCCATGGATATGACCCCTGCCATGAAGATGGCGCCAGAAACTTCGAAATCTCCGAAGCCAATCCTGGAGGTTGTCGTGAAGATGGGACCTAGGAAAGGTAAAGGCAAGGGGGGACCTTTGCCTACTCCGACTCCAGGATTGGCCCCATCGGAGTCTACCAACGGAGGCCAATCTATAGAAGGGGGCCAATCCACGGAAGTCTTTGAAGACACGACGTTAATCTCTGGCCCTTCTCTGAGCGAAGGTGATCATAGGGCCTTGTCAAGGCTGCCCCTTCTAGCTCCTTTTTTGGAGCGAAGGACTGGACTTTGGATTTTGCTAGAGCCTCTAGCTCGGGCTAATCACGAGGTTGGGGAGACAGACTTGGTAGCTATTCTCGGGGAAGATGAGGGGTCGGAGTTGGACACGGCCTTGGAATGGGCAGCCTATCAGGTATGAAGTATCTGCAACAACAAAGTTAGTTTAAACATGTAAATAGTTTACTTACATTGCTTTTTTCTTCCTTCGCAGCAAATAGTCTTGGCTCAAGCTGTGGCCATATCAAATGAGCGGGAGTGTAACCGACTCAAGGAGAAGATAACGGCTCTTCAAGGGAGTCTTGTTAGCTCTGAAGTTCAGACTTCTGGTTTCGACGAAATGGTGGCCACAGAAAGGAAAGCCAGACTTGGCTTTGAGGCTGCCAACCGGAAGCTCGAAGCTGAACAGATCGTGCTTCGGGCCAAAGTGGAAAAACTGCAGAGGGAGTAGGCAACTGCAGGGACTAAGCTGGTCAAGCTTCGAGAGGAGCAGCTGAAGTTGACGGAGGAGGCCAACAACTTACTTGGACAGAAGAATTCTTTGATTACGGAGGCAGCTAAGCTCTCATCTTTGATAGATGAGCTATCTTCATCAAAAAATGCTTTGTCCGAAGACAAGGCAAAGTGTGAGAAGGTAGCCTTAGAAACCATGGACAATCTTTGAGGTGTCTTTGAGTACTTCGACACTTCTTGGACTTTATCTTCGACTGGCGACGTCCCTCTACTACGAAGACTAAAGATGATCCAAGTAGTAGTAAAGACTATGTAGATAGCGGGTATTAGGTATGGAGAAATCTCCGGCCAAGTAGTTGCTCTCAAACTGCTTTGCTACTATGAGGATTTAGGGCCATCCATAGCACCAGAACCAGAGGCAACTCCTGTCAACTTCGGCGATGACCGACTCTTAACTCCTTCTGCCGACGTGGCTGCAGCTTGGGAAGCCTTCCAACCATCTTGGAGAGCTAAAGGCCGATCAGCGATCAAGACATGGATTGACGAAGGACTTCACCAAAAGCAAGCGCGGTCGCAACCTTCGAGCAGCCAGCCCCCTTCGGACCCGAAGGTCTAGTTCTCCTTAGGGCTCCGATTATGTACAAATTTATGCTTTTATCCTTTATGAATGAAAAGACTTATTTGGAAATGTTTTTAGGCTTTCCAACCTTTTTTGGATGATCTCAAAGTGCTAGAGGTTAACGAAGAGCTTCACGTGCTATGGGCTACCTTCGAAGCTCTAAGACCTCACAAACGTCCTCGATTTTCAATTCCTTGGGGAAGCTCTGGTGAAGTTATTCCTGAAATATGTAAATATATATTATCTTATATTAAAAAGGAGTAAAAAGAAGTTAGTTTAGAACCTTCATCTTCTGAGGACATTGAATGGTCCGAAGAAGAAAATACTGCCGAAGAGCAAGTAGAAAAGAGCCCTGAACAACTTTGAAGTTGGGAAAGAAGCCCTGAACGACTTCAGACCTGGGCCGAACTTCAGCAAGAGTAGAAGTATTTCCGAGCTTCTAAAGGAGGCAAGAGGGTTAAACGTAAAGTTATTAAAACTCCTAGCTCTACAACGAGTCACCTTCGAAGTCATACTAGTTTTAACAGTAGCTCTAGGGATCGAAGAGGTCTTCGTTTCCTTCTTGGTATAGACACAAATTTTTCATGTTGTAATGTAATATGTTTGAATGATAAAGATTAAAGTTTCAAAATTGTCTCCCTACTTCCCAGCCCCTCTTTGGGTGTAAGCAACTTCGAAATTTGGTCGAAGGTGGTTACGCGCAACGAAAATAACATTAGTTAGGCGCACAATTTTGGAGGCTCGGAGCCCCTTATCATATTAAAGATTGACTAAGATCTCAAAAATGTCTTCGACTCTACTAATTCGGAGTCTAAAAACTGGTAACTTAGTACCTTTTTGTTTGAATGTAGTCACTTCAGACTCTTTTTCAGATACCTTAGCATCCGATAAAAATGGTCGCTTTGGACTCTTTTTACAGATGTTTCAACCTATTAGCTCGAAGTCTATTATGTTTGGCCTCCTTCGGCTCTTTTTACGGATGCTATCAAACCGGTGGTTTGGAATCTGCACAGTGGTCTCCTTGGACTCTTTTTACGGATACTTTCAAGCCAGAGCTTGGAATCCGTATCATTTGGTCTCCTTGGACTCTTTTTATGAATGCTTTCAAGCCAGTGGCTTGGAATCCGTTTTTTTTGTGTGACTTTCCCGCCTCGTCGGAAGCTTCGAACTAGTGGTTCGAAGTCCATAAATTTGGTTCAAATGAATGACACTTCCCTCACAACCAACTTCGTTCCTCCAGTGCGTCCACTATAAGTATGGAGTATTTGAGAGGTGCCTCTATGCAAAATATCACTTCAGGTGCTCCGCATGCCAGGCATGCTTTAACTCTTCACCTTCTAAATTAGCTAGTTTAAAAGAACCAGGGCGTCCTGAACGTAGAATGATATATGGACCTTCTCACTTATTTCCTAATTTCCCTGGTGCTATGATGCTTCGCAAAACTAGATGACCTAGTTTAAGTTCATTAATCTTAACCGTCGGGTCATACCAAGCCTTCATCTGATGTTGATATTTCGACAAATTTGCAACAACATGAAGTCTTGTTTCTTCTATTAAATCTAGCGAAGCTTGCCTTTCATCTTCTTTTTCAGGTTCGGTGGTGCGAAGAGATCCCCTTTGAGCTCCATCGGCATCATGGCTTCATCTCCGAATAGTAATCTGAAAGGAGTAAAACCTGTGGACCTTGTTTGAGTGGTTCGAATGGACCATAAAATCTTCGGGAGTTCCTCAGTCCACAGCCTTTTTGCCAATTCTACTATTCTTCGATTCAGCCCTGATAAAATATTACCATTAGCTCATTTGACAGCTCCATTAGACTAAGGATGACGCACAACTGCAAAACACATTTGAATGCCAAGGTTTTCGCAAAACTTCCTGAAGGGTTCCGCATCAAATTGGGTCCCATTGTCGATTGTGAGCTGTCGAGGCACTCCGAACCTGCATATAATATTCTTCCAAAAGAATTTTTGTACATTATTTGAAGTGATAGTTGTGAGGGGTTCTGCTTCGAACCATTTGGAAAAATATTCAATTGCTACCACTACAAATTTAAGATTTCCTTTTGCTACTGGGAAGGGGCCAATGAGATCCATGCCCCATATGGCCATACGTCAAACCAGAGCAATGACTTGAAGAGTTGTTGGCGGATGATGACTTCGTCTTCCCATCCATTGACAACCTTGGCAAGTGCGGACTAAGGTCTCCGCATCAGCTACTATTGTAGGCCAATAAAGCCCCTCGTGAAATGTTTTTCCTGCTAAAGCTCGGGGGCAAGATGGCTACCACAAAGGCCTTCATGAATTTCTCGGAGTATCTCTTGGCCTTCGGCTTGAAAAATACATCGGAGTAGAGGGGAACATACTCTGGCCTTGTAAAGAATACCGTTGATTACATGATAATTCCGAACTCTTAGCTGCAATCTTGAAAGCTGTGATCATTCAGGTAAAGTTGTTTCACCTTGCAATAATTACATGATCGAACTCCGCCAGTCAGTGTTCGGAATACAAAGAACCTCCACAGGAGGTATTTGTGGCACAGAAGGCGAAGTAAGCTCTTCATAAAAGACTCCTTCTGGAATGTCCACGGCTCCAGCTGCGGCTTTTGCTAGGGTATTAGCTTGTGCATTGTCAGCTCTTGGTATACTTCATTCAGATAGAAATCCCTTTGAATGTTGCTTCGATCTTACGGATCTCTTCCAGATATTTTGCAAGCTGCGGATGCCAGACTTGAAAAGTTTTGTCAACATGCCCTGCTACAATTTGAGAATTATTTTGATAACAACTCTTGTAGCACCCAGAGCACGTGCTTTTCAGAGTGCTAACAAAATCCCCTCGTACTCCGTTATATTATTGGTGGACTTAAAGTTGAGCCTTGTGGAGTACATCGCTCTTTGCCTTGAAGGCAAAATTATTACTGCTCCAATGCCTGCTCCGGATGCTTGAAAAGCTCCATCGGAGTATATGGTCCAAATTCCTTCGCTTGATTTCTCCGGAGCCCATATTGCAGACGGAGTCCATTTTGCTACGAAGTCTGCCACCACTTGCGACTTGATTGTTGTCCTTGCTACAAAGGAGATGCCGAAGGGTGCTAGCTCGACGACCCATTTTCCAATTCTCCTCGTAGAATCTTTACTTCGGAGCATATCTCCCAAAGGATACAAAGTTGGTACGATTACATTATGTGCTAAAAAATGATGTTGCAATTTCCTCGAAGCCATTATTAGAGCATAAATGAATTTCTCAAGCTCAAACTATCTTGTTTTTTCTTCGGATAAAGCTTCAGATACAAAATATACTGGATTTTGCACCAACTTCCCATTGAAATCAACTTCTCTAACAAGGACTACACTAACAGCGGAGCCGGTGGCTGTGAGGTAAAGAAGGAGTGTTTCATCTGCCACGGGCATAGTGAGTGTTGCGAGGTTGCTGAGATAATTTTTAATATCATAAAAAATCTTTTGGCACTCTAGTGTCCATGCAAAATCTTTGGACCCTTTTAATGCTTTGAATATGGGCAGGCTTCGTTCTGCGGACCTTGCTAAAAATCTACTGAGTGCTGCAAGGCAGCCAGTAAGCTTCTGTACCTGTTTTAAATTCTCCGGCGGAGCCATTTTTTGCAATACAGTTATTTGAGTAGGGCTAGCTTCGATTCCTCTACTTGAAACTAGATACCCTAGCAACTTTCCATCTTGAGCCCCGGAGATACATTTTTTGAGGTTGAAGTGGACTCCACATGCTCGGAGGCTCTAAAATGTTTACGCTAAGTCTAGGCTATGCTGGTGCTTTAAAGCACTCTTAATTACAATATCATCCATATAGGCTTCTACATTGCGGCCTATTTGATGACCTAGAGCCTTTGCAATTAATCTTGAAAAGGCTCGGCATTTCTCAAGCCAAAGGGCATTCTTACATAGCAGAAGACTCCCGAAGGAGTTAAGAAGCTTGTTTTGATTTATCTTCGCGCTTTAACCAGATTTTATGATAACTAGAATACACGTCGAGGAAGCTTAATAACTCCGAACCAGCAGTGGAGTCAACCAATTGATCTATTCAGGGCATGGGGTAGGGGTCACGTGGGCATGCTTTATTCAAAGATGTAAAATCAATACACATGCGCCACTTTCCGAAGGATTTCTTTTGATGAAGATTGGGTTAGCTAGACACTCCGTATGAGCTACTTCCCTAATAATCCCATAATCCCGGCCTTCAATAATTTCTCTACTTCTGCTTTAGCAAGACTTGCTCTTTCTACCGATAACATTCGAAGCCCCTGTCGAATAGGCCGAACCCTCGGGTTTACAAGCAAGCCGTGCTCAATGATAACTCGGCTAACTCCCGGAATGTCTTCATCAGACCAGGTAAAGACATCCAAATTTTCTTCGACTACTTTTTCTCATGAAGTAGCGATCTCCGAACGCAAATATTTACCGAACTGAAAAGAATAGTCTTTGCCGTATTTTACAATAATCTTCGTTACGATTTCTCCTTTGGGGCTTGGCCTTGGGACAGATTTTGTAACACCCCAAATTTTCAAAGAAATAAAAATATTATTTAATTCAATTTCCTGAATTTTATTATTTTGAAAATGCCTTTAATACCCTTCTTTCCCATTTTTAACTACAACATAGAGTAAATGGCCAAACTAGGAGGTGAAACTTTTTGTGTATGATCCTAAGACCAAAATATATTTTTGAAAATTTTTACCAACCTTGGAAGTAGCCCTAAGATTTTAATCTATTTTCTGGAATTATTTTATTGAGAAATGTTTTGAAACAGTATCGGGCCCCTCCCCTCGCTTTCTCTCTCCCCCGACTGGCCCAGCCCGCTTCCTCCAGCGTGCCCCGTCTGACCACTGGACCCCACTCATCAGTGAGTTCCTCTCCTCTTGCGCGCGCGCCCAACAGCCCGACCCCACCTGTCGGCGCCAACCAACTCACTCTCTCATGCTCGAGACCGACCCCACCCGTCAGCCGCCACCCTCACTCACTCGCCCCCGCTTGTCAGTATCGTCGTCCACCTCGCGCCGCCGCCCCCAAATCATGCCGTCCGACGACCTCACCCTTGGATTCGCCTCGCCGGCCCCTCCCCCATTAAATTGACGCCATTAATCGGTTCCCCGCGCCCGGCCGACCGTTTCCCCCCGTTAAACCACGCGTTTAAGCCCCCGGGAACACCGCACCGTGCATGGCCGAGCCCTCGCCGGCGAGTTAAGGCTCTCCCTCGACTTTCCTTGCATACGAGCTCTGCCGGTGGCCCTATTTAAGCCCCTAGCCTCCACCGCGTTCAACCCCCATGACCATTCACAGCGAGAACGAACAGAGCGCTCCCCCCTCGGTTTTTGACACCTCACCGCCGCTCCTACTCCGGTCGCCCCTCGCCGTCGCTAGTAACCTCCTCCGCCCTAGCTAACCACACCACCGTGACCGCAAGGACGTCACCGACCTCGGCCGCCCCTCCGCCATCGACGAACCTCACCGGAACGCCGTCGCCGACAAGGACCCGAAACCACCTCGCCGTCTACCCTCGCTGCCGGCCACGCCCCGTCGTCCCTGGACCACCGCAGAGGTACCCTCATGATCCCCGCAATGTCCTCTTCCCGTTTTAGGCCTTAGCTTCGACCGCCATCGCTCGCCGTGGCCTCTAGCCCGCTCGCCGTCGCCGGAGAAGACGACCGACACGGGCTGAGTACCCGTGCCGTGTCGGATTCACACGCGACCGTGCGATCTGGATCCGACGGTGACGATTAATTCCCGTGTGCCATTTAATCAGATCCGTTAGATCTCGGTGAAGGGGTACGTTCTAATCTCAGCCGTTCACTAGGTTTAAAATCCCGCATCGCATCTGAGCCGCGCGATGCGTACTGGTTCAACGTTTTAATCTCATCCATCCACGTCATTTTAACTCCCCCGCCTCGCCCGTGACCGCTCGATCGCGATCCAACGGTGGATCTTGATCCAGCGCACGCGCACAGTGCGCAGGTGCACGGTGGTCTCGGCTCACCATGGACCGACGCCTATTTTTGGTTTAATTTAAATTCCAGAAATACTTTTAAACTTCAAAAATTCATATCTGGCGCATTTGAACTCTAAAAATTGTCATTTCAATTTCAGAAAATTTATAATATTATTCTCTGCACATTAGTTCAATAAAAAAATATGTTACTTTAGACTTTTTCATGCTTGTTTAAATAGGTATGCAAATGCCATTAGGATAAAAATGTAAATTTAATTATTTAAATTTCAGTAAGTCTTATATTTAATTATTTCCTGCTAATATACTGAAACCACTAAGTTTTCTCTGAACCATTTATTCTAAATTAATTATAAAACTTAAAATGAGATTATTCACAATTAAAAACTCCTTATAAAAAGGACAATATCCCCTTTTAGTTAATTTTAAATATTTATAAAATAGATTTCAGCAAACCACTTGACTTTCTTTAAGTTAAACCCAAATTCAACCTATGTGCTTGTTGTGTAGTCTTGTATTGTTTAAATTGAGTGTTGTATTTATTTTACTTTATTTATATTGGGAAGACTACGACGCCGCCGAGGAACCGGAATATTTCCCGGAAGTTCCTCCCTCACCCTTCGCTGAACAAGGCAAGTCACCAAACCAATCTATTGAGCATATTGAACCCATGTTTTAGTAAACTATTGCTAAAACACATAGGTTATACATGCATTAGTCAAATGAAACCCTTACAATATATTTATTTAGGATCCCCCGACCTTGATGTGCAACCCAAGCCATGCTATCTCGCCTAACCTCCTTGTCACCATATGATCAAAGATTATTAGCTAGTGTCCAATGTATTGACACGATCGCTTTAGGATAAAAATGAGTCGTAGTAAAATGGTTCTACTATATGATCCCCGTTACTTCTTATCCTTGGAATTCTGTTGGTGATGAGTTATGGTTGTGAGTGTATGCATGGTGGGTTCCGGGTGCAAGCTAGGGCATTGGTCGGTAGCACCCGGGGCACTATAAGGACCGGTCTGCGGGATCCATTGCAATAGACTTCCGTACTAACCACAAGTCTAATGGGTAAGTCCTAACTAAGGTATGGAGTGTTCCAAACCGAGGCCACCATTTGGAGATGGGTCAAGCAGCACCTGCGGGTGGCTTGTACCAATGTGGCGCAAAAGGGGGTGCGACGTTAGCCGGGATGCGGCCCAGCGCGCCGGCGAAGCCTAGAGCCGGTGGTTATCGCTTGGAGCATTTCATGCTGAGGTTTTGGCACGAGTTCCCGTGGTATGGGTCATCTCGTTTGGGATGAGTGCGTGCCTTGTGGGTACAGTAGTACATCTCTGATCAGAGTCATAAATCTTTTCGAAAAGCCGAGCCCACGGTCAAGGGCGGGTTGCGTGACATCCCACAGTTAGATTACTTTGAATATGTATGTGCATGATGGTTTGACATGTAAGGACTGTTGTGCGAGGAGGTAAAACGTACTCCTCGAGTTAAATGATGTTATTATTGTTCATGTTTACTTTCCGCATGATTATATTTGACTACACTAAATGCAATAACTGAAAATGTACTTTTCCGCACTGTTAGCCATTACCCTTCCTTGTTTATTACCGTGCATTATTACTTGCATTTGCGGTGGCTTGTTGAGTACTTTTTGTACTCATACCCGTTGGACCCCACAGAGGATGCCTACTATGAAGACGGTCTGGAGTAGCGACCCAGTCAAGCAAAGATCCTGAAAAAGGCGTTCGTCATGCTAATTACTTTTATTACTATTTTTATTTCAACTCCGATGTAATAAATATGGTCTTCGTACCATTAATACTGTCATCTGTATGATTGTCGCATGATGAACCTCTTGTATTATTGTTTTTCTTATGAAATTCAATAATGTTCCGATTTCAGTAAATCGGGGCGCCACAGATTTCTTCGAAGACTCACTTGAGGTAGAGATATCCTCCGAACTGCCTTGTACATCATTCACTTGTCTTGGGTCGAGAGGGGGGCCATGACCATATTTTCCTCTTCGCGCAGTGGCTTGATCACCGAAGACAGTGAGTACTCCCGCTTGCGTGGGCATCTTCATACATAAATAGTTATGGTGTGCCACGGCTCCGAAGATGACATTATAAGCATAAGGGGCATCCACAACATTGAAGATTACTTCCTCCGTTCTTGCCAGGAGCCCCTCTCCAAAAGCAACCTCAAGACCTATTTGGTCGAGGGCATCAAGAGGAGGTCCTACGAAGCCTTGCAAGGGACGAGCTGCGGGGAGGAGATGTTTCCTGGAGATACAGAGCTGATCAAAAGCATGAACAAAGATAATATCTGCTGAACTCCCACCATCGACCAACACTCTCCGAACTTTAGTTCCTGCTATATCGGTAGTGATGACAAGGGGATCTGCATGTGGGAATTTTATGCCTACTGCATCATCTACAGAAAAAGATATAGGCACATGGGACCACTCGGGCATTGCGGCTGTTGATGGAGAGGTTCCATTATGACCTACTTCCCGAACATACTCTCTCTGCTGCCTCTTTGACATGCTGCCAAGAGTTCCTCCTCCGGAAATAGGGAGAACCACTCTTTTGCCTCGGTCTTGGCCATCTTCTTGCTTCGGGGGTGGCATAACACTGTGTTGGACCGGAAACGGCGACCAGAGGGGGGTGAATGGGAGCTTTTAAAATTTTAGAGTAAAAATAGCCTTCTGTTTTAATTCTGTCTTCTGCGGAACAGGCTTCGAACATACCCTTCGAAGTTCTGGTTCGGAGGTATTTTACAGCTCCGAACACAAGCTTCGCAAGGAGAAAAAGTTCGAAGCCAAGAAGACTTCGCTCCACACACAAACCCAAAAATTCAGCTCTGCTAAGTCAGTGCAGGCTCCGCACACAGGGTGCCTTCGAGCAGGCTTCGCACTTCACCCTTCGTAAGAGCAGACTTCCCTTTGAGGACATCGATCAGCTCTGCTAAGTCAGTGCAGGCTCAGCACACTGGGTGCCTTAGAGCAGGCTTCGCACTTCACCCTTCGCAAGAGCAGACTTCCCCCTACGGACTTCGACCAAAAACTCAGCGACAGCAACTGGTGCTAGGCTTCGTACTTTGAAGGTCTATACGCACACTTAACATAAGCCATGCATGGCCGAAGTACCTCAAGTCAGCCTCACTCCGGAGCCTGCCTCACTCCGGAGCCTGCCTCACTCCGAAGTCGGCTTCACTCCAGAGTACCACCCTTCGAAGTCCCTCCTTCGTCCAAGGCCTCCGCATGAAGCATTCCATGAGCACTTCGTCGCAATGTCTCTCCCCGAGCACACTCCTCGATGATCCTCACCCGGACCATGCCTTCAATGCACCTCGACTTCTGAAACCTTCATCGGGTATACCTTCGAGTGCCTCCCTCCGGAGCACACATCGAACGCCTTGCCTCATTGCTGAGGACTTGGTCCACCATACTCCGAAGTCACTCCATTTGGAGTACCCTTCGAAGTACCTTCACCTGGAGCCAGGCTCACACTTACTGCCTTCTCCTGGCGCACCTCGACCCGAGGTCTGACCTCGACCCCTTCGCAGCCTTCGAGACTGGAGCTCCCTGCTCCCCTGGCATCAAGCCTCCCGCTTGACCCAGGTTCACTTGCTACGAACCGTACATGGCCTCCAAAGTCACCTGCGCACCACAGACAAACAGACAAGTGTATCCAATACCCCGGAGACCTCTCCGGGTAAACAACCTCCGATACACACTCCAGTGTACCGCCCAAAGTACCGAGCCCTTCGGTACAACTCAGTCATCGTGTACTGTCAGACCCCTCCGATAGGCACACTCCGCTGCAACAGCTGCAGCAACCAGAGCCCCGAACCCTTCGGTGAAACAACCTCCGAACCCCTTCGGAGGGACCCCTTCGAATCAGAGGGTAAAATCTGTCAATCACTCATCACAGACTCTGAAACCAACCCTTGGTTTCTCAATATCCCCCTTGATGAGTGCATTGACAACCAAATTCAAGTTCAAGAAAATTTGAAAAATTTAAGCACACAAGTGACCATAAAAGCTCAGAAACGAGCCAAATCATGTCACTTGACAAAAGAATTTTCCTCCCCCTTTCCAAAAGAGTAAAAGGCCCTTCAGCAAATCTTCCCTTTGCAAGATAAAAACACCCAGCAAAGTCCGCATCAGAATAACCTCGAAGACACAAAGAGGAAGACGTAGAATACCAAATGCCAAATTCAAGGGTATGTTTGAGATACCTGAGAATGCGCTTTACCGCTTGGCGGTGCGAAGCTCGTGGTGAAGCCTGAAAACGAGCGCACATACACACTGCGAAGTGTATGTCTGGCCTCGTAGCAGTCAAGTAGAGGAGGGAGCCGATCATGCTTCGGAACTCCTTCAGATCTACGACTTCTCCATCCTCGTCAGGATCCAATGCTATTGAAGTAGCCATCGGAGTAGCGAGGGGCTTCGCATAGGCCATGTCGAATTTCTTGAGTAGGTCCTTGGTGTACTTCGTCTGGTGGATGAAAGTACCTTGTTTGCTTTGCTTGATTTGCAAACCAAGGAAAAACGTGAGTTCGCCCATCATGGACATCTCGAACTCCCTGCTCATGGTATCTGCAAACTCGAGAACCAAAGCATGAGAAGAGCCACCAAAGATGATATCATCCACATAAATCTGAACTAGGAGGAAATATTTTCCATGCTTGAGAGTGAACAAGGTTTTATCAACAGATCCCATCAAATACCCCCGCTCAAGCAGAAAAGACTTAAGTCTATCATACCATGCCCGAGGGGCCTGCTTGAGTCCATAAAGAGCCGTATGAAGTTTAAGGACTTTATGTGGGTATTTGGGGTTTTCAAAGCTAGGGGTTGTTTTACATAAACATCTTCGCCTATGAAGCCATTAAGAAATGCACTTTTGACATCCATTTGATAGAGTTTGAATCCCCGGGATGTCACAAAGGCAAGCAAAATCCTAATGGCCTCTAGACGCGCAACAGGTGCAAAAGTTTCAGTAAAATCAATGCCTTCTAATTGAGAATAACCCTGAGCTACAAGTCTAGCCTTGTTTCTAACTACAGTCCCATCCTCCCCTTGTTTGTTTTTGAAAATCCACTTTGTTCCAATAAAATGAACATTTGGAGGAGGATCAACTAAAGTCCAGACTTGGTTTCTCTCAAAATTTTCAAGTTCTTCATGCATGGCATTGATCCAACTAGAATTAGAAAGTGCATGACTAACATCTAAGGGCTCGAAAGAAGCAACAAAAGCGGAATCAATGAAATGAGCATGAGAATGTTTTACCCTTTGATCAAGCTCACCAATGATCTGCTCGGGAGGATGCATGCTTTGAACATGATGTGGAGCCTCATGGTGGGATGCAGTCTCCCCCTCAACTTGTGCGTTGGAGTGGTCCAAGATGACCGATGTCGAGGTAGTTTCTTCGGGACCTTGTGCCGAAGTGGTCGAAGTGGGGTCGGCTTCGGGGGTTGATGTCGAGGGTAGTAGGGGTTCATCCTCGAACTCTCCGGGATCTTCTTCTTCGAAGAGGGTCTGCTCCATGTCGTGTTCATTTGCTTGTTCAAAGGTGGAACTAACAGAGGGGGTTGATTCATCAAAAGTCACATCACATGACTCGATGACAATGTTAGTCTTCAAATTGTAAACACGATAAGAATGACCATGAGTAGTGTAACCCAAAAAGATCCCGTCAGAAGAACGCGACTCAAATTTGTCGAAATTTCCACGTCTTAGGATAAAGCAACGACAGCCAAAAACTCGAAGATGAGTAACTTTGGGCTGTCTCCCAAAACGTAGCTCATAAGATGTCAAGTTCAAAATTGAGCACAAGAAGATTCGGTTTGAGATGTAACAAGCAGTGTTCATGGCCTCAGCCCAAAATTTCCTAGGAGTCCTGTGCTTATCGAGCATCGTCCTAGCCATCTCAACCAAAGTGTGGTTCTTTCTCTCAACAACACCATTTTGTTGAGGAACCCGCGGAGCAGAGAATTGTTGTTCTATGCCATGCTCCATGCAAAAGTCAACAAAGAGACTGTTCTTGAACTCAGTGCCATTATCACTTTGAATGAATTTCAATGCACTAGGGAGTTCAGTAAAAAGTCTCAAAGCCAAACTCTGAAGGTGTGAAAACACTTCATCCTTGCTGGCAAGAAAGAAGACCCAAGAGTAGCGAGAGAAATCGTCGACAATGACTAACACATACCACTTGCCGCCTAAAGAGCTAACCCGAGAAGGACCTACAGTGTCCATGTGGAGAAGTTCTCCGGGTTGCTCAGTCATCACCGTGGTCACTGGCGAGTGCGAAGCGACAACCATTTTTCCATGTCGACAAGGAGCGCAAACTAAATTCTTCTCAAACTTGAGCTTGGGCAATCCTCGGATAAGACCTAGGGCACTCAGACGAGCGAGTAACTAAAAGCTCATATGCCCTAGTCTCCTATGCCACTTCCAAAGCTCAGAAGTAGAATGTGCAACAAGACAATGAGAAGAACCAGATGATTCAGAAAAATCAGCTCCAAAAACTCTCCCAACTCTAAAGATCTTACACACCACAACACCATCAAAATTGAGTACTTGCGAAGTATCGCGATGGAATCGCACTTTGAAGCCCTCATAGAGCAACTGAGATACAGAAAGCAAATTGTATCCCAGGTTTTCAACCAAAGCAACATCTTTGAGAGTGAAATTCGAGTTGATTCTTACCACACCTTTACGTTTCACTCTACTCCTTCGATTGTTGCCGAAGGTGATATGTTCCTTTTGCTTGGTTGTGGTGAGGCTAGAGAACCATGTTGCATCTCCGGTCATATGGCGCGAACAACCGGAGTCCATGATCCACGTGCCCTCCAAGCCTCGATCTGGCGCCTACACACGATAAGAAAATCTCAATCGCTCAGTGCTGGGGTGAGTGAATATATGACGAGGCATCCAGCACTGAGTGATACGAGTAGTAGGCACAGTAAAAGTAGACTGTCTACGCACAAGATAATCAGAGTGACGCAAAGTGCGAGGTCTACCTACATGCTGAGATCTAAAAGCATGACGAGGTCTCCTACTCTGACGAGGTACAAAGCTACTCGCCCGGGGTCTACCACCATATGGAACATGGTAAGCGCCTCGAGGAGCAAAACCACTCCGAGAAGCACGAGGAGCCTCGAAAACAGGACGAGAGTAAAACTCAGACTCATGCATACCTCGAGATGGGTAATGCATGTCCTGGAAACTCATCGCCTAAGAGCGTCGCTCATCCTTGATGCGACGAAAACAGAACCCAACCAAATGACCCGCTCGCTGACAGTAGGAACAATGAAAAACTCTCCTAGGGTCACTCTCATGGGTCAGAGGAGCAACTCTCACAGGCTCCTTAGGCTTATGCTGAGTGGTTTTCTTGTGAGGAATTTTCTTTGCAGGAGGAGTGGTTTTCTTTGGAGTTCTGGTAGGCTTTTTAGCTGAAGGAGTGTCTAACAGAGCTCTCTCTTTCTCTAAGGTAGTGGGTGAGGTAAAAAAATTTTGTTTACACTGTTTGAAGAAATCCTCTCCAAACCCAATCCTAGAGCTAACCCTGCTCTGTCAGCACACATCTTAGTTTTGGCCAAGAGCAAGTCCATCCTACCCTTTCCCACAGTGCATTTGTTAACCACGGAAAGAAGGTATTCATTTTCAGTCATGAGGTTCTCAACTCGCTCTCTAACAGTGCCTAGCTGGTCCTTAAGGGTTATGCAAGTGTCACACACAGGTTGCACATCCTTAGAACTACCGGCCCTCTCCAATCTAGTCTCTAAGTCATGAACATGCTTATCACGTAAATCAATACTCTCACGTAATAAAGAACAGCTCATGCATTCAATTATATCATGAAGACTAGAATCAACCATCAAAAGCTGCTTCTGTGCAGTCTCAAGCTCAGATAGAGTTTGAGCATGTACAGAACGCAACTAAGCAAGCTCACCCATGACAACAGTACAAGATTCACATTCAGCATCATTAACCCTAGACTTAAGCAGAGCATAATCAGTAGAAACAGATTCTAGCCTAAGTATAAGGTCTTTTCTATCTCTAGCGGCTTGCACAAGTAACCTATCCTGACCAAGAACTACTTCATTCAGTTCATCTAGTTTAATTGAAAGCTGGTCATAGGATAGTGGTACCTCAGACGAGTCAAGCTCATCGCTGCTGTGATCGCTGTCGGCCATGAAGCAAACGCCGGTGAAATCTCATCCCTTCTTGTCCATCTTCTCCTCCTTCCTTGGAGACTCCTCCTCCTCAGAGCTTGACTCCTCAGTTGAGGAAGTGTCGATGTCGCTGAGAGCAGCAACAAATGCTCTGGAAGTGGCTTTGGCTACCCTCTTAGCCACCTTGCCGCGCTTGCCCTTCACAAAGGGTTTCCTCTCCTTCTTGTGGTATTTGGGGCGCTCACTCTCATCTCTCTTCTTGAGTTTAGGACAATTGGCCTTGATGTGAGAAGTGTCACCACACTCAAAACAACCACTGAAACCACTTATCCTCTGATCCTGTCTCTCATGGTGAAAACGGGTGAACCTTCTAGCAATGAGAGCAAGCTCATCATCATCAGAGTATCCACCTGCTCCTTAGTGATGGAGACCAGGGAGGACAAAGCAAAACCATCTGCAAAAACACAAGTGCCTGATGTGCTTGGCTCTGCAGTGGTGCCACGGCTAGTGCTAGAAACCAATGCCAACGGCTGTGGCAAGGAGTTCCTATGCACTGCAAGAGATGCCTTGGCAATCTCTGTGGACTTCAGCTTGCTGAAGAGCTCATCACAGGTCAATGTGTCATAACATGCGGCCTCCTCAATGCTGGTTATCTTCACTTCCCATATGCTACGATCAAGAGC
Organism: Zizania palustris; assembly: GCA_019279435.1. NCBI lineage: Eukaryota > Viridiplantae > Streptophyta > Magnoliopsida > Poales > Poaceae > Zizania > Zizania palustris. Next base: position 38,274,363 of record JAAALK010000288.1, read on the forward strand.
ATAAAGAAGCTTGATAGCCCTATCATGATCATTGTAACCAAGCGTCCCGTTGGACCGCAAGTTACTCACTATTGCATCAAAGCGAGAAAACATGGCATCTATAGATTCACCAGGTTCCTGCACAAATAGCTGATACTGTTGATTGTATGTGCTTTGGCGCCTGGCCTTAATCTGTGTAGAGCCCTCATGAAAGATAGTGAGTGTCGTCCAAATCTCCCTAGCTGTCCTTAGGTGCTGCACCCTATCAAACTCACTCCGACTCAAACCAATGAACAGTACGTTTCTAGCCTTGGAGTTGGCATTATACTGATCCTTCTCTGTTTGAGAGGTGCGAGTTTCAAGGATGGAGTATTGTGAGTCCACAATCTCCCAAATTACATTTCCTTGGCTTAGCAAGTAAGCCTCCATGCGCACCTTTCAGTATGTAAAATCAGTCCCATCGAACAGAGGGATTTTACTAACTCTGTCCATGTCGCCAATAGATCACAAAACTAGTTAAGGTCAACTGGTGATCTTAACCTGCTCTGATACCAATTGTTGGACCGGAAACGATGACCAGAGGGGGGTGAATGGGAGCTTTTAAAATTTCAGACTAAAAATAGCCTTCTGTTTTAATTCTGTCTTCTGCGGAACAGGCTTCAAACACACCCTTCGAACTTCTGGTTTGGTGTTATTTTACAGCTCCGAACACAGGCTTCACAAGGAGCAAAAGTTCGAAGCCAAGAAGACTTCACTCCACCCACAACCCCGAAAATTTAGCTCTGCTAAGTCAGTGCAGGCTCCGCACACAGGATGCCTTCGAGCAGGCTTCGCACTTCACCCTTCGCAAAAGCGGACTTCCCTCTGAGGACTTCGATCAGCTCTGCTAAGTCAGTGCAGGCTCAGCACACTAGGTGCCTTCGAGCAGGCTTCACACTTCACCCTTCGCAAGAGCAGACTTCCCCCTACGAACTTCGACCAAAAACTCAGCGATAGCAACTGGTGCTAGGCTTCGTACTTCGAAGGTCTATACGCACACTTAACAGACTTCGCCGAGGACTTCAACAAGGGAAGAAAACGGGCTTTGAATAGTGCGTCGCTAGTAATCAGAGAGGTCTAGCCTCTAGTTTACACAGAGCGAACAAACACTAAAAACACACTTCACCCAGACAGACTTCTCACACACCTCTCCAGAAAAACTCACAAGAAGAAGGTGCACAGAAAAATCAAAGCATGCAGTGAAGTACGCATACAAGTTCAAACAGTAAATGCAAACAAAATCAAAACTTCATTGCTTAGACAGGGAACACAAAATGAACTCACAGGATGAATACAGAGAGTGTGGTGGCTAGAACATGAGTTCTACAATGGCTGCTCAAAGTGTTGATGTGACCTAGCCAGCCTCCACTATTTATAGGCATTATTCAGCCCTGTGAATAGACTACTTTACCCCTAGGGTTTACATTGTTTTTGTCTCATCAGAACAGGGGGGTACAACTGGTAGTCTACTTTATTTGGAGGCTTCTTTTGTCAGCTTCGCAGAGAGGACAACACCAACTTTTGCAGAGCAGACACTGTCAGCCTTTGCAGTTTTGGACCCTTCTGAAGCCCCCCTTCGCACGCGAGGGGTGCGGTAGCTTCGGTGAGAAGCCTTGAGCCTGATGGCCTTCGCTTCACCGAAGTTAGCCTTCAATGCAGTGATGGTTTTGAGCCGAAGCCGTCAAAGCCCTTAGGCCTTCGCACCAACACCTTCGGAGTAGACCACCACGGCTTCGCAGCTTCTCCCAGCTCGAACTGCATTAGTCCGTGTACCGAAGCCATGCATGGACAAAGTACCTCAAGTCAGCCTCACTCCGGAGCCAGCCTCACTCCAGAGCCAGCCTCACTCCGGAGCCTGCCTCACTCTGAAGTCAGCTTCACTCCGAAGCCAGCTTCACTCCGGAGTACCACCCTTCGAAGTCCCTCCTTCGTCCAAGGCCTCTGCATGAAGCATTCCATGAGCACTTCATCGTAGTGTCTCTCCCCGAGCACACTCCTCGACTGATCCTCACCCGGACCATGCCTTCGATGCACCTCGACTTCTGAGACCTTCATCGGGTATACCTTCGAGTGCATCCATCTAGAGCACACATCGAACGCCTTGCCTTATTGCCGAGGACATGGTCCACCATACTTCGAAGTCACTCCATTCGGAGTACCCTTCGAAGTGCCTCGCCTCCGAGGACTTCGTCTCGGAGTACCTTCACCCGGAGCCAGGCTCCACACTTACTGCCTTCTCCTGGTGCACCTCGACCCGAGGTCTGACCTTGACCCCTTCGCAGCCTTCATGACGGAGCTCCTTGCTCCCCTAGCATCAAGCCTCCCGCTTGACCCAGGTTCACTTGCTATGAACCGTACGTGGCCTCCAAAGTCACATGTGCACCACAGACAAATAGACAAGTGTATCCAGTACCCCGGAGACCTCTCCGGGTAAACAACCTCTGATACACACTCCGGTGTACTGCCCAAAGTACCGAGCCCTTCGGTACAACTCAGTCATCGTGTACTATCAGACCCCTCCGACAGGCACACTCCGCTGCAACAGCTACAGCAACTAGAGCCCCGAACCCTTCGGTGAAACAACCTCCGAACCCCTTCGGAGGGACCCCTTCGAATCGTAGGGTAAAATCTGTCAATCACTCATCACAGACTCCGAAACCTACCCTTGGTTTCTCACACTGGCCACCGGAGGTTGTCTTGTGTGGTCGAAATTGTATAAACATACGATAGCCTGCACAGGCTCTGGACGTGCCTCGGAGGGGACTCAGTCAGTAGTGCCTCGACCAGAGTTCCTTTTGAGGTACTCGCCTCTTAAAGCTAGTATAGACTTGCATGCATCGGTAGAATGACTCTGATTTTCACCGTGAACGCAACAGAAGAAGGCTTGGCCCTTGCCAGTCGGCTTCCCTGGCGGCCTCCAGCCGCTGACCTTGTTTCCCGAAGCTTCCATATTTCTAGGGGAAAATTTCTGCGGAGAAGGAGCAATGTTCAAGACTTCAGAGTGAGGATGCTTTTGCCCCCGACGCCTATCATGCTGGATGTCGAAGTTGGGTCCTTGCGAAGGTGTTGAAGTCTTCACCTCGAGCTTGACTTCCTGAATGATTGGTGAAGTCGAAGCTGTTCTTCGGAGCCATCCTTCTTCCGACCTAGCATACTCTTCGAAATAGGCCATCAACTGCTCTACAGAGGATATCTGCTTCTGATGGAGTTTGTCAAGGATGCCTGCATGAGTAACTCCTTCTCGGGCTGCATTGACGACGGATGATGCAAACAGTACTCTTATGTGTGACTTTGTATGAGCGAAACGCTTAAAGAACTATCTTAAAGTTTCTCCAGGTTGCTGCTTCACCTAAAGAGACTTCCCGTAGACATAGGGGGCACGAAAGTACCCTGGAAGTTACTTATAAATTTTTTTCTTAGCTGCTCCCAAGTTTTAATTGATCCTAGCTTCAAAGACCAGAACCAACGTAAAGCAACTCCTTCGAGCGCAAGGGGGAAGCACTTGGCCATTGTATCTCGAACCCCTCCAGTTGGCCTCAATCGCCAAAGTGTACGAACGAGAGAACTCCCCTAGATCCTCTTCTCTGGAGTACTTACAGAGCTTCGAAGTTTTGAACTTGGGGTCAAAGCACACTTTTTGTAAATCAGGGTGCAGCGGAGACTCGTTATCAAAGGAAGCGATTTCTAGGGCTTCGGGATAAAGAAGAGAGTCATCGTCTTGAGGCACCTCCGAGATGATAGGGATAACTTGGGGATGAAGCCTATTAACAGCTTCTTGCCTCCATCTTGTCACATCAGCTTGGAGACTGGCCATCTGGGTCGCCATGTCACCAAGGCTATCTTCCTTTCTTCTAGAAGGAGCTTCCGGGTCTTGAGAACTGAACAGGTCAGTTCAGAGCACAGTTGGAGCTGGAGGAGGAGCTCCGTCTGTTCTAAGCATAGACGGAGTCCCTGAAGGGGCTTCGTATGCTCGAGGAAGAAAATTCCCTTTGGGGGTCTGAGGTGGAGGAACTACCGAAGATCCTCCGACCTCAACCGTATTCGAAGATCTTGCTCCGGAGGTCTGAGGGACCTCCAAAGGGGATTACCACCTGAACTCTGCTTAGGAGGCATGGCTCTAAAAACTTGGTAGAGAACGAAGTTTTTTTGACTAGGTTCCCCACTAACGGTGCCAACTGTTTGCGTAAAAGATTATGCTAACAGGTTCTCGAAGATTAAGACCTAACAAACAAGGAGTTTGTGAAGTGGACTATTTCAAGCCTCCGAATAGGATAATAGCTCGAAGTTGTTTGAAGTTGTGTATTGAATAACTGAGTATTCGATCCTCATTACAGGGTGAGAATGGGGGTATTTATAGGTAAAAATCTTAAGGAAAATACCTTTTGACCCCTCAGTTACAACCGACATAGTGGAAACTATTTCGGTACCCCTAATAGGGTTAAAATGGTAAAAGACTAATCTAATTAGAAAGAAGATAAGCCTTCCATCCTCGCTGGCAGATAAGCTCTCTAAAGATTGAACCTTCGAAGTTATACTCCGAACAGAAGTCTGGATGGATTCTCCGAGCTTGATCATACGCGAGGCCGAAGTTAAATCTTGGACTTTGTTCTAGTAAATTGTCTTTGTCTTATAACTTTAGAGACCCTAGGGATGAAGTATTTTCCCCCAACAACGTTTTCTACATGCCACGTCCCTATGTATATAGGAAAATATAGGTCCTAAAACCACCCAAGTGTGACCGACAGGACATAGTATTTATGACGAGCCATGAGTCCGAACAAAATTTCAGCAGCATAACCCCGCTGTTCTCCAATTGCACGTCTGATAGTGGTGCAATGGAGAACAACAAGGTTATGTAACTAAAATCTCATTCAAACTCATGACTCATCATAAATACCACGCTCTGTCGCCCACTCCGAGGGTGTCCAAAAAGGGACAATTCTGGACTTATAAATCTCACACGCATGATACGTGTGAGACATGTTGGTCCGAAACAGGTGACGCGTAGGTTTCATTACACTATTTATGTTGGTGTCAAATAAAAAATTACATACGAAAAGAATATATATAATAAATTATACATATATATATAATATACTAATCACCGTAATGAAATCATCAACAAACCACAAATTAACACAAGAATATAATTAATATCATATATAATATCACATCGCATAGGAAACACTTGTAAAAGCATAAAATTAATTGATTTTGTTTTTATTAATTACTTTGTGAATGCTACTTTACTCTTGGTAATTAAGGTCAACTATATGTGACATGTGCATAACAATTAATGTCATTGTGAGCAAAAATGAAACAATTATTCATTATATCACATATTACAAAAAAAATATGTGTCTATCATACAAGCAATCTCCGACCACTATGACAAAATTGTTACAAACCTACAGTAATCATTGCAATCAGAAAGAAAAAATAATAAATCAAAAGTGAAGAAAATTCTTAAAAAATAAAAAAATTACTTGACAGCGATGATGGATCGGAGGTCAGTGGGCGGTGGAGTTCGACGGGCGGCGACGGGCGGAGACGGACACTGGCTGAACATCACATATGAAGCATATTAATACATTTAGAAATTTTTTAACATAACAACATATTTTCATATAAACATCACAACATATATTCACAATTCAATTCAATTCAAATAAGCCACAACATGTGACATCTCGAATTCTCAGCCAAATTCAATTAACAATTCCATTCAAATAAGCCACAACATATATTCTCAGCCCACATTCTCAACATATATTGCTGTTGGAATGACGGATCGAACCAGCAGGTTTTCTTAGTGGAAGTGAAGGAATGCAATATGCTCTGTATTCTTGGATCGTGTGTCCATTACAACTGTAGCTGGGGGGTATTTATAGGGCGCCCCGCCCTAAAGGGCCAGGCGCCTCTAGACCGCCAACCACTACTTGGCCTGACACTGGTCAACAGTACAGACAAAACGGACTCCGTGTAGTACAGACAGGAAGATTCGACTCTGATAGCGCATCAGCCGTGTCGGGCGCTGCCCGAGCCGCTCGACACAGCACAGACGATCACGATCCTGTCCCCCTGTAGACTTGACTGGTCTTCTATCTGCCAAGCCTCTCTCCAGAACCACTGCTCGGTCCGGAGGGTGACCTTCGGCATCCTGGCCTCGTGGGCGGCCCCTGGCATCTTCAGTCCGGAGGGTGGCCTCCGGCTTCTGCCCGATCACTCCTTCCCTGAGGACCTCTCCGGTGCATCTCGGAGCCTCCGAGGGCCTCCGGCTTCCTTGCCCGGAGGTCCAGGTCCCTCCGCCGTCAGGCTTCGGGTCTTCCGGTAGTGGTTTCCCTTCAAAGTCGTACATACCCTCTCGCTCCCCTGCAGTCATCGGGATTATCTCCCCCAACAGTAGCCCCTCGCTTCTTCCCTCTTCGAGAGCCCTGCGTAATAGAGGGTGGAAGCGCATATGATAATTCCAATAACTTTTGTAAGAAAAACGACTTACACAGAGATGCTGGATCCTGCTGTGAAGCGATCCCCCCCGATTGTTCCGGAGGTGCTTCGAGAACGCCGGGCGCTTGGGACTCCGGAGGCTGGGAGCCAATTTCTGAGCACCCCCGGCAGGTCGAACACTCCTCCCCCCTTCGGAGGGAGAAGTTTGACCGGTTGCGCGGGCGCCCATGCACCTTTGACCGCCAGGTTCTGGCGCCCGAGGAGGTGAGGCAAAGCGTTACTTGGCGCAGTTAATGTGGCGTGCATGCAGGAGACACTAGGGAGGCGTATCGTCAGGGAATGGTGCGTCCAATGCGCCAGTTGGACCTTAAATGTGAATGCAGCGCGACCGTTACATGCGCGCACTGAGTAGGCGGAAGGTGGACCAACGGCGGCCCTTGTGCTTAAATAGCCCCTGCTACGCCGGTTAAGCCTCTTCCTGCCCACTTGACTGGTTCTCTCTCCTCACTCTCGACAACAAGCGCCTGCTCTCTGAGCTCTTGCTTCTTCCTTGTCTCCTTTCACCATGGTGAAGAGTGTAGCCCCTGCCGTGGTGGTGGATCCCCGTTTCTAGCAGCGCCAAATGGCGGCGGCGGTGGCAGCGGCCACGCCGGCGTATGGTCCAGGAGAGGCACATGACTCGCGGGAGCTCCGTCCCGCTTCGGAGCGGTTTCGGGAGCAAACTCTATCGAGCAAGTGACCAGGGGTCGCCTTGGCCCCGAAGCGCCGGCGAGGAAGCCAGGCCAGGAATCGGTCCCACAGCAGCGGGAGGGAGAGGTCGTTGTCTTCGAGGCCTTCTTTAATGCGGGGCTGGGGTTTCCTGCTTCGGAGCTCCTCGCCGGGGTGCTGGACGCCTTACACCTGGAGCTCCCGCAGCTGTCCCCGAACGCCGTAGCCCGCCTCGCCATCTTCGAGTGGGCCATGCGCGCCGAAGGCTGCGAGGGGAGGGCAGAGGTCTTCGCGCAGATGCATGAAGCCCTCTATAAGCCGAAGAAGAAGGGGGGCCAGATCCTGGCCTTCGGGAGCATCAACTCCGGGCTCAACCGCTGGTACTCTAAGTGGGTGAACCGCTGGTTCTACGTCCACGTGGGGCTCAACTCCGGGCTCGCCGGGCCTCCGCGCCAAATCTGGTTCCGGAGGGAGGCACGCATCGGGGCCAGCGCCGGCTCAGTCTCCGCGAGGATTCAGCTGCTCCAGATTGTCACCCGCTGAATGAGCATGCGGGACCTAGCGGAGGAGTTCGTGTCCCTCGAAATCCCTCCGCTGAAGGAGGAGTGGCCAGCGTCGCTGCGGAGCAGCCAGGACGAGTCGACATCGACGGAGCTCTCCCGTCAGCTTGGTAAGTGTCCGTACTCTTTAGCTTCGCTTCCTTCTACCGCTTTCAGAGGGTGCCCTGACCCTGACCCTCGAATGCAGGGTCGCTCGTCGCCCGGACGCCCAAGGAGGTGGCCCGCATGGCGGAGAGGATCCTTGGAGCTCCTACTCCGGCCAAATACACTCGGCGGCTGGAGCTGGTGGGCTCCTGGGAGCGATTCAACAGAGTGTGGGGAGCACTCGAGCTCTCGCCTCCACCTCTTCCGGCAAGGGAGGTCCTTCGGGCCATTTTGAAGAGGAAAGTGGCCGATCCCGACGGTGGTCTCTCCCCTCGGTGCCCCCCAAAGAAGAAGAAGATGGTGAAAGGCCCACGGAAGCTTTCTCCGAGTCACTCCTCGGCCTCCCACTCCGAATGGGGGTGCTCTAGCGAGGGGGCCCGGTCGGAGTCAAAGGACCCCCCTACGGTTCTGGACCCGAGCCAATCGGTCCGGCCGGGCACCAAAAGAGCTGGAGACACTCTCCCTCCCTCGGACCTTTCGACGCCTACTCCGAGGACCGGGCAGGAGGCGCCAGCCGTTGAAATGACGGCGCCCCCCAAGGCCGCTCCGCCACGTGAGCCGGCTTCAGAGGGGGTCTCCGCCAGCTCTCGAGGGAGCAGGGAGACAGATAGTCTGGACCATGGGGGGCTGGCTGACCCGCTCGGCGCCATCGAAGGGAGTGCCAATGTGGAGGTCGAGCTCGCCGCGGCGGCGGCAGGTTCCCCGGTTAACTCGATAGACAACTTGTTCTATCGGCCGAGCCCTTCGGGGCATGGACAGCCTTCGGGGGACTTTGTCGAGGCCGCAGACGAAGGTACGCTAGCTTTCCCAATCTCTTCCCAAAGTGCCGGGTCTTCTTGCTCTTAACCCTTGTTTACTCAAGCAGGTACATCCATCCGAGCTGCTGATCCAGTCGTTCCGCCCTCTGAGAATGACGCAGACGCGAGGTTCGGAGCCCCTGCTGACGTGGCGGGGTCCTCGGGGCCACGAGGTGGGGTGGAGACTGGAGCCGCCGAGGAGGCTTCTCCGGAGGCTGCCCAAGGCAAAGGGACCCGACCTCGGGCCCTCTCCAGCCCGCGGGTTGCGCGTTCTAGCGTACCCGTTCTGTGCCCCTACTTGGCGGAGGGCGAGGACTTCGCATCCAAGGTGGCTCTGGTCCACGACTATTACTTGCGCCTGTGTGAGGCTCCGGTGATAGATGAGCTTGGGCTGACGGACGGACTGGAGCTCGGTCGGGCTATTGAGAATGCCGCAGGCCAGGTATTTTTCTTGAAGTACCTCTCGGCGGGCCCCTAACCTTTCTTTTTTCTGATTCACCACTTCGTGCGTAGGTAGTTGCACTGGCACAAGGGTCGCTGCTCTCCCTGCTCTCTGAGCGCCACCGCCGCGAAACCGACACTTCGGGGCTTTCCGTTCGAGCGGAAGCCGCCGAGAGGCTGGCCCGCGAGCAGGCGGCGAAGATCGAAAGCCTTCGCCTCCGAGCTGCTAGGACCGAAGCGCTCGAGGCCCAGGTGGCGGAGGTTGACTCCCTCAAGGCTCGCGTCGCGGAGATGGAAGGGCTCTGGGCTTGGGCTGCCCGAGCAGACGAGCTCGAGGCGGAGGTCGACGCCCTTCGGGCCCGAGCCGCCGAGGCGGAGGGGCTCCGCTCCCGAGCCGTGGAGGCGGAGCGACTCGAAAGCGAGGTCTCCGTGCTTCGGGCTCAAGTCTCGGAGATGGACGAGCTCAGAAAGGTAGCAGCTAATGCCAAGGCCCTCGTGCTGCACACCCTGTAATAGTTTTAGAGACTTAGCCATATATTAATAAAGAGTACTTTTTTGGGGGTTACTCAGGGTGTCCATGCTTGTGATTACGATGTCGAGGTACTCGAGGTTGACGACGCTCTTCGGCATCGATGGGCTATTCTCGAAGCCCTGAGAGCGAATCGGCCCGCGCGCTTCGCCCTTCCCCATGGTAGCGACGGGCGCGCGGACCCTGACATTCTTCAAGGGGTTCTGAACCTTGTCAAGGAAGAAGATAAAAAGCCCTGAGTCCCGTCTTCGTCTCCTGAACCGGTGGACTGGTCCGACATGGAAGCTGGTCCGGACGACACACCTTCCGAGGGAGACAATCTGCGTAGCTAGGCCCAACTCCAAGAAGACCAAAGGATCTTCCGTGCCCAAAAGAAAGAGGAGAAAAGCAGAAGAGGAGGGAGAAGTCTACGCGAGCCAGTGTCGGAGTCTCAGGCTAGGGAAGGCTCCTGCACGGGCAGTTCGTCCGACCGAGGGTGCCTCCGGTTCCTGCTTGGCTTGGATTAAGACTTCTCTTTATCCCTCTTTCTTGCTCTTGATTCGCAATAAACATTGTATGCTACATTTTGTATTGACAATGTATGTGGTTGAAGCCTTTCTCCTTGCTCCTTTCCTCCTCCCCTCCTTTGCGGCTAGACGGCTTGCCGGCTGGGTGCAAATCAGCTAGGAGGAAGGCGGGATAAGTAAGTTGTACTGAATGGGATAGGGTACTTCGGCAGGAGCTCGAAGCCCGTCTGAGGGCGCGTCGAGCCAGGGCTCGGAAGCCAATTCTGAGGGTGCGTCGAGCCGGAGCTCGGAACCCGATTTAGGGCGCTTCGAGCCGGAGCTCGGAAGCCGGTTTGAGGGTGCGTCGAGCCGGAGCTCGGAACCCGATTTAGGACGGGTCGAGCCGGAGCTCGGAAGCCAGTTTGAGGGTGCGTCGAGCCGGAGCTCAGAACCCGATTTAGGGCGCGTCGAGCCGGAGCTCGGAAGCCGGTTGGAGGGTGCGTCGAGCCGGAGCTCGGAACCCGATTTACGGCGCGTCGAGCCGGAGCTCGGAAGCCGGTTCGAGGGTGCGTCGAGCCGAAGCTCGAAACCCGATTTAGGGCGCGTCGAGCCAGAGCTCGGAAGCCGGTTCGAGGGTGCGTCGAGCCAGAGCTCGGAACCTGATTTAGGGCGCGTCGAGCCAGAGCTCGGAAGCCGGTTCGAGGGTGCGTCGAGCCGGAGCTCGGAACCCGATTTAGGGCACGTCGAGCCGGAGCTCGGAAGCCGGTTCGAGGGTGCGTCGAGCCAGAGCTCGGAACCCGATATAAGGCGCGTCGAGCTGGAGCTCGGAAGCCGGTTTTGCCTGGTGAAACTTATGCTGTAGTACCGCGGTGCGTCCACCTTGGTCAAAAACGTTCACCTAATAGTTTTATTAAATTGGAGATTGGATACAAGAATAGCCGGCACCGGCCAGTGGCAGAATACACTCATGAAATTAGGCGAAATAACGCTTCAGGTGCTCCGCATGCCAAGTATGCTTCAACTCCTCGCCTTCCCAGGTAGCAAGTCGGTAAGAGCCCGGGTGCCTGGAGCCGGTCACGATGTATGATCCTTCCCACTTGTTGCCCAGCTTTGTCGGGGCGGCCACTGCGCGGAGGACGAGGTGCCCTGGCTTGAACTCGTTGTGCTTGACTTTGGGATCATACCATGCCTTTGTTTGCTTCTGGTATTGGGAGAGATTGGCAATGGCTCGGAGCCGCGTCTCTTCTACCAGGTCGAGGGAGACGGCGCGCTCTTGATCGGCTTCGGGTGCTATGGCGCGCAACAAACCGGCTCGAAGCTCCGTTGGGATCATTGCTTCATCGCCAAATAGGAGCCGAAACGGGGTGAACCCAGTAGCTCGGGAAGGGGTGGTCCAGATGGACCACAGGATTTTCGGCAACTCTTCAGGCCATAATCCTTTGGCTAGGCCTACGATGCGTTTATTGAGGCCCGAGAGTATATGCCCATTAGCCCGCTCCACAGCCCCATTGGATTGGGGATGCCGAACTGCGGCGAAACGGAGCTGGACTCCCAATTCCTCGCAGAATGTCCTGAAAACCCTAGCATCGAACTGTGTGCCATTATCCAATGTGAGCTACTTGGGTACTCTGAAGCGGCAAACGATATTCTGCCAGAAGAATTTCTGGACGCTCCGGGATGTGATGGAAGCCAGCGGCTCGGCTTCGACCCATTTAGAGAAATATTCGACGGCGACGACAGCGAAGCGCAGGTTGCCTTTTGCTCTAGGGAATGGCCCAATGAGGTCCATTCCACACCGAGCCAACGGCCACACAAGGAGAATGGGCTGCAGGCCGACCGGGGGTCGGTGACTCCGCCGCCCCATCCACTGGCACCCTTGGCAAGTACGGACCAGGTCTTCAGCAGTCGGCAACGATCGTGGGCCAGTATACTCCTTGTTGGAGAGCTTTGCCGGTGAGTGCCCGAGGTGCCAGATGGCTTCCGCACAACCCCTCATGGATTTCTCAGAGCATCGGCCACACCATCCGAGTGAGAGATGCATCGAAGCAGCGGGGAACATACCCCTGACTTGTATAAGATGCCATCGATGACTTGGAAAGACCTGGCGTGGAGCTGGAGACGCACTTGGTCCGGACTAGGATGATCATCCGCGTCGCCGGCGAGCGTTTGCAGGATGGGCTCCCGCCAATCGTCGTTGATCGTGCAAAGAACTGGAGCTGGCCGAGGCGACGCCAGGGGCTCGGCTAGTGCGGAGGGTGACGCCTCGCCGCGAGGAGGTGCCGAAGGTTGGATAACTTCTTCGAAGAAGGCGCCCGGTGGTATAGCCTGGCCTCCAGCTCTGGCTTTGGTGAGGGCGTCATCTTGGCAATTCTCGCTTCGCGGGATGCTTTGAACGGATATCCTGTTGAAGGATGCTTCAAACCTTCGGATGGCTTCGATGTAGGAGGCGAGGTCCGGGTGCCGAGCCTAGAAACTCTTGTCGATATGCCCGGTGACGACTTGGGAATCGGTCTTGACTATGACACGGGTGGCTCCGAGCGCGCGCGCCTTGCGGAGGCCCAAGAGGACTCCTTCATATTCAGCGATATTGTTGGTAGCCTTGAATTTCAGCCGAGCGGAGTACGAGGCCTGTTGGCTAGAGGGGGAGACGATAACTGCTCTGGCCCCAGCCCCCGAAGCCTGGTAGGCACCATCCGAATAAACGGTCCAAACTCCCTCGCCTGCTTCGGAGCCGGCGTGATCAGACGCCAGTGTCCACTCAGCGACGAAGTCGCTGAGGATTTGAGACTTGATGGCAGTTCGGGCGACGAAGGAGATCCCGAATGGGGCCAACTCCACCGCCCACTTCCCGATACGGCCGGTGGCATCCTTGTTTCGGAACATGTCGCCGAGCGGGTAGGCAGTTGGGATGATGACATCGTGAGCCAGGAAGTAGTGCCGAAGTTCCGGGACGCCATGACAAGAGCGTATGCCACCTTCTCGAGCTCGGAGTACCGGACCTTGGCTCTGGAGAGGGCCTCGGAAATGAAGTAGACGGGGCGCTGCACTAACTTCCCGCCGATTTCTTCTTCTTGGACCAAAGCCGCACTCGCCGCGCTGCCGGAGGCAGCGAGATAGACCAGCAGAGGACTGTCGGCTCGGGGCGTGGCGAGGGCTACGAGGCCGGAGAGATACTCCTTTATTTGATTGAAGCAGTTCTAACATTCGGAGGTCCACTCAAAATGTTTAGAACCCCGAAGCGCCTTGAAAATGGGCAAGCTTCTTTCAGCTGATCTTGCTAAGAATTGGCCAAGGGCGGCTAAGCACCCGGCTAGCTTCTGTGCTTGCTTCAAGTTCTCAGGGGGGACATGTTCTGCAATGCATTAACTTGAGTCGGACTGGATTCAATACCTCGGCTGGAAACTAGATAGCCGAGCAGCTTCCCGGCGCATGCTCCGAAGACACATTTCTCTGGATTGAGGCGAATCCCACACCGCCGAAGGCTATCAAAAGTCTCAGCTATGTCTGCATCGTGGTGGTCCTTGATGGTGCTTTTGATGACGATATCGTCCATGTATGCCTCCACATTGCGACCCATCTGATGGCCCAGAGCCTTGGAGATTAGTCTCGAAAAGGTGGCCCCGGCATTGCGGAGGCCGAAGGGCATCTGGACATAGCAGAATACTCCCGCGGGGGTGATGAAGCTTGTCTTGACTTGATCCTCAGGCTTTAACCAAATCTGGTGATAGCCTGAATAAGCATCGAGGAAACTGAGGAGCTCTGCACCGGCGGTTGAATCGACTAGTTGATCAATGCGGGGCATGGGGTAGGGGTCACGGGGGCAAGCTTTATTCAGAGAGGTAAAGTCGATACACATACGCCACTTTCCAGATGTTTTCTTTTTGACAAACACTGGGTTAGACAACCACTCAGTATGACTCACTTCCCGGATGACCCCCGCTCGAAGCAGCTTCTCTGTCTCGGCCTTCGCAAGCTCGGCCCACTCGATGGAGAGTTTCCGGAGCCCCTGGCGGACTAGCTGAGCCTTCGGGTCGACCGCCAGCGAATGCTCAATGATCAAGCGGTCGACACCGGGGATATCCTCGTCGGACCACGCGAAGATGTCGAGGTTGTTGCGGATGATTCCTTCGAGCTGCTCTGACACCTCCGGCTCCAGGCCCCCTCCGAACTTGATCGGGCGCTCCTTCCTGTCTTGGACCAAGATCTTCGTGATGACCTCCCCCTCCGGGAGAGGCTTTGCTGGGCGGCCCTTTTGTCCGGAGTCTCTGCCCCCGGGGAGGTTGACTCCTTCTGCGCCTTCGCGGACGCTGTGAATCTGACGCGGCTCCAGCGGTGCTGAGTGGCCGTACTCGACCCAGCGGGCCACGGCCTGGTCACCTAGGACCGACAACACCCCTCCTAGAGTCGGCATTTTGAGGCACAGGTAATTGTGGTGGGCGATGGCTCCGAAGCGGTTGAGCATTCCTCTCCCGAAGATGGCATTGTAGGCGTACGGAGCGTCGACTACGTCGAACAGGATCTCCTCGCAGTGCCAGAGGGGGGAGTCGCTGAAGGTCACCTCCAGTATGATCTGGCCCAAGGCGTCGAGCGGGGGGCCCGCGAAGCCCTGGAGTGGACGGGAAGCTGGCAGCAGGTGCTTCCGGGAGAGGCACAGCTGATCGAAGGCCTGCACAAAGATGATGTTAGCTGAACTCCCCCCATCAAGCAGGATGCGACGCACCTCGACTCCGGTGATATCTGCCGAAATGACGAGGGGGTCGGCATGCGGGAACTTGACTCCGGCAGCATCTTCGGCGGTGAAGGAGATGGGAACGTGGGACCACTCGGGGAGGACGGAGGAGCTGGACGTGCCAATATGCCCGACCTCTCGAACGTAATCCCGCCGCTGGCGCTTGGACAGAGCTCCCAGGGCTCCTCCTCCAGAAATGGGGAGGACCACCCTCTTCCCCCAATCCGGCGCATCTTCGAGTTTGGGGGCCTGGGCCCTGCCGAACTCCAGGGCTAGGCCCAGGGCCTCTGGCTCGTCGCGGCGCCCGACCACCTGGACTGCTTCTGGGCGAGGTAGGGGGTTCCCTTTGTTGGTGGAGCCGCGGCCAGTGCTACGCTCGAGGTAGTCGCTTCGGAGGGCGAGTATAGTCTGGCAGAAGTCGGTATCGTGGCTCCGGTTCTCGCCGTGGACGCTGCAGTAAAATGTGGACCCTCCGGAGAGTGCTTGAGACGGAGCCTTGGCCCCGGAGAAGCGGCCCCCTCCGGACGTTTGTTGGTGCTTAGCAGGGGCTCGAAGGGTGATGCTGAGGACTTCCCCCCGAAGATGCTTTCGGCCCCGCTGGGAATCCCGGTGGACGGAGTCCTGTCGACCGGAATCTTGGCGGTGGAAGTCAGGAGTTGGGCGGGCTCTCCGGTCGAGGTCCAGAGAGACTTCGTACGTCTTGGCGCCCGTGGCCCGAATAGGGACTATCATCGCCTGTCAGCGCATCTGGCCTTCTTCGGACCGGGCGTACTCTTCGAAGTACGTCATGAGCTGGGCCACCGAAGAGATAGGCTTTCGATGGAGCTTGTCGAGGAGGCCCGGGTGGGTGACACCTTCCTGGGCAGCGTCGATGACTGAGGAAACTGAGAGCCCCTTGATCTGGGCCTTGGTGTGTGCGAAGCGCTGGGAGTATTGCCGCAAAGTTTCTCCAGGTTGCTGCTTCACTTGGAAGAGACTTCCGGTGGACATAGGGGCCACGAAGGTCCCCTGAAAGTTGTTGATGAACTTCTTCCTCAACTGGTCCCACGAACGGATGCTTCCAGGCCAGAGCGACTAGAACCACCGGAGAGCAATCCCCTCAAGCGCCAGAGGAAAGCATTTAGCCATGGTGTCTCGGCTCCCCCCGGACGCTTCTATTGCCAGAGCGTACGAGCGGGAGAACTCTCTGGGGTCAGAATCCCCGGAGTACTTGGGAAGCTTGGCGGCCCGAAACTTCGAACCGAAGCGCACCCTCTGAAGGTCTGGGTGCAGCGGGGACTCCTTGTCGAATGACGCGTTTTCCTCCTCCGCTTGATCTTCGTCGTCGCTCAGGGCTACGGCCATGACCCTCATAGCGCGGGAAGGTTCGGGAGGGCGGAGCGACGCCTCTTGGCGCCACTGAGCCAGCTCCGCCTTCAGCCGGGCGTTCTCGGTGGCCAAAGTGTCGGCCTGACTCCCGCTTCCTCCTGAAGCGGTCTCAGGGTCTTGCGAACGGACATAGTCGGTTCGAAGGGCCACCACCGGGGGCCCGCTCGGAGGATGCACCTCCATCAACCCCCCCCCCCCCCCCGGGGAGCCCGACGAGATTGACGGAGGCTGGCTCAGGCATGCCAACAGGGCCCCGAACCTCGGGCGTCCCCTCCGGGGCCTGGGTCGGCTCCATGGCGGGCGCCCCAACGGGTGCAACGACTGGCTGGTCGGGAACGGCGAATGGGGTGGGCTTGACTCCGGCGGTGCGGGCTAACCGACGCAGAGGAACCGTGCTCGCGCCCTTCCGACTCGACATGCTTTGGTGACTGGATGTAGAGTACGCTAGCTTCTCAAACTAGGCTCCCCACGGATGGCACCAACTGTTGGAACGACGGATCGAACCAGCAGGTTTTCTTAGTGGAAGTGAAGGAATGCAATATGCTCTATATTCTTGGATCGTGTGTCCATTACAACTGTAGCTGGGGGGTATTTATAGGGCGCCCGCCCTAAAGGGCCAGGCACCTCTAGACCGCCAACCGCTACTCGGCCTGACACTGGTCAGCAGTATAGACAAAACGGACTCCATGTAGTACAGACAGGAAGATTCGACTCTGACAGCGCATCAGCCGTGTCGAGCGCTGCTCGGGCAGCCCGACACAGCGCAGACGATCACGATCTTGTCCCCCTGTAGACTTGAATGGTCTTCTATCCACCAAGCCTCTCTCCGGAACCATTGCTCAGTCCGGAGGGTGACCTTCGGCATCCTGGCCCCGGGGGGTGGCCCCAGGCATCTTCAGTCCGAAGGGTGGCCTCCGGCTTCTACCCGATCACTCCTTCCCCGAGGACCTCTCCGGTGCATCTCGGAGCCTCCGAGGGCCTCCGGCTTCCTTGCTCGGAGGTCCAGGTCCCTCCGGCGTGAGGCTTCAGGTCTTCTGGTAGTGGTTTCCCTTCAAAGTCGTACAGACCCTCTCGCTCCCCTGCGGTCATCGGGATTATTTCCCCCAACAATTGCAAATTGACATTTTCATCCCAAATTGACATGCATCTCAGCCCAAATTTACATGACCAATTGAATTCACAATTCAATTCAATTCAAATAAGCCACAACATATATTCCCAGCCCACATTCTCAACATATATTGCAAATTGACATTCTCATCCCAAATTGACATGCATATCAGCCCAAATTCACAATACATACCTGTGCGGTGGAGACGGCGATGCTGATGGGCTTTGGCGGGACCAGTGGATAGCGGAGGCAGCAGCATGCGGCGGACAGTGGAGGTGATGGTAGGCGGTGGGCAGGCGCCGGGTAGGGCAACAGGCCAGTGGTAGGTAGCCAGGTGGTGGCCGATGGTGGCGGGAGGCGGCGGCCGGTGGCGTCGGCTGAAGGCGGGTGGTGAGCTGGTGGTGGGCGGCCGGGCAGTGGCCGGCTACGACGGGAGGTGGCAGCCAGCGGCACCGGCAGGAGGCGGGCGGTGGCGCGGGCGGGAAGTGGTGGGAGGTAGCACGTGGCGGTGCACGGGACCAGGCGGTGGCTGAAGGCGGCGGGAGGCGGATGGCGCGGGTGGTGGGCGTGGGAAGTGGCGAGAGGCGGCAGTGTGGGTGCGCGTAGAGGGAGTTTGATCTCCCTTTACGCGCACGCGGTTGGGGAATATAATCCCTAACTTCCATTGGCTAGAATTAAAGACGACGGCCACCGCCCTCTAACTTCTGTCGGCCACTGCGAAAAGCCGACAGGAAGTTAGGGATTATATTTTAGGCGAGAAAAAAGCCCTCTAACTTTTGTCGGACACTACGAAAAGTCGACGGAAGTTAGGTTAACTTCCGTCAGCTCGTGTAGGCCGACGGAAGTTAATTAACTTCCATCAGCTTTTGAAAAGGCTGGCGGAAATTAATATGGCCGATGGAAATTTATGTTTTTCTTGTAGTGAACTAGTGACCGTAGTGTTTCAAGGTTCACATCAAGAGATCAAACTGAATTGATGTATCCGTGAGGATACTAATCTAATCGGTACGGACATCGAGGGTGGTGGGACTCACCTCTTCGCCAGAGATCAAAAACGATGCAGCCCAGCTACGAGTGTCGAACCCCGCCGGAATAAACCTTGGAGGCCAAGGGTGGTGATGCGCCGAGTAGTTGGTTGATAGAGATGTGTCTTCTAACCTAACTAGGGATACATATTTATAGTCCGGAGACTTGTCGTCGAAGGACTCTATCACAACTGATTTCCAAATAATCTTCATCTTCCTCTTCCGCGCCTTATCTCCATTGTCTTCTTCCATGTCTGATAATCTTGTAATAGCATGGAAGAGTTTCCTTGACATTCTTTGACCGTACATCTTGGACTTTTCTTGACCGTGTGGTATTCTTAGTGGGCCTAGGCCTAACCAAATCTTGGCATCAACAAGAACTAAATCTAACAAGCATATCAAAGCTCAAATGACCTAACCTCCTATGCCACCTTTAGAGCTCAGAGGAGGATCCAGCAATCAAACATCAGAAGGGCCAAATGAACTAGAGAAATCAATTCGAAAAACTTTACCAAAAGGTAAGATCTGGCAAACCAAAGATCCTCTCGAATCAATAACAAAAGACATGTCCTTCTTAAAATGAACCTCTAAGCCCTCCTCAAGAAATTGCAAAATAGAAAAATTCTTCAAAGAAAAATGCTGAGAAATCCGAATTGACAAAAACTGTGTACCTTCCCTTGACCATTGTTCCCAAAAGTGATGTATTCCTTAGAGCTCGGGGAAGTGATGCTAGAGAACCATCTGTGATGTCCAGTTATGTGGTAAGAGCATCCCGAATCCTTGATCTATTTGTCCTCCAAGCCTCGATCCTACAAAATCAATGGTCATAAGAGGGAGCAAATGGTCTGACACCAGGTTTAGCAAAAGAGCTAAACTAGTGTTGAGCCATCTGCTCAAAGGAAGGAAAACAGAAAGGAGTGTAATAGCCTGGACCAAAATGTGGCTCAAAGCGCGGTCCTCTGTTCTGCCTAAAGTCACATCCATGAGGTCCAGAGTTGTATCCAGAATGACCTAGAAATCTGCTAGAGCGAAAACCACCCTCCGGAGCACGGGCTTAAAAGTCATCTCCTCTACTACCACCTACACAAATTGCCCTATCATCTAGCCTCTCTCCGCGTCGAGGGACTCTTTGTATACCAACCTGCTAGGTATAACTGCTCATGCACACCTTGAGCCCTCTCACTTCTCTCAAGCCACTTCCTCCTAAAGAAAAACTCCACAAGATGCCCTTCTCTCTAATAGAACTCATAGTGATATGTAGGCTTCTTGTTATGTGGTTGAGTCTTGGGTTTCTTGGGCTTGGTGGTGTTGGGTGTTGGCTCTTTAGTGTGAGAGGGTCCAAGAAGAGTGTCAAGAGAGGTGAGAAGACTCTTGGGCTTAGAGATCCAGACAAGCTTCTTGGGTGGAGCTTTTGGTTGTTCTTGGAATACTCCATCCTTGGGCTGACTAGCCTGAAAAGACTTAGTGGAGTGAGTCTTGGGATATCTCTGCTCTGGAGTCATCTTACTCCACTCCACTACACAACTCAGGGCACTCTCAAAGTCAGCCTTGGTGTAGGTGTAACCTACTCCAAACCCATCCTGCCTCTTGAACTGCTTGATCATCATGTTGAGCTGAGGCTCTCTGGCACTCACCCAACTCAGGATCTGATGGAGGTAAGAGCTCTCATTCTGAGTATCAGCTAACTCCTCTCTCAAGCAAGCTAGCACCTCCACATGAGATAAATAGATCACACACTCTCCATCAATCTAAAAATACTTCTCAAGCTTTTGGACCTCAGCTTTCATCTTGATCAGCTCCATCCTTAGAGAAAAGCAGTTCTCACAGACAGTGGGTTGAACTGACAAGGTCTCAAGCTCAAGCTTGGTCTGCTCTAACTTTGCTCTAAGATGCTCTAGATTGCCCGACTGCTCATCACTCTTCTATTGGGAAATAGGGAAGCTACGCTAGCCGGCAAATTCAAAATTTACACCCTAAGCCCAAGACTCATGTGCGTGCGAGGTCATGGATCGGTACCTTCTTGCACGAGAAGTGCTAGGTGTAGCAGAAGAAGATGTTAGAGTAGAGCGTCAAGCCTATCCCCTTTTTGTCCTTGCCATCATTTGCCGATTCGATCGATGAAGACGACGTAGTTGTTCACATGTAGATGTCCATGAGCGTCGCTATATGAGCAACGCCTTCATGGAGTCCACACGTACAGGGATGGAGAACCTCCCACGACAGCGTGCTAGCATCGCACATGAGAGACAGGGATCATTAATCTCAACGATTGGGATCAAGAAAGGGAGGAGAGAACTCTTTGGTGGCTAGGTCTAATCTAGGCTTATTCTTTTTTTCAAGACGTCCACCTCCTCTCCTTTTATAGGGCTAAGAGCCCCTAGTCATGCTCATCTCAGGATCCCTAAAATCATAACAGATCCAATCTATTTTCCCATGTCGGAACTTCTGACAGGGTATTCTAAGTCTCCTGATATAGTACGACACGCAACAGATCCAATCTGTTATCGCCCACCTTGGAACTTCCGATACCATATTGGAACTTCCAATCAGTACACAATTCCTTGATTCCGAATTAGATCTTCTAGCTCATCAGAACTTATGATACCATATCGTAACTTCCGAAGCAACATTTTCTCTTTGTATCGAGACCACATAATAATAAGAACTTCCGATACTACCTATCAAAACTTACGACCCACGGAATTTTCTTGGGCATATCCTTCATCGTCGCTCTCATCTCAGCTAGATCAGCTAAATGGGATGGGAAATCTTTACAGGGCACAACAGTTTAGGCATGACCATCTTTCAGCTCTAGCTGAGCGCTCTCAAGATTAGTGGCCAAAGTGTCTCTCTCATCCACCCTCTCGATGTACCTAGACTTTAGAGAAGTGAGGTCCTCGGCAACACCACACAATTAGGGAACTCACTACTCTCACCCAAGCAAGGGAAAGAAGATAGACTCTCAATCTTGTGATTGGTCATAGCAAACTCACTCTCTAGCTCATCGACCCTCATCTTAACCCTTCTAAGTAGTTTCTGTTGGGGAATAGGGGAGCTACGCTAGCCAGCAAATTCAAAATTTATGCCCTAGGCCCAAGACTCATGCGTGTGTGAGATAATAGATCAATACCTTCTAGCACAAGATGCGCTAGGTGCAGTAGAAGAAGATGTTGGAGCAGCGCATCAGCCTCTCCTCGCTTCGTCCTTGTCGTCCTTCGACGATCCAATTGATGAAGACGACGTAGTTGTTCGCATGTAGATGTTCACAAGCATCGCTATTAGAGCAACGCATCCACGGATTCCACACGTATAGGGATGGAGTACCTCCCATGGCAGCATGCTAGCACCGCACGTGAGGGACGGGGATCCTTGACCTCAACATTTGAGATCAATAAAGGAAGGAGAGAACTCTTGGGTGGCTAGGCCTAATATAGGCTTATTGCTTGCCCCAAGACGTCCTCCTCCTCTCCTTTTATAGGGCTAAGGGCCCCTTGGTCGTGCTCATCCTGAAACCCTAAAAACCATAACATATCCAATCTATTTTCCCACGTCAAAACTTCCTATCCTGGATCGGAACTTCGGACGGGGTATTTTAGGTCTCCTAATAAAGTACGACACGCAACAGATCTAATCTATTATCACCCACCTCAGAACTTCCAATACCATATCAGAACTTTGGATCAGTATAAAATTCCCTGATTCTGAATCGGAACTTCTTGCTCGTCGAAACTTCTGATACCATATCGGAACTTCCGAAGCAACATTTTCTATCTGTACCGAGACTAGAAATAATTGGAACTTCTAATACTTCCTATCGGAACTTCCGATACACAGAATTTTCTTGGGCTTATCCTTCAATATCCCACTTGCACAAGAACCAATTCTTTGCATGTTTTTAATGTATCCCCTTAAGTGTGTGACCCGATAGGTTCATACACTAACGGCTATTCACCGGAAACCGTTTCTGACTCACTGATCAATAGTGGTACCTAGCAGCACATATTGACCTCTGAAAGCATACAAAATCAAATTTCACTGAACCTTGATATAGGCAAGCACTAGTCCCTTAACCACACGTTGTTAGTCAAGCTCAAGGCGAGATAGGTGCCACCCTTGTTGGTTAGCTCGACATTTCACTCGATCAAGTATCTGTTCAAATCACAACTAACTCCTTAGTCATAGTGGCATGACCATGCACTCTTCCAATCCAATAACTCGAGGGGCCTAGACACGACTCTCCCGTTATTAGGAGGGGTAAATTCCATTTTGACCGCTCACATCCCAAGACATGTTTCACAACACACCTGAAAACAACCCTTATTACTACCCTATTACGGAATAGCATTAGGAAGCATCTAAGTGTGTCACTACGCATTTTGGAATCAAATGACGATCTCAGGTCGAAGAACTCTGCAGGTACACCATTGAGATGGCAACTGATGGCACTTTACAATAACAATCCCAACAGTATCTCAACTGGGTCTTTCCAACACCATGTTCTCCAACATGTGTCCACATCACTGATTCAACATATCTATGTCTACGAACTGTGAAACACAATCATAAATCAGTCGGATGTGTTAATCCATGTATCATCACTGTCCCACATGATGACAAGATTAGGGACCCTTTTGAACAACATCGTCATAAAGCAAATAGTTTCACATAACAAATTGTACTCATTAATTAAATGCAAGTGATATTTATTGAAGGAACAAGATAACAATTATCCTCACACATTAGCATAGACATCAGTAGCAACTCTCACATACGCATGACTCATGCAAGTATCCCATACCCATGCAGCTCAAATGCACCTTATGCTTGGGTCGTGAAAGCGGCTTTGTCAATGGATCTTGCTATGTTCAAATCCATGTGCACCTTGCAAATCTTCACATCACCTCTCTCAATGATCTCGCAGATCATGTGATACAGCCAAAGTACACGTTTGAACTTCTGGTGTTATCTAGGCTCCTTGGCTTATGCAATGGAACCACTGTTACCATAATAGAGGTCCACTGGACTGGACGCACTAGAAACAATACTCAGCTCAGAAACAAACTTTCTGATCCAAACAGCCTCCTTCGCAGCTTCCATAGTTGTAATATACTCAGCTACTATTGTAGAATCAGCCACCACCTATTGCTTGGAACCTTTCCCACTCACTACGCCTCCATTGAGGCAGAACACAATCCCAGATTACGATCGAGAATTATCTTTTATCGGTCCGAAGGCTAGAATTGGTATATCTCCTTACATCGAGCTCCTTTTTGCTACCATGTCCTAGGAACATATTCTCAGTTCTTCTCAAGCACATGAGGATCCCTTTTACGACTGCTAGTGACTCTCACCTAGGTTGGACTGGTACCTGCACGTTTGGGTGTGTACATGGAACATATGATTGATCTGATCACAGAGGCATACGGGATCACACTCATATTCAGCATTTTGAAACCGTTTCAAAACCTTGTCAATGTACTTCATCCTGGCCTAATCCAATTAGCCATTTTGATCTATCTCCATAGATCTTTATGCCCAAAGTGCATGCTATGTCTCCAAGGTCCTTCATTGAGAAATCATTTTTCAATAAGGTCTTGACAGCATTCTACAAAGGAATGCCATTTCCGATCACATATATGTCATCCACATATAGAATAAGAAATACAAGTGTGCTCCCACTAGCCCTTTTGCAAACAAAAGACTCTTCTTTATTCTTGATGGAGTTAAACATTTTGACTACCTCATCAAAACTAAGATTCCAACTCTGATAAGCTTGCCATATCTCATAAACATAAAATGCAGCAATTGCTACAATAATCTGAATAGATGTAAGCATAACGATGAGCGAAGACTGTTTCATCATAATCAACACTTTGAATATATTGAAACCTTTCATCTCCAATCGTGCATTATAGATGTGAACATGTGAAACCAAGTGAGGTTGCACTGTGATTTTGTTTGTATGATGAGTGATTGACAAGGTTGCTCGAGCTGGAGTGATGAGTGAGTGACGATTTGATTGCATTGATGGGATCGATGTGTGGACAAGGATTATGCTGAGGGGATTGGTGTGCGTTGTGTCTCTTGTTTTGGCTTGTCTCATGTGTGCAAGGTGGAGATGCTAACCAACTATCAATGACGGGTGATCAAGGGTCAAGCAGGGAGCTCGATGCCAGAGTATCAAGGATGTCGGGTGAAGTTGGAGATGATCTCAGGAGTGCACGAGGAGATAGAGAAAGACATGGACGGACGGATGGTCAAGACAGCATGACAGTCAAGTCAGCGAAAGGGAGGCCAGTGCAAGTGATCAATCGGTGTGAGGGGATCGAGAGCGGGAGAGACTTGCTGGTGGTCAAGTTCGCAGATTGGCGTCACATGTCGGCGATCGAGGAGGCTTTGTCGGTTGTTGCTGAAAACCGTCACATCAAAAAATGTTTTTAATTCCAGTAATTAGGAGTTTATTTTTTTGGTTTGTCGTTTAGATTAAGTGTAATCTTTTAGTATTTTTCAGAATTCTTAATTCTGGAAAAATATTAAAAGAATAGGGTCAATGATGTAATAAATTAGGAGTTTGCATTAATGGATTTTTCAGAATTTGTAATTCTGAAAATTCATTATGGAAATTAAGTAAATACCTAGAACTTTTACTCTAATAGCATTTTTGTGATTTCTTTAATGGGCTTGCCTATATAAAGGACTCAAAGGCCTAGGGTTTAGGTGACTCTTTCAGCTAAATATTTTGGGGCTACCAACCACAATTTTTATTTTGTTCTAGCCTTTTTGTTGTTCTTATTTTAATGATTATTGTTCATCATCACTTCTTGATTATGGAGCACAGTTCCAGCGCAATCTGAAGTCTTCCAGCGTAAGTACTATTCATCATTTTCAGATTCACTTTTGGAGCTGAGTTTTGAATTGTTTTGATGCAATTTTTGGGTAAGAGTTCTTCACGACTTTTGTTGTAGAAGTTTTCAGAGTTCTATTTTTTAAGTTTGCAAAAGTTTTTGACCACTGCTGCATATATTTTTCTGTCCAACAAAGCGCCTAAAAAGTTCTGGAAACTTCTGATTTCTACTGAGTGTTCTGTTTTCAGTCTGGATTCAATCTTTGAGGCGATTTTTGATCTATTTTGGTACTGTTTTTGGACATGAGCTCTACATAACATTTGTTTTCCAATTTTCAAGGGTTCCATGTTTGAAATTTTCAAAAGGTTTTGATCACTACTGCATATATTTTTCTGTCCAACAAAGTGCCTAAAAAGTTCTGAAAACTTCTGATTTCTGCCAAGTTGTGTTCTGTTTTCAGTCTGGATTCAATCTTTGAGACGATTTTTTTATCTATTTTGGTTCTGTTTTTGGACCTGAGTTTTACATAAATCTTGTTGTCCAAGTTACAAGGGTTCCATGTTTGAAGATTGCAAAAGGTTCTGAATACAGCTACATATAGTTTTTGGCTCATTTATATGCTATAAAAATTCTGGAAGGTAGTCATTTGCTGAAAATCTTGAAGGTTGAAAGTTGAATCTAGAAACATTTTTCTCCCTTCTTTTTCTTTCCCAGCTTGATGATCATGTGTTGCCGTATGCAGTGATGCTTTTCGCCATTAACAACTACATGTACTATCGAGCACATGTTCCACCAAACTCATTCTGAAATTTTTTTATGTGATTTCTTTTATATCTGAATTATTCCTCTATGTGTACTATGGTGAGAAACAATTAATTTCTGCCGGTTTTTAAATTCATGCCTCTGAAGTTTTTTTTATCTAAACACTTTTGGGGGTTGCATATTTGAGAGAAGAAACTTGAGTTCTTAAAATTAATTCAGCGTTTCATTGTTCGAATAGAAACAGAAAAAGTTTCAGAGCTATTTTTAAAGTGCAGTCTTTGTGTGTGCAAATTCAATGCTAGTGATCCCTCAATCTATCTGTTGTAGCAATTGTGTTAGCTACAGCAGGTTTTGTGTGAATATGTGTATATAGTGAACCTCGAAGGGTTCTCACAGAGGGAGAGAGGATTTATACTGGTTCAGGCCTCCCCGAAGGGATAATAGCCCTACGTCCAGTCTACAGTGGATTGGGCATAGTTTGCCTCTGCTGAATCTGTCTATTACAAGGGCTTGGCCTTGCTTTTATAGGCACGCAGGCCAAAGGAAAAGACCTAAATGCCCTCTACAAGTTATAGGCCTTATAGGGGCAAAAAGGGAAAAAAGACTAGACTACTGTACAAACAGCTTTGCAGCTTTATAGATGTGTCAGATAAACGTCACTTCTGAGCAGCTAAACGACATACTGGGGGCAGAGGGGCCCCCGTTATGGCTCTGCACTATAGCGGAGTGGGGATATTTTCTTGGTTCGGAGTAGTGGCTGGAGCTCCTCGGGCGGAGGCTGCATCTAAGGCTTCAAGGGGTACTCCGAAGTGGAGTTCTGGAGACTTAGGTTCGAAAGGGCCCGGAGAGAACCCAAAGGCTAGCTTCGAAGGGGGCCCTGAGGCTATCTTCGAAGGGAGACCGGAGGCTAGCTCCGAAGGGAGCCCGGAGGCTAGCTTCAAAGGGGGCCCGGAGGTTTGGATTAATTGCTGCATCGAAATAACTTCGGTAGGTGGGAATCTGCTTCGACAGTTTTAGGCTCTGGGCCGGAGTCTTACGGAGGCTGACGTCATTTGGCCCATGTTCATGGGAAAACTTATTCCCCCAACAGTAGCCCCTCGCCCGCGGCCCTTCAATACAAAGGGGTGCGTGCGCCTTTGGACAAATGACAGCAGAAAAAGTAACTTTAGAGAAGACAGGCCTTCGAAGCTTGGACTGAAGGGGGCTTCGACTTGCGCAGGCAATAATTGTCTGCCTCAACTGACAGAGTGACCTCGGGGAGACCAAACGACTCCACAACGGCTATAAAATTGACCGTTACAGTGTGTCGGTTCACTTCAACTTCGCTTAAGGCCCACCTGTTAGTGACTTCAGCACGGGAACCATCGGGATTTTTACCGCCTATAAAAAATGGGTTTACCGCACACGGCTTCGGCACACTTCTCATTTGCTTCTTTCTCAATGTCTCCCATCCTTCGCTCTCTTGTCTTCATCTTTAGCTTCGCGCAGAGCTAGATTCGCAAGCCTTAGCGCCCTTCGTGCCGAAGCCCCGCAAAATGCCGAAGAAGGCTTTGGCCCTAGGCACGAGTTCGAGCTCTGCCTAGGCGCAGGCGGGGGTGGCAGCGGCGGTGAAGCCTGTAGCGAGGTGGTTGGGGCCGAAGGACCTTCGGTCGCCATCGGACAAGTTCGAGCAGACTCTAGAGATGATGGTTTTGGCCTCAACGAAGGAGTCTGTCTGAAAAGCCTACGAGGGAAAGATAATGCCGGAGATCCAGCTTCGGGTACCAAAGAAATCAGAGGTCATACCGAGGCCTCGGGCTGACGAAGTAGTACTTTTCGAAGCTTTCTTCGAGGTCGGCCTTAGACTACCAGCGGTGGATATGCTGAGTGAAGTCCTAAAGGCCTAAAACCTCGAGCTTCCTCAACTGTCGCCAAACGTTGTGGTGAGGCTAGCGGTCTTCGAGTGGGCTATGAGGGCCAAAGGCTGCGAGGGGCGCGCCGATGTCTTCGTAGCCCTCCATGACACCAACTGCCAGCCGAAGCAGAGGGAGGGATCGGACTACGTCAAGAGGGCCTTGGCCTTCGGGAGCACCAATTTTCAGCTTCGGAAGGAGTACCAAGACGCCTTCCCAGCGAGAGCCGCCAATAGCAAGTGGTACTCGAAGTGGGACCAAGAGTAGTTCTACGCCATAGTTGGCATGAACTCTCCCCTTCGGAGTACCAACGCGCTCATCTCCTACCAACACGAAGGCGTGGTGAAGACGAGCCCCGACATCTTTCGCTCGAGGATTTTGCTCCTGCGGAGGGTGGCTTCGAAAATGAGCATGAGGGACCTCGCGGAGGAGTTTATCACCCTTCGGCTCAGCCCCCTCGTTCTCTCTTGGCCAGAGGGTCTCTTTCAGCCCTCGGGCTCGGAGGGCCCGAGTGAGGTGTCAGCGGAGCGCCTTGGTAAGACTTCGATGTCTTTTCACTTTCATACTTTGCAAAATAAACTTGTTCTGACTTGGAATCTTGATGAAGTCGTTCGTGAAGTAAGGACTCTAGAGGAGGCCATCGTGGCGGTGGAGCGCGTTGTCGGAGCCCTGACACCTGAGGAGCAGGCTCAACGGCTCGCTCTAGTGGGGACTTTGGAACACTGGAACAGAGTATGGGCTTGGCTCAGCGTCGAGGGGGTCCAAGCTCTGCTAGACTTCTCTAGCCCTATACCCTCGGTGAGCGGCTCCAAGAGGAAGAGGGTGGAGAACGACGAACCCGAAGCCTCAAGGGCTCGCTCGGAGCTCCCAACAACCGAAGCCCCTACTACGGAGGAGGCAATGGCCACGAGCCCCGGAAATGGAGCAGAGCCAGCAGGGGTTCTGGCGGCAGCTACCGAAGTGGAGGCGAGGGCCGCAACAGAAAGACCTTCGAGTGTGGGTGTTGAGGCTCCACCCTGGCAGCGAAGGGACTAGGGAGCACACATCGCTCCCTCTGCCTTCGAAGAGATCTCTGACGAAGGTAAACACTTGAACATACTTCTCTTTTCCCACATGGATATTAACTTTAACTTTGTTGCAGATGTCGATGTCGGTGTGAGGTCCGCCGTACCGAAGCCGACAGAGGCCTCCGGCAGTAGCAGCAGCAGCGACAGCAGCAGCTCGGATTCCGACAGCACTTCGTTTGAAGAAGACGGAGGCGACAGCCGTGGTGAAGGGAACCTTCGGGACAGGGCCAATGAGCATGTCGAAGTGGTGGACCGGAGCCCGGCTCCGCGGGAGCCTGCACCGGAGGTGGATGTGGCAGAGATAGTCCGACCTCTATAGCTGAGGGGGCCTATGATGGAGGCGGCCATTCATGATTTTCATGAAGGCTACGTTGCTGCAGGGTCAGGGGGCTTGGTGGCTCAACTCAGCCGCTCGAGCCCCTTCGATCTCTTCGCAAACACAAATGAAGCCCTCATCCAGGTGAGCAAAGTCTCATATAGTCTTCGAGTCATACTTTCTTTTTAATCAACACTTATGATTTTCTTGAATTCTTTTAGGCCTTCATGCTGAATGTTGCAGCAGCAATATCTGGGGATGAACGGATGGCTCGCTTGGCGGAGGAGAGGGATGCCCTCCAACGCGAGATCTCGGTGGAAGCCGAGAAGCAAAGGCGAGCCGAAGCCTCAGCAGAGATGGGGAGGGCCGAGGCCAATAAGGCGAGGGAGGTCCTGGTCTCGGAGACTGACAAGCTTCGGGCGGAGCTTCGAGCTTCGGAGGAGGCTAGAGTGGAGTTGGCGGCGGAGAGCTCAGAGCTTCGCAAAGCCGGCCATTGCCTACAGGACTTTGTTGTTCACAATGTCGACGAAGCCACTTCGAGCTTGACCTCAGTCCTTGAGCAAATAGGGATTGAGTGCCGAGTTCCGGACTTCAGCCTTCGGGACCCAATCGGGGATCGCGTCGAGTTCATGAAGACTGTGGCTGCGACGGCGGAGGTGTCCCTGAAGGGCTTCGCTCTGATGGTCGGCCGAGTGGTGGGTCAAGGGGTGTTGCAGATGCTTCATGACTCGGGGTGCAACCACCTCGAGGCAGCAACCTCGGTGACTCCGGTGGTCTTCGGAGGCCAGCACTTGGTGACGTCTCCGTCGGGCGTCCGCAGAGGATGGCACAGCCTTCAAGAGCCTTGGAAAGCCCAAGGCTGCGAAGCAGTCCTCGGCCTCCAAAAGGCCCTCTGCCTTCATCGAGCCAGGGCACAAGCCTCGCTAGCTCAGCCTTCGACGTCGACGCCTCCGCCTCCGAAGGTGTAGATCTCCTTAGGCTCCTTGTATCTTTTAGTTGTAAGCTTTGTAAAAACTCATCAGTTTATTAATATAAATATGGGGGTACTTTATACCTGCCTAGGTTCAGCCTTCGAATGTTGATCTCGAATTACTTGAGGACTCTAAGGAGCTTCGCTAGCTATGGGTGGTGCTCGAGGTAGCTAGGTCCGAAGGCCCCCTCGGTTAAGGCTTCCGAGGGGTCCTAAGGGCAAAGCCATTTCTGAAGTAGCCCAGGAGCTGCTGGCTACCATGAAGACAGAGCCCCTTCGGAGTTCTTCCTCCTCGCCAGACTTAAGATGTTTCGAAGTAGACTTAAATGGTGAGGAGGTACAGCCTTCAGGTACGGCCTTAACAGGAGGTGAAGCTTTAGACTTCTATGCATTCGATATAGCATCGCCTGCATCGCAGACTTGGACAAACCTGCAAGGTGA
This sequence comes from Zizania palustris, assembly GCA_019279435.1. NCBI lineage: Eukaryota > Viridiplantae > Streptophyta > Magnoliopsida > Poales > Poaceae > Zizania > Zizania palustris. Next base: position 38,305,018 of record JAAALK010000288.1, read on the forward strand.
AAGACGAGGTATGCAGGCTTCGGGGCGTGGATTGATCAGCCATGGGAGAGCAGGCTCCGACGGGGCTTCGTCTAGTCGATGGGGCCTTGACCGGAAGAAGAGCAAGCGAGGGTCGGGGCCTCAAGCTCATTTTTTCTTAGGCTTAGATACAGACTACTCATAATTTTGTTTTTGTAACATACTTCTCAATTATCATTCAATGAATGAGATTTGTTGTATTTGCATACTTCGTCTGCATGCTTCGCATGATTTGATTGTTTCGAATGTTTTAGCTTGTCACGCTCGTACTGCGCATTGCATTCACACACTTCGCATACATACTTCGGTCCCCCCTTGCGCGTGGCAGCTAGGGATTTAGTCATTGGTTGTGCGGGCAATTAAAGAATGCGAAGGGGTGCGCCTATTTAGCGGCTTCGGACGCTTATATTGTGTCAAGCGAAGGCCTCTTTTGGGCTTCGAATGCATTAATCTGGAGCAAAGCAAGGCTTCAGCATAGCCAAATTAAGCGAAGCATGCTTCGGCATGCTTGGATTTGGATAATGTGCATGAGCAAGGCTCCAAAACGCACTTCCATTTTAGGCGAAGCATGACTTCGAGATGCTTAAATTTTAGATTAGATCACGTCACGCGAAGCGAGGTCTCGGTGCGTGTTCAAATAGTGAAGCAAGGCTTCTTGACCTTGATCCTGTAGTGAATGAAAAGGATATTTGGTGTGGATTCACCGAACCTACGATGGGCTGAGCCACCTATGATTCTAGGCCAACTACGACCCTGGGCCACCTTTGACCCTGGGATGCATTAGGTCGGATCCTGGAATCCCGAACTTGCCGAGCCATCACTCGGAAGTCTCAAAGCTCACTGCTATTGCCCCGGAGGTGCTGTGTAGCCTTCGGAGGGGTGCTCCGGTATCAAATAGCCTTTGAAGTCGTGCTTTGGTCATTAACAATACAAAGTTGTAACCTCGGTTCTTAAAAGAACAAGGCCGTTGGCTTTGGATCGATGTAAGGACACAGCAGAGATTCGGTTTTAAATGAAAAGGAAGCAAGGCTTCAATTTTAAAACATGAAGAAAGGCTTCGGCTTCAAAACGTGAAGCAAGGCTTCGACTTTTAATAAGATGGAGCAAAGTTTTTCTTTAAAGGCGAAGCAAGGCTTCGATTTTAAGACAAAGCAGGGCTTCAATTTTTTACTAAAGTAATTGCAAATTTGTACATCGAAGTGGTGCTTCGGACTGTGTACGTACCTCATAAAGCGGGTGAAAAACTTTCCTCGTAGCCCCTGGGGCTTTGAAGGACTTCGGCACGCGAAGCGGAGCCCCTTACCAGAGGGTGAACTCTGAAGCACGAAGGGAGGTGGAAGGCGAAGAAGGCCTTCAAACTGCACCTGAAGCCCCTTACCGGAGGGTGCGCGAAGCAAGAAAACTTCGAAGCTCCCCACTCAAGCGCATTTCGAAATGCAGGCGGTGGCAGAGAACTTAGCTTTTAGTACTAAGATCCCCACATACGGCGCCAACTTTTGTAGCAATTGCGTTAGCTATAGCAGGTTTTGTGTGTATATGGTGTATATAGTGAACCTCGAAGGGTTCTCATATAGGGAGAGAGGATTTATACTGGTTCAGGCCTCCCCGAAGGGATAATAGCCCTACGTCCAGTCTACAGTGGATTGGGCATAGTTTGCCTCTCCTGAATCTGTCTATTACAAGGACTTGGCCTTGCTTTTATAGGCACGAAGGCCAAAGGAAAAGACCTAAATGCCCTCTACAAGTTATAGGCCTTAGAGGGGCAAAAAGGGAAAAAATACTAGACTATTATACAAACAGCTTTGCAGCTTTATAGACGTGTCAGATAAACGTCACTTCTGAGCAGCTAAATGACATACTGGGGGCAGAGGGTCCCCCGGTATGGCTCTGCACTGTAGCGGAGTGGGGATATTTTCTTGGTTCGGAGTAGTGGCTAGAGCTCTTTGGGCAGAGGTTGCATCTAAGGCTTCGAAGGGTACTCCGAAGTGGACTTCTGGAGACTTAGGTTCGAAAGGGCCTCGAGGGAACCCGGAGGCTAGCTTCGAAGGGGGCCCTGAGGCTAGCTTCGAAGGGGGCCCAGAGGCTAGCTTCGAAGGGGGCCCGGAGGCTAGCCTCGAAGGGAGCCCGGAGGCTACCTCTGAAGGGGGCCCGGAGGTTTGGATTAATTGCTGCTTTGAAATAACTTCGGTAGGTGGGAATCTGCTTCAATAGTTTCAGGCTCCGGGCCGGAGTCTTACGGAGGCTGACGTCATTTGGCCCCTGTTCAAGGGAAAACTTATTGCCCCAACACTATCATTTGACATAATATCAGATAGGAGGGTGATAGCATCTGTTTTTATCGGAGTCTTTACTACATCTACTTCTGCTTGTTCATTTAGAGTTGCGTTGGGTGATTTGAAAAGGCCATCATATTCACAAGAATTTGTCGAGGCGCCTATTCACCCACCCCATCTAGCCGCCTTTCTGATCCCACAGAACATTTCCATCAACTTCTTTTTCCTTAAAATTCATCATCACTCAATAGTTTTTACGCCATCTGGTGGATCCACCAAGTTCCAAACTTGGTTTCCTTATATGGATTCCAATCTGTTTGGATCGGATTTCTGACTCCTCTGTCACAAAATTTTTCCGGCATTAGAACTTCCGATCAACATCGGAACTCCCGATCTGACAAATATAAGAACTTCCGATTACTTTCGGAATTTCTGAAGTTCTGCAAACAAAAATAGATCCAATCTGTTTTAATTCGGATCTTAATGGTTCCAAACCATTTTTCAGAGTTTGGTCCCATCACTCTCTTAGATGGCACTCTATTTAAAGTGAGAGTGTCAGTTTCTATAGCATTACCTCAAAAGGATGATGAAAGATCAGTGCGTCAACTCATGGCTCAAATATTCATCTCCACTATCCGATCATAGAAATTTAATTATCTTGCCGTATGATTTTGTACTTAAGATCTCCTTTGAACTTTTCGAAGAACTCCCACTTACTCCTCATGAAGTATACACATCTACTAAAGTTGTTTGAAAGGTGATAAAGTATTAGAACCCATTCCTAGCCGTGTGGCTCATTGGACCATACACATCAATATGTGCTATGACCAAGAGCTCACTCACCTTCTCACTTAAACCTAGTGAAAAGCATCTTTGTCATCTTGCCAAATAAACAAGATTCACACGAGTCAAATGATTCAAAATCAAATGACTCCAAAAGTCCATCACTATGAAGCTTATGTGTGTGCCTCTCATTTATATAACCTAAGCGACAATGCCAAACGTAGGTAGGATTCAATTCATTGAGTCGGTGTTTCTTTATATTGATGTTATAAACATGCATATTTTCAAGACTTGGGATGTATAGTACATTCACTAATGTGCAAACGCCATAAAGCAAACCATTCGAGAATATTGAACAACTCTTGTTTTTTATTACAAATTCAAAATATCTTCTCCTAAACATGAAGAAGAGATTATGTCTTTGCCTAAGGCGGGAATGAAATAATAATTATTCAATTCCTAAACTAGTCTTGACAGTAGTGGTAGTGAATAAACGTCGACGGCCAACACAACACTTGCACCATTTCTGACGCGGGCATCCATCTCGCCACTAGCACACTTCCTTGACCTACTCATCCCCTATAAAAATTTGCAAGTATGAATCATCGAACATGTATCATATACCTATGAATCATTTGGACGAGTAGTAAGTTTAACTGTTAATACCTGAAGCAAAAGTCGTATTTCCCTTCTTTTTCTGCTCTTCCAAGTATACCTTGCAGTTGTGCTTCCAATGCCCAATCTTATGGCAATGGTGGCAATCATCGGAGTTGGAAGGACTTGACCTATCCTTTCCAATGGCTTAGTACTAGAGATCTAATATGTAGACTTAGCCTTTTTCCTCCTTCTCTTTTTGCCCTCCTTCTGAACAACCATCGCATGGTTCGGAGTCTTCCTGATACTCTCCTCTATAGCTTTTAGCATCACATGCAACTCAGCTAGAGTCTTCTCCAGTCCAACCATGTTATAATTCATGATGAAAGGCTCAAACCTCAGTGGGAGCGACTAGAGAATGACATCAATAGCTAGGTATGGATCCAGTGGAGTGCCCAGTTATTGGTGTAAAAGATTATGCTAATAGGTTTAAAGAACTAGAGTGATTAACAACTGGAGTGTTTGTTTAAGAAGAATATTCCAAGCCTCCGAGAAGGATAATAGCTTGAGATAGTTTGAAGTGTGTATTGAATATCTAAGTATTCGATACCTTTTACAGAGTGAAGAGGGGTATTTATAGACTCAATACATAGGGAAAAAACTTTTTTACCCTCTAATTACAACCAACTAAGAAGATATTGTTTAATATTCTTCATAGGGTTAAAAGAGTAAAAGACTAGTCTAATCAGTGAGAAGATAGATCTTCCATCCTTGCTGGAAGTACAAGTCTTGATACTGTTTGCATCTCCGTAGATAAAGCTTTGGACTTCGTTTCTTTGCTTGTATTGACATAGAAGTTTCTTTGACTTCTAGAGGATGAAATATTTTCCCCCAATGGTAGCCCCTTGAATACTTCTCTCCGAATTGCCTATGCAGAGAAGAGGACAATATACGCAAGAAATAATTTCATGCATAGAATTTAGAAAGGAGCTTGAAAAACTTTACAATCCTTAGAAACATTTGGAAGTAAAAGATATTCGGACCAAATCCTGTTCGGAGGCGTTCACGAAGATGGCTTCGGAGATATATTCCTTTCGAAGCCAATATAGACGTTAGTCTTTAGAACCGTTAAACTCAGAAATAGAGTTGTTACTCTCTGAGAAAGCTTACGGTCGCTCCATCTCCGATGGTTGTAACTTTTCATGAGGTGTTCCTACAAGTTATGACGGCGTCGAAACCAAAACAAGGCAACCAAACAGCGCGCTATAACGTATAGTACAAGGAATTTCGAGTGCTATAAATAGGAAAGTAAAAGTAAACTTCGGATACTTTACCGATTGTTTTCAAACATCACCTTTCTTCTTCCTAAACGCATATTCTCAAACTCTATTTTTCTCCGATGGCAAAGACTAGTCACAAGGTCCCTGTTCCTGCTTCGACCTTGGCTCGGCAGCAGATGATGGCGAAGGCTGTGATTGCAGGGCCTTTAGATAACCCTCACCCAACCGGTGCTCATGACCTCTGTCCAACGTCTGCCAAGTATACGGACCAATCGTACAGCTTGGGGGCATCGTCTTGCTCGAAGAAGTCGATTGCCACAGCAGTCGTGGGAAAGATGGGGCCTGGAGTAAGGGTACGCCATCCTAGGAAGGAGGTGATCTCGATACCGCACGCCGGAGAAGTGGTGGTATTCAAAGCTTTCTTTGAAGCTGGATTGGGGCTCCCGATGGTGGATTTCCTGGTGGAGGTACTGAGATTATTTCATGTCACTCTACCTTAGCTTTCCCCCAATGTGATTGCCTGCTTGGTTATCTTCGAATGGGCTATGCGGGCTAAAGGGTGTGCCGGGAGGGCAGAGATCTTCATAGCCCTTCACAAAGCTTCGTGCCAGCTGAAGACCATTATTGGACTTGGAGGGGAGAAGAAGGTGGTTGCCTTCGGGAGCATAAACTTTCAACTCTGTGATGAGTTCTAAGATCGGTTCCCAGCAAAGGCCATCAATGACAGGTGGTACTCCGACTAGATTCTTTGTTGGTTCTACACTAAGGTAGGGTCGACTTGTGCCTTGGTGGGGCCCTTGGAGGATATTTTTTTACCGGAGGAAGGCGGAGGTCCATCCGGATCCAAGCCAACTTCAGGTCCGCCATGGACTGTTACACTCCGTAAGCCACCGCATAAGCATGCGCGACTTGGTGGAGGAGTTCATTGGGCTTCGGATTCCTCCTCTGATGGTCGCCTGGCCGATCAACTTTGAAGAAAACCCGGTGAGGGGACTTCGAGAAATTCCTTTGAGCTCCACAGGTAAGCTCTTTGCATATCCTGCATCAAGGTGTTTTATACACAAATATTGACTTTATTTTAATACTTAATTGAATGATATCTTGTCTTTTAGCTCCACACGTGACTTTGACTCTAAAACAAATTGTCCTGGCTAAGGAGAAGGTCCTCGAAGCCCCTACGCCCACAGAAAAAGAGCGGAGGGTGAAGCTGGTTGGGACTTGGGACCGGTTCAATCGAGTATGGAGCGTACTCGGAGTTGAGCTCCTGACCCTTCTAGACTGGTCTACCCCGGACTAGGCTCTAAAGAAGAGGAAGGCTGAAGCGAGATCTTTAGGACCGGTGAAGACTCCTACAAAGAAGGTAACCCGCAAGCCGACAGCTCTTACCCCTTAAAAGTATCTTGTCTCATTGTCGGAGAAATCCGAAGAGGAAGATGACATGGACACGTAGATGCTGAGGAGTTCAAAGCTCTTCTTGCTGGGGACAAAGGGCCTCGGATGGGAACCAAGGCCTCCATTCAAGATGGCGCGGAGGTGGCGCCGATGGTTGAAGACAATCCTGGGTAGGTGGAGACTAAAAATGTTCCATCTAGCTAGGTGGTCGCCCCTGCTATGGGGGAAAGCGGAGTCGAGACTGAAGGGGTCCAAGACCTAGCTACAGAAGTCTCGGCTCCAGACGAAGTGATAGCTGTTGTGGTCGAAGAAATTTCTACATCTGTTCCTTCGGTTTGAACTTTGGAGTCCGAAGAAGACTTCGGCCAGATGTTTGAACCTCCGAGCGGTTCGATGCTCACCCAGCAACAAGGTGTCGGAGGTAAGACTTAGTTGAACACATTTCTTTTCCTTCATTTGCATCATTTAAATAATACCAAGTACCTTTGGTTTCACAGAATCAGCTCCGGTGGAGGTGGTCTCTACTGCGGAGGCGGTTCTAGAGTTGGAGAAAGCTTTGGTGTCATTGTCGACTGTAGTGTAGGAAGTTTCTTCAGCTTTGGAGGTAGCTCCGAGGAAAATGATGGGTCTTGGAAAGGGTAAAGGCAAATGTTGGCTGATGCCTACTCCTGCTCTAGGATGGACTCCGTTAGAGTAGACAAACGGGGGCCAGTCGATAGAGGCCTCCGAGGATGCTTCATTTCGCTTCGGCCCTTCTTCTAGCAATGACGATCGGAGCACCTTATCAAGGCTCCCACTCCTGGCCCCCTTTCTTTAAAGGAGGACAGGGCTTCGGACTTTGTTAGAGCCTCTGGCTCGAGCTAGTTGTGAAGTCGGGGAGACTGAATTGGTCTCCATCCTTTGCGAGGCTGAAGGGTTAGAGCTCGACGCTGCTCTCGAACGGGTGGCTTACCAGGTACGAAGTATCTGCAAAAGTTAGTTCAATCTAAAACATGTATATGATTTACTTACATTTCTCTTTTTTTCCTCTATAGCACGTCATTTTAGCTCGAGCAGATGCTGTTTCTAATGAGCGGGAGTGCAACCGGCTCAAGGAGAAGGTGACGACTCTTCAAGGGAGCCTTACTGACTCTGAGAATCGGGCTTTGAGCTTGGAGGAGATGGCTCTCGCGGAGCTGAACGCCAAAGCTAGGCTAGAGGCTGCAAAGGAGGAGCTCGAAATTGAACGAGTGGTGCTCTAGGCCGATGTTGAAAAGCTTCAAGAGGAGCAGGCAGCTTTGGGGGCTGAGCTTGTAAGGCTCTAGGAAGAGTGGCAAATCTTGGCTGAAGATGCGAGGAAGTTGCTTGGACAAAAAAAACAATCCTTATGATGAAGATGGCCGAGCTCTCCTCTTTGATCCGCGACATGAATGTCTCAAGCGAGGCATTGGCTGTGGAAAAATCAAAGTATGAGAGCGTGGCTTACGAAACCATGGATGTCCTCTGGGGCATCTTGGAATATTTCAGAACTTCGTGCGCTTCTTCGTCGTCGGCCAACGATTCTCTACTTTAGAAAATGAAGATGATCCAAGCAGTAGCGAAGACAATGAAGACTTCAAGTACTCGGTACGGAGAGATCTCCGGCCAAGTAGCCGTTCTCGGAGTACTTCACTACTTCAAGGACATCAGACTTTCTGTCCTGTCGGAACCCAGAGCAGCCCTCGCTAGCTTTGGCGGTGACTGACTATTGACCCCTTCGCCTGATGTGGTCGTAGCTTGGGAGGCTTTTCAACCTTCCTGGAGAGATAGAGGCCGGTCAGCTATGAAGACAAGGATCGATGAAGGCCATCATCAAAAGCAAGCGTGGACGCAGCCTTCGATGAGCATGCCTCCTTCAGACCTGAAGGTCTAGTTCTCCTTAGGGTTCCATTATGTAAAAACTTATGTTTATGTCTTCTTTTGAATAAAAAGACTTATTTGGAAATGTTTCTAGGCTTTCTGACCTTTTTTGGATGAACTTGAAGTATTAGAGGTTAACAAAGGGCTTCGCCAACAGTGGGATACCTTCGAAGCCTTAAGGCCTCACAAGCGTCCTCGATTTTCAATTCCTTGAGGGAGCCATGAAGAGGTTATACCTGAAATATGTAAAGAAATATTAGCCTACATCGAGGAGGAGAAGGGGGAAGAAGAAGTTGTTAATATAGCATCTTCATCTTTAGAGGACGTTTATTGGTCCGAAGAAGAGTGGTCTGGTGAGGAGCAAGCGAAGAGTAGCCCCGAACAACTTCGGACGTAGGCCGAGCTTCCACAAGAACAAAGAGATTTCCGAGCTTCAAAAAAGGGGAAACGGATTAAACGTAAAGTTCTGAAGACTCCGGGCTCCAGGACAAGTCGCCTTCGAAGCCGAGCTAACTCCGAGTCTAGCTCTTGGGATCGAAGGGGCCTTCGCTTTCTTCTTGGCTTAGACACTGATTTTTCCCAGTGTAATATAATTTATTGAGTAATATAAACTGAAATGCTTTGAAATTGTCTCATTATCTCCTAGCCCCTCTTTGAGGGTAAGCACCTTCGATTTTCAAGCGAAGATGGTTACGCACAATGATTGTAATGCCTGCTAAGAGTACAATTTCAATAGTTTTTATTTTCGAAGGCTCGGAGCCCCTTATTATATTGAATAAGAATTTGGAAACAGTGGTTCGAAATTCGACTAGATGGTTGCTATGGACCTCGTAGGTCTCTTCGAACCCATTAGTTTGGAGTCTGTAAATGGTAGCTTAGTACTCTTTTCAGATGTATTGGAATCCGATTATTCTGGTCGCTTCGGACTCTTTTTCGGATGTATTAGGATCCGATTATAATGGTCGCTTTGGACTCTTTTCACGGATTATTTCAAGCCGATCGCTCAGAATCCGTATGATTTGGTCTCTTTGGACTCTTTTTACGGATGCTTTCAAGTCGGTGGCTCAGAATCCATTTTTCATGGTCGTCTCCAACTCTTTTTACAGATGCTTTAAAGATGATTGCTCGGAATCTATATCATTTTGTCTCTTTTGACTCTTTTTATGGATGCTTTCAAGCCGGTGGTTCGAAATCCATTTTTCATGGTACTTTCCCACCTTGACAGATACTTCGAAGCTGATGGCTTGAAGTCCGTAAATTAGGTTCGAATGAATAATAATTACCTTTGTAATCAGCTCTGTTCTCCTAGTGCGTCCACTAGGAGTAGGAATCATCTTGAGAAGCATGCATTATTCGAACCATAAGCTTTATTCTTTTAGAAAGTGTTTACAAATGATTACAAGGAGCCCCTAAGCGAAGTATCGCTTAAGGTTCTTCGCACGCCATGCATGCTTCAATTCTTCACCTTCTAAATTAGATAATTTAAAAGATCCGGGGCATCCTGAATGTACGATGATGTATGGTCCTTCCCATTTATTTCCTAATTTTCCCGGAGCAATAATGCTTCTCAATACTAAATGGCCCGGCTTAAGTTCATTAAGCTTAATTGTCTGGTCATACCAAGTCTCCGTATGATGTTGATACTTCGTTAGGTTAGCAATAGCTCGGAGCCTTGTTTCTTCAGTTAGGTCCAGTGAAGTCTGTCTTTCATTTTCCATTTCAGGTTCGACGGTGCGAAGGGATCCTCAATTGAGCTCCGTCGGCGTCATGGCCTCATCTTCGAATAGTAATCTGAAAGGGGTGAATCCTGTGGACCTTGCTTGAGTGGTCCATAGCCCCTTCGCTACTCCTACTATTCTTCGATTCAAGCTTGACAAGACATTACCATTAGCTCGCTTGACAGCTTCATTGGATTGTGGATGATGGACAGCTGCAAAACACATTTCAATACCAAGACCTTCACAGAACTCTCTGAATGGTTCGGCATCAAATTGAGTGCCGTTGTCAATTGTTAGTTGTCTAGGCACTCCAAATCTGCCAATGATATTTTGCCAGAATAATTTTTGCACATTTTTTGAAGTGATAGCAGTGAGGGGTTCTGCGTCGATCCACTTTCGAAAAATACTCAATTGCTACCACTGCAAATTTTAGATTGCCCTTTGCCATTGGGAAGGGGCCAATAAGATCCATGCCCTACCGGGCCATTGGCCACACCAGAGTAATAACTTGAAGAGGTGTTGGTGGACGATTACTCCGTCTTCCCATCCATTGACAACCTTGGCAAGTGCAGACTAAAGCCTCTGCATCAGCTACTCGAGGGGCGAGATGGCTACCACAAAGGCCTTCATAAATTTCTCGGAGTATGTCTTGGCCTTTGGCTTGGGAAATACATCGGAGCAGGGGAGAACATATTCTAGCCTTGTATAAAATATCGTTGACAATATGACAATTCCATACTCATAATTGTAGTCTTGTTAGCTTTGGGCCTTCGAGCAAATTAGCTTCGTCGTGCAATAAATCCATAATTGAACTCCGCCAATTAGTGCTTGGTATGCAAAGGACCTCCACAGGAGGGAGTTGGGCACCGAAGGGGAGGCAAGTTCTTCATAAAAAGCCCCTTCCAGGATATCTAGGGCTCCGGCTGCAGCTTTTGCCAAGATGTCTGCTTGTACGTTGTCGGCTCGCGGGATGCTCCGGACAGAGATATCTTTAAATGTTGCTTCAGTCTTGCAGATTTCTTCTAGATATTTAGCAAGTTGTGGATGTCGAACCTAGAAATTTTTATCAATGTGCCCTGCTACAATTTGGGAATCTATTTTTATAACAACTCTTGTAGCACCACGGGCACGTGCCTTGCGAAGACCTAGCAAAATTCCTTCGTACTCCGCAATATTATTGTTGGACTTAAAGTTGAGCCTTACAGAGTACATTGCTTTCTGCCTTGAAGGCAAAATTATGACTGCTCCGGCACCTATTACGGATACTTGAAAAGCTCCATCAGAGTATATGGTCCATATGCCTTCATTTGATTCTTCTGGAGCCCATACTGCAAACAGAGTCCATTCAGCTACAAAATCAACCACCACCTATGACTTGATTGCTTTTCTTTCTACGAAGGAGATGACAAAGGGGGCTAACTCAACGGCCCACTTTCCAATTATCCACGTAGAGTCCTTGCTTCGGAGCATATCTCCCAGAGGATAAGAAGTTGGTACAATTACATTATGTGCCAAAAAATAATGTCAAAATTTCCTCGAAGCCATTACCAGAGCATAAGTAAATTTTTCCAACTCAGAGTACCAGATTTTTGCTCCGGATAAGGCTTCTGATACAAAATATATCAAATTTTGTACCAACTTCCCATTGAAATTCATTTCTCGAACAAGGACCCGCGCTGACAGCGGAGCCTGTGGCTACAAGATAGAGAAGAAGAGTTTCATCTGCGAGGGGCACAATGATTGTTGCAAGATTGCCGAGATAGTATTTGATATCATCGAAACTCTTCTGGCACTCCGATGTCTAGGCAAAATCTTCAGACCCTTTTAAGGCTTTGAATATTGGGAGGCTCCGCTCTGCGGACCTTGCCAAAAATCTGCTAAGGGTCGCGAGGCGTCCGGCAAGCTTCTGGACTTGCTTCAAATTTTCCGGCGGAGCCATTCTTTGAAATGCACTTATCTATGTTGGGGTAGCTTCGATCCCCCTGCTCGAGACTAAATACCCTAGAAATTTTCCATCTTGAGCCCCGAAGGTACACTTTCCGGGGTTGAGGCGAAATCCACATGCTAGGAGGCTCTCAAAAGTTTATGCTAAGTCTAGACTATGTTGGTGATTTAAAGCACTCTTTATTACAATATCATACATATAGGCTTCAACATTGTAGCCTATCTAGTGACCTAGAGCCTTAGCAATCAACCTTGAAAAAGTTGCCCTATCGTTTCTTAAGACGAAGGGCATTCTAACATAACAAAAGACTCCCAAAGGAGTTATAAAGCTTGTCTTCGCTTCGTCTTCACGTTTTAACCATATTTGATGATATCCGGAGTACGCGTCGAGGAAACTTAAAAGCTCGGAGCCGTTAGTGGAGTTGACGAGTTGATCAATGCGGGACATGGGGTAGGGGTCATGTGGGCATGTTTTATTCAGAGATGTGAAGTCAATGCACATGTGCCACTTGTCGGAGGCCTTTTTCTTGACGAAGACGGGGTTGGTTAACCACTTCGTATGGGCCACCTCTCTAATGATCCCCGCTTTTAACAACTTTTCCACCTCTGCTTTAGCAAGGTCTGCCCTTTCTGTCGACAATTTGCGGAGCCCTGGCGAACAGGTCGAACCCTTGGGTTGACGAGTAGGCTGTGCTCAATGATGTTTCGGTCAACACCGGGAATATCTTCATCAGACTGGGCAAATACATCCAGGTCTTCTTTAACTACTTCTTCCAACGAAGTGGCAATTTCTGGAGGTAGTTCCTTGCCAAACTAGATGGGATAGTCTTTGTCGTCCTTGACAATGATCTTCGTTATAATTTCACCTTCGGGACTTGGTCTGGGGGAAGATATCTTTGAGGGCTCACTTGACGTAGAGGCATCCTCCGAATGATCTTGTACATTATTTATTTGTCTAGGATCAAGGGGTGGACCATGGCCGTACTCCGCCCTTCACGTCGTAGTTGGTCGCCGAGGACTGTAAGCACTCCTCCTTGTGTGGGCATTTTCAGGCATAAATAATTATGATGCGCCATAGCTCCGAATTGATTTAGCATTCTCCTTCTGAAGATAACATTATAGGCGTAAGAGGCATCGACGATGTCAAAAATCACCTCCTCCGATTTAGCTAGGAGCCCCTCTCCGAAGGCGACCTCGAGGCCTATTTGGACGAGGGCATCGAGAGGAGGGCCTGCGAAGCCTTGAAACAGATGAGCTGCTGGAAGTAAATGCTTCTGCGGGATACACAATTGGTCGAAGGCCTAGACGAAGATAATATATGCGGAGCTTCCGTCATCAACCAACACTCTACGGACCTCCGTTCCTGCAATGTTAGCTGTAATAACAAGAGAATCTGCATGAGGGAATTTAATGCCAGCTGCATCGGCTATGGAGAAGGATATGGGCAAGTGAGACTGCTCGGGCATTTCAGCTGCCGACGAGGAGGTCCTAATATGCCCTACTTCATGAACATATTCCCTCAGTTGCCATTTTGAACTGCTGCCTAGGGTCCCTCCTCCGGAGATGGGGAGAACTACCCGTTTGCCGTGGTCCTGTGTATCTTCTTGCTTCGGAGGTGGCATAACACTGGCCACCGAAGGCTGTCTTGGGGCTTCGAAGCTGTCTATACGTCCAACAGTCTGCACTGGCTCTAGACGTGTCTCGGGAGGGGCTCGGTCAGTAGTGCCTCGACCGGAGCTCCTCTCAAGATACTCGCTTCGTAGAGCTAGTATAGACTTGCATGCATTGGTACCATGGATTTGATTCTCACCATGTATGCAGCAGAAGAAGGCTTGGCCTCTGCCAGCCGGTTCCCCTGGTGGCCTCCAGCCACTGACCTTGTTTCCTAGAGCTTGTGGATTTTTAGGGGGCAATTTCAATGAAGAGGGGGCAATGTTTAGAACCTCGAAGTGAGGATGTGTTTGCCCTCTTCGTTTGTCATGCTGGTTGTTGTCGAAATGATACCCTTGTGATGGAGGTGAAGTCTTCACTTCAAGTTTGACTTCTTTAAGGATGGTTGGTGAAGATGAAACCGTCCTTCGGAGCCATCCTTCTTCCGACCTAGCATATTCCTCAAAGTAGGCTATTAGTTGTGCTACTGAGGAAATATGCTTCCGGTGAAGCTTGTCGAGGAGGCTTGCATTTGTGACTCCTTCTCGTGCTGCATCAACTATGGATGATGCGGACAGCCCTCTTATCTATGACTTCATATGAGCGAAGCGCTTGAAAAATTGCCGCAAAGTTTCTCTAGGTTGTTTCTTCACCTGAAAAAGACTCCTAGTAGACATAATGGGCACGAATGTCCCTTGGAAGTTACTCACAAACTTCCTTCTCAATTGCTCCCAAGATCCAATTGATCCTGGTTTCAAAGACTAGAACCAACGTAGACCAACTCCTTCGAGCGCAAGGGGGAAACACTTTTCCATTGTGTCTCGGACCCCTCCACTGGCTTCAATTGCTAAAGCATAAGAGCGGGAGAATTCCCCGGGATCTTCCTCTCAGAGTACTTACACATCTTCGAAGTACTAAATTTGGGGTCGAAGCGCACCTTTGCAAGTCTGGGTGTAGCGGAGATTCATCATCGAAAGAAGCATTCTCAGTGCTTCTCTTGAATCTCAGAGGGTTTGGGATAGAAGGTAGGACCATCATCTTGAGGTACCTTCGGGATGACAGGGCTAGCCTGAGTGTGAAGCCTGTCGGGCAGCTTCCTGCCTCCACCCTTCCTACTTCAGCCTAAATACGGGCCATCTGGGTTGCCATGTCATCAGGACGGTCTCAGAAGCTGACCTTCGGGTCTTGAGAACTGAAGAAGCCAGTTTGGAGTATAGACAGAGACGCAGGAGAGGCTCTATCGGTTCGGAGCATGGACGGAGTCCCAAGAGGGGCTCTGTATGCTCGACGAAGAGTATT